>JAHHFK020001405.1:0-45307 GCA_024533555.2 Aedes koreicus
AAAGCCCGCCGGTAGCACACCTCTTTCATTCTGAACAAACCCTCCTATGACAAACCCCAGTGATAAGATACTCTGAGTTCCTAAACGGGCCTTCCGCATTCCACAAAACCACAACACTTGTGGCCACGGTCTAGAAGTCCACTGCATAGGAAATTCTAGGACACAGTTCAAACTTCCATCCCAAATTGAATATTAAACGTTTTCAAAATTGAATAAATCTATCTATGATTAAATTTTTAGTGATTTGCGGCTCAACCCGCCAATATCACACTCAACTTTAGTGCCTGTATACATGCGTGCTACGACGCGTCTATTAAATAGAAAGTGGAGCGAGTGTGATATTATCACTACTTTGTGTGGCTGGACCTTTGGCTCTCCCATGAATGGTTCATTAGAGAAGAAGGTCATACATTGACATGACCTAGCGACATCTATCATAAATCAGCTTTCTCCAATGCATCATTAACATGAGATTGGGCCCTCCCACCAGCGTCCAGGTACAAAATCCAGCCATGGAGAGGGAACTACATCCGCGATTGGCATTTTAACAACAATACCCAAATGATAAAAGTAACGCCACTTAATAACCAAACTTGAAATATTTTTTATTGTATCCTTCTTGTAGGGTTATTGCTTTGGTGTTTCCTTTTTCCTAGCTTTTATTCTGATTGCTTTGATAAAACGTGGGTTAGGGCTAATGCCGTTTTAAATATTGAAAACCTTCATCCGAAGCTATGCAGAAGAATTTTATCAAACTCCATCTAAAATAATTATCATTCCATGTATCCTTTGATATTTTCCCATAAATTATAAAATAGGGTGCATCTTGTACCTATATTAATCTCACCACTTTGCAATTCATCCTACTTGAAATAAAACGATATATACGTGACAGGATTACCCAGACAACCACAAGTCGTATAACAGTGTTCAAATAGTATCGTATATTCCTATATTTTAAGTCAAAATCGCAGTTGATTGTGGCCTTTATCGTATTATGTTTAAGTTAAATTGTAAAGAGTGCAAATTTTCGACTTAAATACGATTTATCATTTATTCATCGTATTACGTCACAAACTAAATCGGATATACATCGCTAAACTTTTTAAATCGGATTTGTTATTACAAATTCAATCGCATACCATATTAAATAAACTCGTTTAAGGAACCAATGGAACTTGCACGTATATGGCCTTCTTTTTTGCACGTATAAGCCATATTTTTGCATTCTATACGATTGGTTTATTTACATATTTGTTTGTATATCATAAAAACAGCTTTCAATATACGTGCATTTTGGTTGTCTGGGCAGTTAGCAATGTTTGTGCTAGTTATTTGACGTAAGCAAACATTATTAGAAAAAGAAAGCGATCCTTCAACTGCCCAATTGTTTGATTCATCTTAAGATCAAAATCAATATAGGAACAATGAGATTAATATGGGGGCAGTTACCCTACATGATTACAAGCATAATTTTTTGCTTGTGAACTGGCCAACGTTCTGTGTAATTCGTGCAAAACATGCCTGGCTCGGTGGATAGCAGGTAAAAGGTATGTATGGCTTACCACTGGTCACTGTCACTGTAAAGCCGCTATTTGTCCTTTGATGTGGAATGAACCTTTTTGCCATGCTACGGATTGTTATTTCTGCCTCACCGAAGTTCAACAACATGGCCGCCATAAGTCGGTGCAGTATGCTGATGTGCAATCCGTAGAAAAACCAACTCTACATTCGAATTCAACCCGGTACCCTATTTGGCCAGACGAAAAAGGGAGTCTTCATTTGAAGATACTGCCCAGCTAGTTAACGAGGACGCAGATCAAAGCGACACAGAATGTGAAACAAAACCATCATTATTTTCCCAAGCAGAACTCAATGATTTGGTACGTGATTTGGAATTGTCGAAACAGAAATCTGAACTGCTTGCATCACGCTTAAAAGAAAGAAATTTGTTAGAGCCTGGTGTGACAATTTCGTACTACAGAAATCGTGATGAGCAATTCGCAAAATACTTCTCCAAATAAAATAACGCTAGTTTTTGCCGAGATGTAAACGGTTTGTTCGAAGAGTTCCTAGTGAATGGCGTTTGTTTATCAACAGCAGTATACTGAGTTTGAAGGCTGTTTTACTGCATCAAGGAAACAGGAAACCCTCGATACCGCTGGCTCATACTGTGAACATGAAGGAGTCGTATGAATCAATGGCGCTGCTGCTGGGTTACAACAGGGGTACACAAAATACATGTGATTTCTTTGTAAATGGGACAGGCGAGCACGTAAGGAGCATTACGTTCAAAAAGACTGTGTGTGTATGTGTGTGTGTGTGTGTGTGTGTGTGTGTGTGTGTGTGTGTGTGTGTGTGTGTGTGTGTGAGAGAGAGAGAGAGAGAGAGAGAGAGAGAGAGAGAGAGAGAGATGGGCGTATTTCTTTCGAATGTCTGATTTTTTTCCCGCATTTCTGCACTTTTTCCAAAAACCAGCATAACTTCTTCATTTTTCAATCGATTTCCACCATTGAGCCCTTATGTTAGCCCTTATATTAGCCCTTATATATGTTACAAATT
This sequence comes from Aedes koreicus, assembly GCA_024533555.2. Classification (NCBI taxonomy): domain Eukaryota; kingdom Metazoa; phylum Arthropoda; class Insecta; order Diptera; family Culicidae; genus Aedes; species Aedes koreicus. The sequence goes on from JAHHFK020001405.1 coordinate 2,563, forward strand.
GGGACAAATTACAAATTTACAAATCTCCAAAAAAAAACGCAAAAAATTATACATATCTTTTTTTTTTTTGGGTTTTTGGGTTTTTTTGGCCGGGGGGTGGTTCGTGTTGTAGTCCCTCGAATTCTGGTTTTTGGGTTTTTTGGTCGGGGGGGGGGGGGGGGTTGGGGCTTGGGGGGGGGGGGGGGGGGGTTATGGATTTTGCCCGGTGGGCCGGGCCCGCCCCCGCCTTATTATACACTGATAGGCAAAATGAAGTGCCCCCCTCTTCGTTTTTTCAATTTCTCTCATTTTCTTGGGTCAAATTAAAGTAAAAAAAGTGTAGTTTTTTTTTCTTATTTTATTTTTTATGTTTTTTTTAAGTTTCACTTATGGAATACTGAAAAAAAAGGAGTTTTACTTAAAGAAAAAAAATCAATTTGTGTTGATAAAAAAAAACAATGACAAAATATAGTGCCCACTTCAAAAATCGATATGTTTTCGATAAGTTTCCATTGGAAGACCCCTCGATTGTTTATGTTTTGATATTTTGACATGTTTTGAAGCAAACGGCTCAACCTGGAGCATTTGTATACGTGATCGCATTTGATTCAATTGAAAAAAATGGAGAACGCAGTGCTTTCGAAAGCAATTCCCTTGTGTATCCGAAAATTGGTCGTTCGTGATGTGCAAAACGGTGAATCGCACCGGGCTGTCGCTAAGAAGTACAGTATCAGTAAGGCAGCGGTTGGCAAAATTCTTCTGAAGCTTAAAACGTTTGGATCAGTGGTGGATCGCCCTGGCAGAGGCAGGAAGCGGAAAACGGATACGAGAACGGACACCAAGATCATGCGCGAAGTCAAGAAGAACCCGAAGGTAACTGTCCGCGAGATCCAGGAAACCCTTCAGTTATCAGTTTCCGGTCGAACTGTTCGTCGCCGTCTCGTAGCACAGGGGTTGAATAGCAAACTTGCCCGGAAGCGCCCATTTATCAGCAAGGCAAACAAAGCCAAACGGCTTAAGTTTGCTAAGGAGCATGCTGATAAGCCCCTAGAGTTCTGGAAAACGGTTCTCTGGACGGACGAATCAAAATTCGAGCTGTTTAACCGAAAGCGGCGGGTTCGTGTTTGGTGCAGATCGGGAGAGGAGCTTCAGGAGCGCCACATCCAAGGCACGATGAAGCATGGAGGAGGAAATGTGATGGTCTGGGGGTGTTTTTCGTGGGGTGGAGTGGGAAGCATTGTGAAAATCGATGGGATAATGACGGCAGATTCTTACATCAACATCCTGCGAGAAAATCTGGAGGTTTCGCTGATCCAGACGGGCCTTGAAGAGAAGTTCGTATTCCAGCAGGACAACGACCCGAAGCATACTGCCAAGAAGACCAAGTCTTTCTTCGGGTCTTGTCGGATCAAACCGCTGGAATGGCCTCCACAAAGCCCGGACCTCAATCCCATCGAGAATTTTTGGGCGATTCTCGATGCCAGGGTTGACAAAACTGGTGTTACCAATAAAAATAACTATTTTGAAGCCCTGGAGCGCGCCTGGGAAGAGCTAGATCCACAGAACCTAAAGAACCTGGTCAAGAGCATGTCGAAGCGCCTGCAGGAGGTCCTGAAGGCCAAAGGAGGACACATCAATTATTGAAATGCTTTTATTTTATTTTAATTTATGTTTTCTGTCGCCTAAATGAAGTGGGCACTTTATTTTGTTACTGTTTTTTTTTTCGACACAAATTGTTTATTTTTCTTTAAGTAAAACTCCTTTTTTTCAGTATTCCATAAGTGAAACTTAAAAAGAATATAAAAAATAAGATAATAAAAAAAATACAGTATGTTTACTTTAATTTGAACCAAGTAAATGAGAGAAATTGAAAAAAACGATGAGGTGGGCACTTTATTTAGCCTATCAGTGTAAATAGCGTCGAAACTATTACTCCTAGAATATTGCAATGTTTAGAAGATCAGTGTTAAATTTAATTTTGCTTCATTTGCTGACAAAATATTTGAAATTGCATCACACGCGTTGGAGATATTTTAAGTAAATTTGTTTTTGTACATTTATAAAAAAAATCAACTCTTATCCATATCTCGAGAACTGTTCTACTTAAATTTTTCTTTACGGCATTTTTGAATTTGGCATAAAATTTCTTATGAAAAATATTAGTCGAATTATAAAGTTCATCACTTTTGATTTGTTTTGTAAACTAGTGTAATCAGACACTTATCAATCACAAAGAGAAGCGATACAATATATATAAGCTTAATATTCCAATGATAGAGATGTTGGTTGATTTTAAGCAAATATCTTGAATTGTACAGACAATATCGAATCATCTTAATAAAGCCCCAACTTTTTTCAACATTCATAATAATATTCAATATCGTTTCATGAATTTGCACATAACTTCGTTGTTTCAATCAAATCAAATAATCAAAAAACAATTTTAGTTTTATTCCAGCCGGATAATACTTCTCCCGGCTTTGTTGATAAAACTACAATCAAAACAGGTTTGTCTACCAACACCTCCTCTATGCTTCTTTAAAGCCGAAATTTGTACAAAGTTGCCCACTCTATAGACGGTTGTGAAAACAAGTTAATAAAACCTTTACAAGAACATAAAGATTTTGAAAATGTCCTAGTGAAAGATTTGATGACCACTTGAGAACCTTCATAAAACCTATTGGCTGCCATTAAAACCAGAATGCGGCCAAATGGCCACAGCTGTCAAACTTCTCTGTGAAATCGAGGTTGTTTTTTGTTGTTATGCTTTGTTCGATTCTTTGCTCTTCTGATTCATTTAGCAGTAAAAAAAAATGGTCTAGCGATATTTTGTTTGATGGCAAAATATCCAAAACAAATTGTGTTTTCTACAGCGTATTATGCTCCAAATTATATGCGCATTTATTTTTATGGTGAATATTGGCGCGATAAGCACCGAAAATTAATGCGCCTCGGAAATTATGCGAATTTACAACAACAAAAATCAAATTTAAAAAAATACATTCGATAAATTAATCATGAATTTCCTGAAAAGTGCTTGGAATTGGTTGAGATTATCTAAGAGAATGCCGAAATAAGTCTCTTATCTACAGTTTATTTGCATACCATTGAAAATTGGATGCATTTATTTTTCCACATTTCAATTATTTCTTATATTTCAATATAACGATTGAAAAATAATCACAGTTTTGCGATAAAGCCAATTTTCCTTCCCAATGACTATTATAAAACTATTTGGTCTTATGGTGACTTCCGCCAATTCCAATATGCCGTTTAATGCATTTACTGTAGGCAAAATGGTTTCAAAATGCTTTTTCTACTAACCATAATAAGATAATACCAATGAGTCCTAAAACGGCATTTCAATACAGCATTTTACGAGTTCATAAAGTCGAAATAAAACCTTTGATACGAGTAAAAGGAATTTGAGAAACAAGGTTTTAAGATCGTTGCAAACAAGCTGTGTAGGTTCTCATAAACCTGACTAAAATATGAAGCCTATTGGCACCTCTTGGTGCCATAATAAAACCAAATTGATTTCAAGTGGCTTTCATAAAACTTTAATAAAACTTAATAAAGCAAGATGGTGTTGGCAATGTTACTGGGGATGTGTCCCTTGACACAGCCTAATATGTAACGATCGATTACATTTCTTATTACAACACATACATTATTTGAACTGTTAACGATATTCAAGTTGCTATATTTGCACTTGCTGAGATAAGTTTAATAAGTCATTTGGTAGTATGTTTCACAAAAAGTTACACAACTTATATTATAACGTCAGGAGCTCTCGAGGGATACGGATGTAATGTCAGTCTATAAGCATCAAATTGGATGCAACTTCGTCCCATTTGAAAGATTTATTATTCAATGAATTCTTCGTTCAGTTTCTTCTATCAGATATTCTGATTTAAGGTTTTGTCAGCTGTATGTACTCTACACAACACAAAATTTTACAAACCAAACTTAAATAAAACTGCTTTGATACACTTAAGAGATTTTTACATATTACTAGCTGAACCCGGTGCGTCCGCTGCTACTCTTGCAACCAAATGAATGAAAATTTAATAGAACTGACAATTTTATGGTCGTTTTTCGGAATGAGTTTTTTTCTTGACTAAGAAGGGGTTCAAACTTCTATCAGAACACGCTTCTTACCCGAGAAATACACATTTTTTTGTTTTAGTTTCCTGGATAATTCTCATTTTTGGTGGAAATTTGTGTTTCATTTGTATGAAAGCCTCCCCCCCTTCCAGAGGGTGTGGGGGGGGGGGATTTCAACTCACCATACAATCATTGCTTTCAAACGCCCCAAATGCCAAATTTGGTTCCATTTGCTTGATTAGTTCTCGAGTAATGCAGAAATGTGTATGAGAGCCTCCCTTCTAGAGCAGCGAGGGGACTCAAACAATTATAAGAACCTTCCGCAGCCCCAAAAATCCCTACAAACAAATTTTCACGCAGATCGGTTATGTAGCTACCGAGTCTAGAAGGGTCAGACAGACAGACAGACAGAAATTTATTTTAATATATATAGAAATCCTGCTTCTTAAAACCTCCACATGCCAAATGTACAGGGTGCGGCAGAAAATAATGCGGAAATTTGTTCTATTTCTTTCAAATCCCATTTTCAACTAATTCAAGAAATAATATCAACATTTTCGAGTGCAGTTTTCTTTATAAAATCCTTTTAAACAAATTTATTCAATGTGTCCTCCATTTTTATTAATAACACCCTCGAGCCGACGCCGGAAGCCAGAGCATGCCTTTCGGACGTAGTCCTCCGACATTGACTGCCATGTGCGTGTTATGGTTGACTTCAGGGTTTTCACACTAGGGTGTGATGTTTTGCAGGCTCGTGCTTCAACATATGCCCAAATCGAATAATCGAACGGATTAAGATCTGGACTGCTAGGGGGCCACAAATCCTTCGGCCAAAACTTCATGTTATCGTTCAACCATTGTTGGGTTCGATTGGACGTGTGACACGGCGCGCCATCCTGTTGTAGGACAACGTTTTGGTCCTCGGAGAAGTTGGCCTTCACCCAAGGAAGCACTTGGTCCTTTAAAATACCGATATACACTTCGGTATTGATTTTAACTCCAGCCTCAATGAAAACAGGCGGCATTTTCAAACCGTTGGACGACACCAAGCCAAACATCATGACACCAGCCGGATGTTTGGATTGAAATTTGAATTTCACTTTTTCCGGAACATTCTCCATTTTTTGCGGAGAAATGAACCGGTCCGTGCGGCTGTTGGCCACAGCATCGATGCTGAAAAGCTTTTCGTCGGAGAACAGGATTATCATTTTTTCCTTCTTCAACAAGGAAAGCAATCTCTTAGAACGAGTCACTCGTAGTTCCTTGACTCGGTCCGTAATCAAGTGGCGTTTCACTCTGGCACTGGAAGTTGCATGCAGGTTTTCTTTGATGATTCTCCGCAAGTTTCCTTTGAAAGTTTTCTTATGGAACGCACCGGGTTGCGAGCAATTTTTGCACGGACCGATTTGATCACGTTCGGCGTGCGTGCAAAGCGCGGACGTCCACTTCCCGGCTTCCGCTGCTTAGAATCATCCTGCAGGGACTTTTTTATGCGGTAAACTGTTGCCGAATGGCACCCTACCACCTTGGCAATATCTTTCGGCTTCTTCTGGGCGAGCAACAAACTGGTGGTCACTTCTTTCGCGAACTTTTTGACGAATTTGCAATAAAACAAATAGAATGTTTGGATGCAGCACTTCAAAGTAAACATAAACAAATACACTTTCGACAGAAATTAGTCACTAGCTACACGAATTAACCCAATACTCAAGATTGAACATTTACGCATTATTTTCTGCCGCACCCTGTAGTATTCGGTAGTCAAGCTTAGGCCGAGTTCAGAATTTCCTTCGGTAGTTTGGTTTTGCCGTTTGTTAGAAAGTTGATCGGTAGTCGAGTTTTACTGAGTAAATGTTTTTGTAAATATGTTCAAACTAAAAAGGAAAGAACTGTAGTGTCCTTCCTAGCCACACGACTCTTTGTCTGGAACAGCTGTGCAGAAGAAATGAATAAAAGGATCAGTTTATACACTGACTGCACTACCGCACAGACGTGAGCTTTATTTAATCGTATCGATCGTATCGCGGTATCTCGGTCCTATAAGTTTACTCGTTAGAACCCGTCTTTTCAACAGTTATAACAGTTATTTGTCTAAATACACACCACACAGTATGAACTGATGATCCAACACCAAAGGAAAATTTCTTTTATAGACTGTTTCAGAAATTATAAGCACCCTTTGAAAATATTAAAAATGTGTTGTTTTTTTAGATTTCAATTATTTTATTTGACAAACTATATCAACACTGGTATTTTACATAAAATTTTAGTCTTCTTCAATCAAAATCTTGAATTATAACCGAGAAATCTCACTTTGCCTCGAACATGACCCATAAGATTCTGCACTTCCCGCCATTTTCACCACTTTTGTCTAATCCTTTTTTTTTTTTTTTGGGGTTCCCCGGGTTTTTTTTGTTTTTTTGGGTGGTTTTGGTTGGGTGAAGGCAAGAAAGGTTTGGTTGGGCGGTGGAGCGGGGGGGTTTGGGAGGTTTCTTGTGTTGCGGGAAAAAAAAATCTTTTGGCTTTTTTCACACTCATGTGTGTTTTGTGTGGTGGTATGATGTGTAATAAAGGGGAAAAAAAAATTGACCAACCTGGTTTTTGTTAATCGGGGAACCCAAGTAACAATTTTAGTTTTATTCCAGCCGTATAACACTTCTCCCGGCTTTGTTGATAAAAATACAATCAAAACTGTTTTGTCTACCAACACCTCTTCTATGCTTCTTTAAAGCCAAAATTTGTACAAAATGGCCCACTCTATTGACGGTTGTGAAACAAGTTAATAAAACTCTGATAAGAACATAAAGTTTTGAAAATGTTCTAGCGAAAGATGTTATGACCACTTGGGTACCTTCATAAAACCTATTGGCTGCCATGAAAACCAGAATGCGGCCAAATGGCCACAGATGTCAAACTTCACTGTGAAATCGAGGTTTTTTTTTTGTTGTTCTGCTTTGTTCGATTCTCTGCTCTTCTGATTCATTAGCAGTAAAAAATTGGTCTAGTGTTGCGGGAAATTTTGTTTGGTAGCAAAATATCCCAAACAAATTGACTTTTTAACAGCGTATTATGCTCCAAATTATATGCGCATTTATTTTTATGGTGAATATTGGCGCGATAAGAGCCGAAATTTAATGCGCCTCGGAAATTATGTTAATTTACAACAACATAAATCAAATTAAAACAATTACATTTGATAAATTATTCATGAATTTCCTAAAAAGTGCTTGGAAATGGTTTAGATTATCTAAAAGCATGCCGAAATAAGTCTCCGATCTACAGTTTATTTGCATACCATTGAAAATTGGATGCATTTATTTTTCCACATTTCAATAATTTCTTATATTTCAATATGGCAATTAGAAAAAAATCACAGTTTTGCCATAAAGCCAATTTTTCTTCGCAATGACTATTATAAAACTATTTGGTCTTATGGTGACTTTCTTCAATGCCAATTTGCCGTTTAATGCATTTACTGGAGGTAAAATGGTTTTAAAATGCTTTTTTAACTGATCAAAATAAGATAATATCAATGAGTCCTAAAAAGGCATTTCAATACAGCATTTTACGAGTTCATAAAGTCGAAATAAAACCTTTGATAAGAGTGGAAGGAATTTGAGAAACAAGGTTTTAAGATCGTTGTAAAGAAGCTATGTAGGTTCTCATACAGCTGACTAAAATATGAAACCTATAGGCACCTCCTGGTACCATAATAAAACCAAATTGATTTCAAGTGGCTTTCATAAAACATTAATAAAACTTGATAAAGCAGGATGGTGTTAGCAATGTTACTTGGGGAGGCTTCTGGAGGCATTCCTTCTTTTTTTTTTGGTTTTTTTTTTTTTTTGGTGTAATGGGGGGGGTTATTTTTTTTCTCATATACATATTGCCTGCCACACCATCCCCTTTTTGCCAAATTTTTCGGTGAATATGGCCTTCTACGTTATGAAGATATACATTTCCTTGCGTATAGTGAAGTATTTTGGTCTAGGAAGAGTTTTATAATCCAATTTCACATACGTTTCATCGTCCATGGTCTGGATATACATCCAAAATTTCTACTCAAAACTGTATCATATAGTTTCCAGACTATCGGTTTCACAGACACGGCCTGATTTGAGTTCCTTTTTGGGTTTCTTCTGCTTCCGGTATGTCTTGAGTCCAAGTCGTTCTTTTGCACGCATCACGTTGGACGTCTTAGTCCCTATCTTTGTTGCCAAATCTCGAACGGAAGCCGATGGTTTCTGGTTATAGGCATCCCTGATCCTCTTGTCAATAGCCGGACTCACAGGACTGGAATTCTAACCACTCCTCGGTGCATGCATATTTTCTCCATTTTTCCTAACTGCACTTCGAAACGATCCGACGCTCACACCCTCTTCCTTGGCCAATTTTCTCAAAGAGATTTCACTCACAGTGTACCATTTGTGCAGCATACTAAAGCTTGCTTCAGATAGAATTGGAACAAAAACAATTGCCTGTATTTCAGTTATTTATTATTGAATTCAAGATCTTTTTTTATACAAATGTAGCGTTTTCTTCATACTTTTAAGAAAAAATACGGATAAAATTATTCGTCACGTTTTCGAAGGAATTCTCGAATTTGTCCTGTAACACGGCTCATTAGGCGGCGCACACCATCTTCGCCCATCGTTTTAGCTATCTTATTCCACCAGGTCTTCATCTGATTGATGTCTTTGACAACTTTTCCCTTTGCCTTGAGTCTCCTCTTCATGATTGCCCAGTATTTCTCAATAGGGCGGAACTGGGGGCAGTTGGGTGGGTTAAGGTTTTTCGGAACAACCTGGACCCCTTTCTCTGCATACCATTCTTGAACGACTTTGCTGTAATGACAGCTTGCCAAATCTGGCCAAAACATTACGGGATGGTCGTGGGATCGAATGAACGGCAAAATTCGTTTTTGGAGACACTCTTTTTGGTATAGTTCCGACGTCATTGTCTTATTTGTAACGAAAACTTTCGTTTTTTTGCCACAGCTGCAAATGCCCTGCCAAATCATGAATTTTCGTGCAAATTTGTCGGCAAAAACAAATTTAAATTTGGCTGGAACATCACCCCGAGCCGTTGCCAAGTAAAATTTTTGACCTGGGATTTGCCCGAAGTCAGCCTTGACATAGGTTTCATCGTCCATCAGAAGACACCCGTCGAACTTGGTCAGCACCTGGTCGTATAGCTTCCGAGCACGGATTTTGGGCACACTATTCTGTTTTATGGTCCGATTTGGCTGTTTGCTAGCTCTATACGACTTGATTCCTTCCCGGAGTCGAGTTCTCCTCACGGTACTATGGGCAGCACCGAATTTTCTGGCCAAATCACGGTCCGACAGATTGGGATTCCTCTTAATCGTCTTCAAAATCTTACCACGCAGTTTCCGGTCGACAGTTCCACTCCGACGATTGGCTTGAGGCTTCCGAATCGTCGTCAATGTTTCCTTATACCGTTTGATAACGCGCCATACGGTATTTCTGGGTAATTTCAGCTGTTTAGCTAGCCTAGATGCAGACCAAAATGGATTTTCCAAATAACTGTGCACAATTTTTTCCCTTCTTTCGGCTTCCATGTTGATTGTTTACAAAGTACAGTCGATTTGCGGAATGACAAAAATACATACGTGAAGCTGACAAAATTACCGACACGTGGGCGCCAAGAACTTCCAAATCCGTCCACCAGGAGCGCCACAATATGAGCAAAAGTTTGTTCCAATTCTAAATGAAGCAAGCCTTATTCTCTGCTCCGAAGCAAGATCACGCATTTTGAAAATCAACCAGAAAGGAAGTTTTTTTTTGCTTTGACGTATTAGTAATGTGTAAACAAAAGGACGCAGCCAGAAACATTTCATTCAATTCTAAATGGTCGTTAACATATGTTTAGGGGTGCTTATAATTTCGGGAACAGTCTATATTCAACGGTAAATAAATGCCTTGTTGAATTAAATTTCATATCGATGATACTAAATTCAAAACAAAACTTTGAAAAACTAAATCAACATTCCATCCCTAAGAATCTTTAAATGCTCCAGCACCCTTTTCAGCACAACTAACAACTAATTATTTTTCTTTCTCTCGTTTCTATTTGCAGGTAAAACAACATCAATTTTTTTATCAAAACTTTATCCCATGCGTACTGAAGCGGAAGATAACTCCAAATCACTTCTCCGAGCATGCTTCTTACAAGCATAATTAACTCTATTGGATAAACTTTTCCCAGGTCAGTAAATCAATGGGTAGAAATGTTGGGGGATGCAGATTGTCGTTTCCAATCCAAAGCCTCAATAACCATCCAAAGTGGTTTCATCACCGACGATACCATCCCCAAATACCCAAGTAATTCGATTCATGGTGGTACCCCACCACTCCCCTCCCCCTCCTTCCCTTCCATTACTAAATGAAACATCCGCTCATTTACCAAGTTTTCCTAATTAAAGCATAAATTTTAAATCACTCAATGATGGTGTCTCATTATCTTTTACGACGACATTGCGCTCTCCCGTACCACCTTCTTGAGCGAGTGGCACTGACTGATGAACGAGGCCTGTTTCGGCTCTAAAGGGTGGATAAATCTCCGATTATTAGCGCCACCATTCTTTTCCCGCTGGGCTGCTTCTCCCTCCGGCGAACGGCGGCCTCAATTCCACGCTATCAGAGTGTCTATCTCGGTGTAATTCGACCTCTCGAATAACACCGGTGCATATTTTTCAAATTTCGCCGGTGAAGTCTTTAAAATCCATTAAACTTTATAGATCCAACCCCCCACCGCACCCCAAGACATTTCGGGGTCGGTAGAAATAAACGTGTACCAAATTGAATGGGTGGTGCTTGCCATTTTACGGCGGTGGCGGTCGATGGCGAACTTTCCCACGGTTGGTTACTGTGGAGCCTTACGATGGTGGAGTTGCTTCTAATTGTACTTTAAATAGGATTCGATGGGAGTTGGCTCGTATGTACTTGATAATTATTTATGTTTCATTCATCAGATTTCAATTGTTCAACTTTAACTGAGATCTTCACAACCCCACCTCGTCAACCACAAAATCATTCCAGGGAAAAATCCACCTCAGGCTTTTACGCTGATGACATCGTTAAAAATATGGTTTCAAAATAATCCTAAAACACCACCAGACCTCACCCCATCGCGGCTCAGCGTCTTGACTTTTGCGAACGCCCGCATTTCTCGCTGACAGCCATCGTTTCTTATTATCTCAAGGTCCACCGCCTTGCCCCGATCGTTGCTCAGCCAGCCAGCCAGGCATCCAGCATATTCATCACTCGGTTCGGTGGAAAATAATTACTTTCCAACTTTTTGAACTGCTACGCGTCATGAAATCCAAATGACATTCGCGGTCGATGACTATGGATGGATGGTTGGATGGATGGAAGGTCGTTTGGTTGGATGGTGTGGCCGCGATTGACGGCGGGATTTTGCCTTCGGGCCGAACTAATTTCCGGAAAAATTGTCCGCAGCCAGTTTTTCGAGGAAGAGGTTTTATAGATCAAATTAGAAGATGGCTGAAAGTGGTCGATTCGGAATAATACCGTCGGATGAGGCTTGGTTGATGAGTTTGCTTAATGTATTTTGTGGACAAAAGAGGCTGTGATAAGAGAGATGGCATTTTAAATGTTGCGTGTTATCTGTGTTGGAAGTTTTGTTGCTGTTGGTTTTGAAGATATTTTTAATTGCGAAATAAATTTGACAAAATGAATGAACCGTGGCAGTAGAATGCAGTAGGGGTATTATGTTATGGGTAACGTCCGTTAAGGCTAACATTAATTATGGTGAGCGTTTATTATAATTGCCGTTCATTATGGCAACCGTCCGTATGGCTAACGGCCTTTCGCCTAATAAAAACTAACGACTTTAGAGGGGTTGTCCAACCTCCAATTAACTGATACGCTTCGACAGTCATCGATCAAGGTCTATTTACAATAGTAGTTTATTACTGACGTCAATTATGCCTAACGATTTGATGCCAAAGGTTGCGCACTTATATCACAGCAATGACTTAGGGCTCAGATTAAAAGTACGAATAATTAAATGGAACGCAAGGTGCACTTAGTTGCGGTTGACGAGCTGGCCATCTCACGAAAGTTTGGATTTCAGAAACTCATCCAAAAACATCGTTCGAAATCATCAAGTACCATCGAAGTGCCGACGCAGTTACAGTCCTGTGGCTACGGACGGTGGCTTCCAAGCATTTCGCTACATGCTCTGCTATTTTCTCATCACCATGAACAATCGATCGCCATCTCAACTGACCAGGGACGCACGTCACAAAGAATTATGTGCGCACGCTGCATATTCCATGTTTGTTCAGCCCAGATGTTCCCGTTATTGTAGTCGTCTCGGCCCTGTATCTAATGTTTTTTTTTTATTTTTTTTATTTTTTTATTTTACGTCGGTCTATTTCCTCACATGGTGACAATCACCGACGCCAGGAAGACGACTCCACCACCTGGACCCTACCTAACGACTCATGAATATGAGCCGGGACCAACGGCTTTACTTCCCTTCCGACCAACGGCTTTACTCCCCTTTCGCCTCAGAAAAACCACCGACGTCGACTGGGATTGAACCCAGACCCACTGGGGTGCCAAGTAGTAGTCACGCTTACCACTACACCACCGACGCCGGCTGTATCTAATGTTGGGGAAAGGGTTTTTGAAGCCATTCTCCACGGCAGGTATCTTCCTTCTTATTATGTTGCCCGGCCTGATGTTGCCTCCACTTTCAGGCACCCATGTTTACCTACATCTGAAGTCTTGCTGTATTATCAGGATGTTGGCGGTATCGATAGTTCCCTCGCCCAGTATCAGCTTGCATGCAGCGATGATTGCTACGACCCCCAGAGGGGTCGCGAGGGCCTTCTAGGGGGTCGCGGGCGTCTGACCAGCGTGACAATTTTTATGCATAAAGAATAAAAAAAAAAACTGATCCATAAAATAAAATGCAACCTACTTATAAAGAGCAGCAGGGTAAATGTACCCTTCTTTTTGGGGAAATGCTCCTTAAACTTTGGAAAAATGCTCCTTAGATGCGTTTGCCCGGTATAATGCAATCGGAGGTATTAACCTTCTGGTTAGAGCTTGCCGGTTGTTTTGACGGGTCTTAAGTTTCTTCAAGATTGTATAGGGCAATCTTCAAGGTAGTTTTGACGGATTTAAATTTCATTTTGACGAGTTCTAATTTCGTTTTGACGGGTCTTAATTTCGTTTTGACGGGTCTTAATTTCGTTTTGACGACTCTCTAATTCAGAAACTTAAAACCCGTCAAAACTATACAATCTTGAAGAAACTTAAGACCTGTCAAAACACCCGGCAAGCGCTAACCAGAAGGTTAATACCTCCGATTGCATTATACCGGGCAAACGCATCTAAGGAGCATTTTTTTCCAAAGTTTAAGGAGCATTTCCCCAAAAAGAAGGGTGCATTTACCCTTTGCCCTTATAAAGTGCATGAATTTAAAGAATAAACGAGTATATTTTGGTCTTCGTGCGTCTCATAATTCGTTCGAGTAGAGCAGAGTAGTGGTGACCGGAAGGCAACGAAGGACAGTTGCTTCTTCCATTGTCTTTTTCTTGCTAACACACGCGATTGAATGGGTTCATTTTTTACTTGCTCTTTCCTTCTTACTGAGATGTGAGTTGATGTATTAGTGTGCGTTCTGGTGCGTCGTTAAACGTGAAGAAAAACACAATGAATGTGCAGTAGTAGTTGGCTCATTTGTTTTGTCTTCTTTTACAACTGAACTGGCTATTCACGCGTCGAGTCCCGAATCAATCAACCGACCAATTTGTTGCTTCAACATTTAAAATTTTGCTGAGATTTTCGTTTACCGCTGCAAACTAAATATTGTCAACTTGAATAGGTAAAGTATTCAATAAATTTAAAATAGTTACAGAAAAGAACAAGATTATGTTGTACTTTATAGACGGCCTTACCATGAAAAAGAAACGCAAGTATTCCGAGGATTATATGAAATTCGGTTTCACAACTATAATCGTTAATGGCGTCGATAAGTCACAGTGCGTGCTTTGTGGCGTTGTGTTGAATGTTGAATCAATGAAGCCATCAAAATTGAAACGGCATTTGGATACCAAGCATGCCGAGCATAGTACTAAGGATGTGGACTTTTTTCGGCGTCATGAAGCTGGCTTGAAACGGCAGAGATTCGATGCCACTGGCACTGGCAGCATTCAACAACAAAACACAGCAGTAGTACAGGCGTCATATGAGACAGCACTGCAAATCGCTAAAAACAAAAAACCTCATACGATTGGAGAAACTCTGATCAAACCTAGCATGCTGAAAATGGTGAATTTGGTTCTTGGGGAAGCAAGTGAAAAGAAAAAGTGTCATTATCAAACAACACTGTGCAAAGACGAATTGCCCATATGTCCGAAGACGTGAAAGAGCAAGTTCTGGAAGAAATAAAACAATCTCCTTTATTCGCAATTCAACTCGATGAATCCACCGACTTCAGTTTCTTTTCTGTTGTGACTTGGAAACTACTTCCAAAAGTGATGATATCATGGCTAAAATCAAGGCGTTTTTTGAATCTGGTGACTTGCAGTGGAAAAAACTTTGTGGGGTTTGCACCGATGGAGCTCCTGCAATGCTTGGCAAGAAATCTGGATTTCAGAAGAAGGTCAAGGAACTTGTCCCACATGCCGCAGATGTCCATTGCATGATCCATCGATGTGCTCTTGCTAGCAAGACGTTGCCGGAAGGGTTATTGAAAGTACTGGAATTGGTCATAAAGATTGTTAACTATGTTAAGTCTGGAGCCCTGAATACACGTTTATTCAAGGAACTCTGCAGGGAAATGAACTCATATCATGAGGTTCTTCTTTTCTACACTTCCGTACGCTGGTTGGCGAAGGATAATGTACTCAACCGTGTTTTCGAGTTGAAGGATGAGATCCAAACGTTTTTGAAAGCTCAAGGGAAACATGATTTCCTTGCACATTTTCATGAAGGAGACTTTCAGAAGCGTCTCGCTCACTAAGCTGATGTTTTTGAGCATCTGAATTTGCTGAATTTGAAACTTCAGGGCAAACAATCCAATCTTGTTCACTTCCAAGATCATCTTCATGCATTCGCGGAAAAACTAAAAAGTTGGCGCCGAAAAGTTAAGATGGGAAATGTTGCCATGTTTGATCGTCTGTGCAATATGACCGATAAAGGAGCAAGCGAGCTGACTTCGGCTCGGAAGTATTTCCCCGAGTTGAAGCAAGAAGTAGCTGCTTTAGTACGCAACCCGTTTTCATCTTCATTGGATGTGGCTAGCCTTCCAGATGAGATACAGGACCTGAAAAACGATTCTTCGTCTCGCGATTTGTTTCATGAAAAGGAACTGAGCCAGTTCTGGTGTGCTATGTATGGCTCGTACCCCAAAGTTTAAAGATCCTAATCCCATTCGTGTCAACAAACCTTTGTGAAAGCGGATTTTCAACTCTACTTCAAATCAAAACGAAGACAAGAAACAGACTGAACGTTGAAGAAGACATGAGATTGTGTTTTTCCCTGGTTATAACATAAAATGTCATAATAGATCAAAAAGATCGTAAATTGATGTATTTCTTTATTTTTTACCGCAATTTAATCACATTAGTTTTCCAAGGGGGTCGCGGGGCCATTACTGATTCAAAAAGGGGGTCGCGAGCCCAAAAAGGTTGGGAACCACTTGGTTAGATCGATCGACTCTGAACAGCAACAAGAGCTCCGGTGGAGGGATTTTGTTGGACGTTCACTCCAGCTTTAAATCTCCTCTACTGAGACCTCCTGAAAACTCGATGGTTGAGCATCTGTGGGTCGCAATATCCACATAACGCGATACTCTTTTTCCTCCCTACTCTTCTATGTGCAGCCTAGCGCAGATGTTTGATGAAGTATACACTCTCAAATGAACACCCTCTTGAAGTGCAAACATACACTCATCAAAATGAACATGAACATGAGCGTAAGCTTCGTGCTCATGTTTTGTGCCCCGTTCGCAGCGGCGCTCGCAGCCGCGCTCAAAACATCTACATATGTTTGCACTTCATATCCAGATGATCGTTTTTATTCTGTTTTGCTCCTTGCGGCGTTCAATACACCATAACTGTTTTCGGTCGGACAGAGATTTTATAAGAAGGCTTTCATACAGATCCTACAGAGGTTTGATAGTTTTGAGCCATAAGTGGTTTATTCTGCTAACCCGTATATTAGATCATTTCTTTCGGAAAACCGTTCCAAACGTTAAGTAATCAATGAAGATAAAGTACTTTTTAGTCTTGCGTGGAAATTAGTTTAAACTATGATTATATTAATCAAAATTATTATATAAAAACTAATGATCATTCTTAAATTTTGTGGCTTAAACACTTATTTGCGTTTTTATTGGATTTCCATACAGTTGTAAATTCAAAAAAACTAAACAAAATTAGTTTTTTTTCCTTTTATCGTCTTGGTTTCCCTTACATATTTTTAGTTCTAATAATCATATAAATAAAATGTGTCAATATTGTTACCGGGAGGGGTATTCTTGATTAGAGGGATGACTATTATTAGCGGGAGGGGTATTCTTGATATTTCCTATATTTCCTCGGGCTTACACCTTACACAGTTCCATGAAAATAAGAGATACAATCTCTCAGAAGTCGGAAGTATTTGGTAGGTTTGTTCCTTATCGAAAATAATTATACGTGTATATTTTTATTTCGTCAGTAGAGTGACCATTCCCGCGATGGAGTCTCTTCTACACAGTGAGTTGTGTGAATGTGCCTACACACTACCAAAATGTCATGTAAATTTCTGTCTCCTGAGACCGACACATGCAAGCGTCCTTTAACACATAAGAATGAGTTGAAAGAGATGAGAAAATAAATTCAATCAAACACATCTTCTATCGAATTGCGTATGTGTCAGTTTGAGGAGACATAATTTTACACGAAATCTTATTTTACGTTCCCCGACTTTTTACAAACATGAATAACGTCTCGTGTAAAATTCATAATTTCTAAGTGTGTACCACCGAACTCGATTCCTCAGGTGCCAATTTAGCTTTCAGCCAATAGCTGATGGTGGAATAATTCGAATTCTCAACATTTTGCCATCTCTCATGAGTGCATAATTTAGCTTCACTGGCATACGGTAATACGCATTCACCGTTTTCGAACATCTCCAAAATCATACTCGACACAAGTTTTCTAGTTGAAAATGAAACACCAAGCAACCTACATAACTGTCATACCAATCATTGCATACCAAATCTTCCATAGCTTCCCATTAGATGTTGCTTCCAACCGAATCACTTTATCCATCTCGGTAAGTGCTACCAGTACGACAAATATGCAAACAACGCACATTTCATTCGCACGCATTGCTCAACGGGTCCGCAGCGTCCCCACACGCCGATCAACTTCGCCGGAAGTGAACCAGACAGCCGGGCTGACGACATTGAAACGTCCTGCAGCATGCCCGCTCTCAAAGGCCCAAGACAGCAGTGCTGTCGCACACTATTCACTTGTCAACGGCAAAGTAAAGGCGTCATCAATTTGAGCGCAATTTTGTAGTGTCCTCCCAGGAGAGTCCTTTCTGTGTGGGTGGTGTGAAAACAGTCGGAAGCAGTTGTTCTCGCGGGTTGAATGTCATTGCTGGAAGCATGTTTCTGTTTCATGTTTCAGAGTGGGTAATAGGGGAAGGGGGGGAGGGCACTCGTTTGTCGACCTGTCACGATAACATCACTCCAGGTGTGACACTCGCGTGACGAAAGATTCTCTTCTCGTAAGTTTTTATCCTTCTTAAAAAGATGGGTATTGCGTTTGCTTGACAAACCGCCTATCTTTCCGAGGCCCGACTCAGCTTGACGAGTACGCAAAATGTCGGTGTTTGCGTGAGTGTGCTTTTTTTAGTGTTTAAAAAGTTCCAAATGACTGGCCTGAATTGTTGTTGGCACGTTGTGGGACTTAATCAAGCGTTAATGGGATTAGCATTCGTGCCTAACCACTAAAAACAATTCTAAAGCTCTCTTTGCGATGCACTTCTCGTCAGTTCTCAGGTTAAGCTGGCATGCTCGCATGCACTCTTCTGTTAGGGGCCGTTACGTGAACACATTGAATCGAGCTCCAACGTTGAGTAGCTGACCGTCATGACATGCTATCCTACTCAGCCACCCTCGTGGGACACTTTATCCTAATCTATGGATCGTGATGTTGTCCGCTCTACTCAGCTAGTCCCCGAAGGTGGATCTAACCTACTCTGACGGAGAGTTACCCGGCGATAGAAGTTCTTCCGAAACCATAACGTGTTTATAAAAGCCAGTCGGCTCCCAGCTTCGTCGCGTTTTACTCGGATTCTCAAGTTGTGCTCAGTCTTAGCGGAACAGGCGTTGCTGGACTACTGGACCGCCTAAGCGGCAACTCCAACAGTATTTGACCATATTCCATATGGCCTCATCTCGATACATATCTTCAACGAAATCAGCTTCTCCCTGGGCAGGCATCTCCCTTCAGGCACCTTCAAATCTAGGTCATTCGTAAACCACGAGCTCCAGTAATTCCTCTTCATTAAAACATTCAGTCTGTCCAGTGACGTTGCCATATCCAAACTGACTGACAGACTGACTGACTGACTGACTGACAGACTGACAGACTGACTGACTGACTGACTGACTGACTGACTGACTGACTGACTGACTGACTGACTGACTGACTGACTGACTGACTGACTGACTGACTGACTGACTGACTGACTGACTGACTGACTGACTGACTGACTGACTGACTGACTGACTGACTGACTGACTGACTGACTGACTGACTGACTGACTGACTGACTGACTGACTGACTGACTGACTGACTGACTGACTGACTGACTGACTGACTGACTGACTGACTGACTGACTGACTGACTGACTGACTGACTGACTGACTGACTGACTGACTGACTGACTGACTGACTGACTGACTGACTGACTGACTGACTGACTGACTGACTGACTGACTGACTGACTGACTGACTGACTGACTGACTGACTGACTGACTGACTGACTGACTGACTGACTGACTGACTGACTGACTGACTGACTGACTGGCTGATGGCTACCGTATTGATGGCCTTCGCCACCTTTCCACAAGAATAACCAACGTGGTTGTTAAAATCTTGCCAGTCATCGATCATCACGCCCAGATACTTCAGCACGCGCTCCGATGACGATTTCTGATCGCTGCACCGCTTTGCAGTTGATGACCAACAGTAACTCCGTTTTGTGGTGGGCTATCTGCAGCTTCGACGCCTGCACCCAGTTTTTAGTTTTGCCAATTGCTTCGGTCGCCTGCAATTTCCACTTCTTCCAGTGTTTTGCCGATCATTGACAGCACGATGTCATTCACAAAGCCAACGATCACTACGCATTTGGTAAGTTACAGCGTCAGCACTCCATTGTACATCCCGCTCCAAAGTGTTGGACCAAGGACGAACCTAGCGGAACTCCCACCGTGATGTTCACCGATTTCCGTCCCACGGTGGTTTTGTAGATTAGCACCCGGTCCTGAAAGTAACTCTTCAGAATTCTGTACAAGTAATCAGGGACCCTTATTCTGTGCAGCGACTCGGCAATAGCCTCACAGCTGACGCTATTGAAAGCGTTCTTAACGTCAATCGTTACAACAGCGCAATATCGATCGCCTCTCCGCTTCTGTTTAGACGCCTTTAAGGCTGTCTCGACCGCTGTCCGAATGGCATCCACTGTAGACTTCCCTTTCCGAAACCCGAATTACATCCTCGATAGTCCGTATTCGCTCTTGGAAAATTTCGGACTGTTGAAGGTAATCCTCTCCAAGGAGTTTCCCAAATGTATCCAACAGGCATATTGGCCTATGGGATGCTGCATCCCATGCAGGCCCACGAGCTCCTTGTTCGAGACTTGCATGTTACTTATTTCTTCCTCGCCATACGGTGTACGTGGCCACGTCGTTGGATCGTGCGTCGGGAAAAGTCCATCTGCGATAACCTTTAGTTTTTCTGGACATAGCTCGCAGCCGTTGTTGGAATTTTGATCTTCGCCATAACAATAAGGTACGCGTCGTCCCTGGAGTAAGCATCACCGGCTCCAAAAAGCTCCTTATTGCGGTTCGTCTTACTTAGTCTCATTTCTCGTTTTATTTCGGCCTGGCCGCTCGGAACACCATCCTACGCACCTCTCTGTCTGCTGTAGTTTTCGTTCTCTTGACACGTCTTCTGACTCTGAAACAACTAGCGCGAGAGTTGCTGAGTAGCTCCAGCAGTACACTGGGCGCCGCTTGTTCTTCGGCATGGTTGCGTTGCATGCCCTTACTAACGTATTCGTCAGCTCCGCGTTTTGATTCGAGTGATCGTTGTCGAGCCGAAGTGCCCCAACAAAGAGTTCCTTGTCGAAGACCTTCGTCTTCCTCTTCCGCTCGCAACTATTTGTCCTTCGAATTGCGACAGGATTTCGACGATATACCGGAGCGCCAGATGGTCGTTATGGATATACTCCTCAAACAGTCTCCAGTTCATATTTGTCATCAGCGACGGACTACAGGAGGTAACATCAATTACGAATTCACGACCGTCTTTGCTAAAAGTGCGGAACCTACGGTCGATAGTAACTTCCAGCTTTGCCGGAGCTTCTAGCAGGCTGCACCCTCTCCACAGCCCAAGCATTGAAATATCTGTAACCCAATTTCCGTTAGCGGGAGGAACACGATGCGGTTCCGCAATGATTGCGACGTACCACTTTGTTGCTGTTGTTATCTGCCACAACAGTTGCTGTGTCATGTCATAATGATTTGGGTTACCTCGATTACTGCCAACCTGCTGTCGCATTTTTATATAGTGGGCATCTGAATATGAATTTTTGCAAAGCAGGCTTCTCAGTTGCTTTGTGCAGTCTCTTGCATAATGACCCTTCCTGCACAGATAAGATCTCTCAGAACCCTTGCAGTTCCTTGTCCGGTGAGCAAAAGGCACATACTTAAAGTATCTCTCTAAATCCTTTACAACTCGAGGGACGTCACTCAGTGAGCACACTGATCACTCAACTTTTACTCGACCTGACTCCAACAGGTTGTTGCCTGCAGCTGTCGGCAAACATATCGCCGCAGTCTGTGTGCCACCGTGCGCCCTCCTCAACCGGATTGTCATTGGTGCATCTCCAAGATCGCAGTATCCCTTCAGCGCCCTCCTCAGCCCGTCTTCTGTTGTAATCTCGTCCAGATCATTGCACTCGATCACAGTCTCCTGGGAGAGAGCTCTAACTATCGCCTGCTCAACCAGAGACTTTTCAACGAGCGTCTTGAAGGCTGTGCTCGCGATGGCAGGATCCTTCTCCAGCTCGGAGAGCATCTCAGCCCTTTGGGTGCACCTGGTTTTCACCACCTCCTCCTCCAGTTCCTTCAAGACCGATCTGCTCTCACTTTCCGGAGGAGTTCAGCGTACGTCGTTCCACGTTTTACCTCGACGAATAGAGCGTCTCCCTTACTTCGCTTCCGACGAGGCCTAGGCATTTGCTTCTTCTTATCTCTCGTTGTGTTTGTGATTTTTCAACTCCTCCTCCATTCCTGTAATGTCCCTTTTCGTTTTCTCCGAGCGTGGATTGTGGGGTTCCTTCAGCGTCTCCAGTGCTTCAACCGTTGCCTTCTCCGTTGCTTTTTCGGTGTCCTCAAGAACCTTCCCAAGTAGCAGACAAAACATCTTTAATATTCACCACTTGGTTTTCAAGTTGCATTTTAGTAAACCTGCAGTAACAAAAAGCATATTTTGTTACAGCAGAGTTTATTTCACGTATACGATACACTAGATATTTCATTGGTGTTGCTCAAAAGACCATTCAAAACAAACATTGAAGTTAGTCGAGACCTGTTTTTCTTTGTAAACTTGCAGCTAAGTAAACTTAATCATGACGCTGCTATTTAATGTTTTCCAGTGTATGTGATGTTTATTAGGAAGTAATTTTCACCATCAGTGCAACATAAGGAATAATTAACACTCATGTTCCAATGAAGCGTTCTGATACTTAATGTTTTCAAAATGCGTTTTTTGAGCCACAAACGCAACGTAATGAGAACGCAATATAAAGTCAATGAATAACGTTACGTTCTTGCAACGTTCAATTGCACATTACCACAACAGTGATGACGATTGAAATATATCCGAATGAAATGCACACTACCGACCACATATGTTTTGATATGAATGAAAAACTAATCAATTCATAATCTGATCAAATTAGGTAAGGGTTGATTTCTAGAGGTTATTGATACTGTATAGTACTAAAAAGTTAAAAGAATTGAAGTGTTCATTATGCAACTTCTATGAGGGAAGGTCCATTAATTATGTCACGCAGTAAGGGGGAGGGGGGTTGGGAAAACATGTCGATCCATACAAAAAACGTGACAAGGGGGGGGGGATTATAAAAAGTCACTTTTGGCGTGACATAATAAATGGACGTTTCCTAAGCTATGATTTTCATAGTAGTGGCTATTACTATTTAACTTTTAAACAAGGATCACTCAAATAGTGAGAGCCTAATATTTTAATTTTTGGCTAAACTAACTAAATAATATAAATAAAATAGCTACCTTCATAGAGCTGAAACAAATAATCTTCCCAATCAAAATAAACAGTTGCGAGAATACTAGTTGTGCGTAATGAACATAAGCTGGTACGTTTTTGTATTAATTCTGCCAACTGTTTACATAAAAGCAAAATCAATGATTTCACAAGAAACCCGTGGACTCAATTTATAGGACAATTTTTTTTCTATGTTCTCAACTATAACCTAATATACTAATCACATAGTAATGCTTTGGTATTGGTAAAATTTCCAATGTATCAGTACTTGATTTTATTTTTTTTAATGCTTATTTAAATCCAAACCCAAGCAACAATATCTGTAAAGTAGAGAATGTTTTGTTTTGAATATTGAATAATCGATTGATCATAAGCGAAAATAATCATCAGAAAGTTGTTCAATAAATGTGTTACATGAAATTTTTTAGTAAGTTAAGCAAATAAATCTTCAAGTAACAATTAAATAATCTTAAAGTAACAACAAAAATAAACTTTAAAAAGATTGGTATTAACGACCAACTTAAATGATGAGACGAAGTGTTCGTCTTTTAAAAGTAAGTCATTCAACTTATCGTGTTTCAGAACAGGAGACGACCTATTAAGCTCCTTTAATCAATCATATTTATTTATTTATTTATTTATCACAATAATTCAACTGACAACAAATGTCTAAATGAATAAAAAAACTTAAATTACTTGGTTACGGCCAGAAGTACGGAAAGAGTCAAGTAGCCGATGACGAAACACGTCAGCAGATAAGTTAAAGTCGAACATATTGAAACGCTCGTTGAAACGCTGGCTGATTTCTCGAATTGGTTCATGAAGTGCATAGTTGTTGTTCTGTGGCTCAAGATGCAAAAATACACGTTGACGAAGAGGTCTCTCGGGAGCGTACAAATTTAACTGTAACAACAGTGCCGGACAGTCAATTTCACCCCTGAGCAGCTTCCCAGCAAACAAAGCCTGAGCGGCCTTTCGTCTCACCTCAAGTGGCTCGATATTAAGCAGAAGGCAACGCTCTTCATACGGAGGCAGGTTCGTAGGATCACGCCAACTGAGAAAGCGAAGAGCGTATCTTACGAACTTTCGTTGAACTGCTTCGATTCTGGCGATCCATATGGCCTGGAAAGGGCACCATACAATAGCACATGATTCTAGTATGGAACGTACCAGTGAGCAATAAAGTGACCTGAAGCAGAGCGGGTCACGAAACTCTTCAGCAATTTTAAAAATAAAGCCCAGTTGACGATTGGCTCTGGACACAATGTCGTTGTAGTGAAATCTGAATGTCATTCCATTATCCAAAATAACACCGAGATCCTTGATGTGTTGAACGCGAGTGAGCGATTTCCCGGAGAGGACATAGTCGAAGATGATTGGTGCGTTTTTCCGGTGATATGATATTATGTTGCATTTTTCGATGCTTAAGCCCATCAGATTCCTTGAGCACCATTCGGCGAAAATACACAACATATGCTGCAAGTCGGAACAGTCTGATGGACTTTTTATAGTTTTGTAAATTTTTGAATCATCTGCGTAGAAGAGGCGGGACCCTGGTGGGGATAGCAAGATGGCATCGTTTATGAAGATCGAGAAGAGCAGTGGACCAAGGTTGCTGCCTTGCGGAACTCCCGAATTATTTGTGAAAGCTTCCGACTCCGACGTGCCAATCTTAACCCGTACTGAGCGATTCACCAAGTAAGACCTAAACCAATCCACAGCGGCAGATGATATGCCGAGTATGTCCAGCTTAGCAAGCAGAATTTCATGATCCACCGTATCAAACGCAGCCTTCAGATCCATATACGCAGCATCAACCTGCCATCCAGAATCAATACAACGCAGCCAGCTAGAAGTAAACTGAACCAGGTTCGTAGAAACCGATCGTTTCGGATAAAAGCCGTGTTGATCAGAATCGATGTACACAGAAAAAAATAATGAATTTTAACAAGCGCAGAAAATTTCTCCTCGTTTAATTTCAAGCCAAAGGAAGCGTAAACAACGAAATTGTTTGCAATCTTTCTTGTGCCATACAACAATGTTTACAATCAATCATACAACAGACTATATTAAGGCGTTATCTGGCTTAAATGTACATGAAATATCCCATTAATTTTTGCCAAATCAAGCGTTCCCTTTATGTGCATTAGAAACGCAGAAAATTACATGTTTTTTTTTTAAACTGTGTAGTTTTTACAGCACTCAAACAAGGAACCGTTTGTAATAATTTCGAAGACCTTTGAACATGCGCACAGTGAGGTGATACCACGGTAATTGACAATGTCCCGTTTATCTCCTTTTTTGTGGATCGGAAATATATACGAGTGTTTCCAGCGTGTGGGAAACTCACTTTCCTGCGCCGAAAGCTAGAAGATTCTTGCAAGGGGAAGGCAAAGACTGCCTGCACATCGTTTTAAAACAGACGATGGGCCAGTGGCAAACGAGAGCTTCAGTTTGTGTATTGCAGTCATCACTATGTCATCAGTAATGCGTGGAAAATCGAAATTGACCACGTCGTGTGGCAACCCCATAGTAGCATCTATCACTTGTGTCGGCAAAGCGGAGAAATCGTTGAACACTTGCATAAAACGTTGGGCAAACAGGTTGCATTTCTCACCTTCAGTATTGGCTGTGTTGTTTCCGAGGAACATGGAACAAGGCAACCCGGTTTCCTTTCGCTTGGAGTTAACAAACGACCAGCAATTTTTTGGGTTCTCTCGCAGGTTTGCTTCCGTGCGTCTTACATGTCGATTATAAAGGAAAACGGTTATATTTGCGGTAACGATGACTTGCGAAATTAAACTGTCGTTTGTAGTAGGGTGAGCGAGAAGTGCAGTACTTACGGAGGGCGGCAGAGCGTTGTCGCTTCAGTACGCGTAGGCGTGGATTTGACCATGATGGTTTTTGCGGAGGGCGACGTACTGGAACAATGCGAAAAATTGCATTTTCCAGCGCAGAACTGAAAAAATCAACTGCGTCGTTCACATTACAGCTCATTATTCAATGCAGCGTAATCGGTCCGCCGAAAGTCAAGAGAGTAGGACTCAGATGGCGGCGAATGAAACAACGGGGCGGGTAGGTTGAAATTCACGACGAGAGCAGGGTGGTCGGCATCTAGATCGATTAGTGGTTCTACTGGCAGAGTAAGGAGTGTGCCCGGTAATGCACGATTATTTGCTAGAACAAGATCGAGCAAGCGCCCATTCCGGTTCAGCATAGTATTAACTTGAGTGAATCCATGAAAATTAAATCCATCCAAAAGGCTAGAACAAGCCACCGGCATATGCGATAACAAGGGATCGATCATTGGAATGTCGTTGCCCGCCAAGCGCCACTGTAACCCAGCTTGGTTGTAGTCGCCGAATAAGAGCGCAGGAGACTGAGAGCTCAGTTGAGATGATATTGAGCCTAGCGAATCCACATAATCACGGATAATTGTGCAATATTTTTTCGATCGGGAGGAATGTAGACTACGCCCACGCTAAGTGTGTTTCGTAGATGCTCCAGAACAATCCAAATCTGCTCCAATCGGCTTGAAATGGGCGACTTGCTGAGATAGCTGGTTAGCCTAGTTGAAACAGCAATCAGGACCCCTCCGCCGCGTGTTTTATGACTATTCAGCGGGGATCGATCAGTTCCGTAGACATTGTATAATGAACCGAAAAGTTGCGACGAATTGATCCTATCATCCAGCCACGTTTCCGTTAATACAATCATATCATATTCTTCCTCCGAGACTGCCAGAAAGAACGCGTCGATTTTGGTCCTCAACCCACGAACGTTCTGATAGTAAATCCGCAATTCATTCGAGGTACGATCCGGAGAGCTGGAAATCAAAGCGGATTCAGGTACCGAAACATCCAAATCGAAATCATACTTGCCTGAGGGTGTAGGCCGGAAGCCCCCTCTACCGTCACCAGCCACAGATTGATTGAATTTATAAGGCTAGTGGTTTTTCGTCATATACAATGCAGTTAAATAATTGCAGTTAATTACACTATAGGTTCTACATGTTAAGAACGGTTTGATATTTTCCACCTATGCTAAGATAACTTCACTTAGATACAGTTGTGTCTAAAATATTTGAAATAAAACAATGAAATGTTTTATGTTAAAATACCATTAGACTTTTTTTGTGTGACCTAGACAAAAATTACGGATGATCAAATTGCGAGCAATCCAGACGTCGAATACATGGAAGAATTAATAACACTACGATTTTATTTAATTATTCCGATTAAACCTTTTAACGAGATTGCTCTTGAGTTTTTTAAGTAAAAAAACATGGTGTAGCATCTGAATTATTCTAATTCTTTGTTCCAACGGATTGAACACTTTTGTAGAAGGCGTATAGGACATTATTGTTTTAATTGTAACGTCAGTCAAACATCATCTTTTCAGTACGTTATGCATATTCTTTGAACAAATAAGCAGCTATTAGTTTAATGCAATATTAAATTTATCAACAGTACAGTAGTTTTTAATTCTACGTAAATCAGGTATACACAAACATAGAAAACTCACTATCAAACTACGGCTGTCGCTACCAGATAGCTATAATTTAAAGATGTCTGCATAAATAAATATCATAGAAGTACTTCACGTGTTAAGAATGGATTTATAATTATTTTAACCGGTAGTGTATTTTGTTTGTTCGCAATCGCCATATGCCAAAATTTTGCAATACAAAATGATATTTTTAAATTTCACTCATTCCTCCACAGTTTGAACCTAACATGAACCTGTAACGATTTATAATTCTTCGTATGAATCAGAAATCTGATTCTTCCAAATGTAAACATAATTTTACACAAATTTTTCTTTTTCATATTCTGAAGCACTACTCTACACTCGAGGAGGATTTATTCTAGGGCGTTTATATTTTTCGTTGTGGAACAGAATATTGATCCATAAATCCGAAAGCGTTTAAGAAATAAACTTATTCCAACACGATTTTCAGATCATTTTACTTCTCAATATTTTGATCAGGAATGTTTGGTTGATAACGATATCCATTAAAAAAAAGTTATCCGTGCATTCATTCAAACATCTTCATCATTTCCCTTTCCTGCAACGCGATTTACAATTTTTGTAAGTTTTGCAAAATGCTATTGCTACTCTGTAGAACCAGCGTCAAGTTGCAAATAGGCTCCACCCTTGCGCTTTTTGCGTTGCTTTTGTGTATGATTTTGCGCTACATAGCCAAACAAAACTATCCCTAATTTGTTTCAAGAGAAATTTTTATGCTCTATGGAAACAAGTTGAGCTACTTGGGTTTTCGGCAGTCTCTGTTCTCATCTTGGTGCCACAATGAAACCAAATTGATTTCAAGTGGCTTCCATAAAACTTTAATAAAACTTAATAAAGCAGGATGGTGTTAGCAATTTTACTTGGGATGAGCGATAATTTAAATTTCTGGTCGTGAGTAACTAGCGTGGGACCTACTACTCAGTTTTTGTTTTTTTTTTTAAGTTGGGTTAGTATGAGAGTATGACAGTACGAGAGGAATTCGGATAAAGTGGACCACTTCCAGCCAAAATTTTTTTTTTTTTTTTAAGTTGTTATATGAGAGTATACAGTACGAAGAAAATTCGGATAAAGTGGACCACTTCCAAAGATCTAACCAAAGCAATATAATCTTCATTTGATTCTGTGGTCAATTTTACATAAGTACAGTGCAAATGAGGTTAATAGTGATGGGTCCAATACTCAAAACCATATGTTATATAAGTTTTATCAAGTATGAGGGAAATTGGGGTAAAATCGACCACTACCGAAGCGGTATCCTCTTTATTGCATTTTGAGGACAATTTTACATAAGTATAGTGCAAATGAGGGTATAGTGGTGGGTCAATAAAACGATGATAGAGGTGGTAGGAGGAAAGGAAGGGGATTTTGGGGCCTCCAATCCTGATGGATATTTTGATCTAAAACTAACCCGTTTCAAAAATTTAGATCGTCTAATTTTAGATCAAAATGAAGAATATTGCACCGCTGATCCATTCATTTTGTTCTATTTGCAAAAAGATAAATGGCAACCCGGTCAAACGAAACGTCATCTATATGTTTATTTTTTTTTATATAAATTATTGTTTCGCTACGAAAACACAAATATATTAAATATATATGAAATTAAAAATTGTTGTCTTCAATACATTACTGTGCATCCAGATTTGAAGAAAGGTGAGCTAAATCGACACTATCTGGAACAAAACTCTTCATTATCGGTTAGATCATGACCCAAAAACAGCACCAACAGGGATGATTGAATCGCAGTTTTAGACGGTAAATCAACCGCCATAATTGTTAGTTTACATAAATAATTGTTAATTTTAGTGTAATTGTTGGTTTTAGTGCACATGGGTCTAGTCTGCTTGCTATACGACTTCGAGTACAAGTGGTTCAACATGGACTGGGAGCTACACAAACGACTGACCTTCATCGAAACCAACTGGCCGTTCTTCATCGGCTTTGGACTACCGCGAGCAATCCTCTCCGAACTGCCCAACTCACTCGTCATCAGCGGTTGCTTTTTCTCTGTACTGTTTAGTGCAAACGAAGCCACACCAAAAGTGTCCGTGCGGTAAATGCTGCCACTAAATGTTTTAGTTTTATTCAAAATAGTTTTAATGATGTATCATTTCAGTTAACCTGTTTTCCCTGCTAGTGGTCATTACCAATGCCATGTTCAGCAGTCGAACCAAACTGGGCAAGGCTGCTCTCTCGACATCAATCAGTGGTAGTCCAGTGACCCTCGGTGGTTCCGTGATCAAATCGGAGTAATAACATTAATGACAAACACAAAGATATTGACATGAAACTAATTAATCATCAAATCAATAATGGTGCTCAGTTTCGGTTTCAGTTGTACAGAGTGATTATTTTTCTTATATTTTACAATGGAATGTTTTTTGAGTTTAGAAAGGGTATTTTGCTCGTTTTCAGCATCTAGTTTTCACTGGAAATAATGTGATTGGCATTTTATATACAAATACTTTATATCACATAATATAGTTTGTAGTGCGAACGGGGTATTGGGTGGTTAGGAAATGTGTTAGAAAAGTAAGTACTGACGTGCGAGACAAACTTAATGATGCGATTTTAAAGAACTGTTTTTTTTTGTAAGAAAATAAAATGTATCGATCAGTCTGCTTTTTCCTCTCAAGAATGGAAATACAAAAGATTTCTTTGAAATTATTTTGGTTTACCCTTATCAGCAAATAGAAATGAAAGAATTTTGTAATCAATCAAACTATTCGAATGTTATCATTATCAACATCATTACGTTATCAAAATACTATAGAGCTATTTCTTAATGCGACCCACACAAATTTTTGTTTTTCTATGTACTCGCAATCGATCGGCATTACATTCAACTGTTTCAATGGATCTTTCAGGTGGGCGGGTTACCGTGTAACCTACCGTATAGATCGTATCCTCTGTATTTTACCTTGGTTGGTCAATTTCTCCAAGATTATAAACAGTAAATCCTGCCACCGTCCTTGGGTAAGTCGGATGGCCTGATTAGCTCAGTGACTTATCGGTAACTGCTGCATTTGCATTAGCCCAACCCTTTTTGTTTTACCCTTCCTTTTAATAGGTGGATCGCGGACACTACCCTCTATACAGCTCGTTTTGAGGGTAAGCTATTGGAATTACATTATTCAAACCCATTGTAGTGATACGTTTGGAAGGTAAGAAACTTAGGTACATATTGATGACCAACACGAGTAATATGTCTAATCTACCTATGACAATTATATGAATAAATCCTCAACATCCTTACATGTCAAGACAACTACTTCGCGCATATGTTGACTGTAATAATTCAGTTTTTATTCCGATGCTTTTTCTACGAACGAAGACTAGCACCAAGCGGTTCACCAGCATTTCACGTTAGTTCAAACTAAACATCCGCATATAGGAACAATTGTTGGCAAATTAGCTCAAATGTAATCATAACCCTGGACATCAGAAGTTGTTTTGTATAAAATGTTGCAAAATGTTTCCATATTAATCAAAGTTGGAAGATTAATCCTGTTTTTATTGTATTAATCTGATTGTTGACAAATCAGCTAGAAAATCTTGTCCAATTTGTTGACCGTTCTGGATGAATAATACTAGAACATCTTTTATTTAGCCGAGAAGTCGAGGTCGGTGGGATTTTTCTAAGGCGAAAAAACCTCTGGTCATGTCTTTGCTCATTTGTTGATGAGTGAGATATGCAAGGTCCAGGTGGTGGAGTCATCTTCCCGGCGTCGGTAGTTGTTAGGAAATAGGCTGACGGAAAATAAACGGTCCTCTTGACTCGGTCGGTAAAGGCGCAGCTACAAACCAATACCATGCTAGAGGTGGCTGGGTTCGATTCCCGGTTTGGTCTAGGATTTCTTCGTTAAGGATAATTTCTCGACTCCCTGGGCATAGGGTATGATTGTACTTGCCACACAATCATACGTATGCAAAAATGGTACCTAGCATCGAAAGCTCTCAATTAATAACTGTGGAAGTGCATTAAGAACACTAAGTTGAGAGCAAGCGCTAAGCTAATTGCGAAAGCAATAAGCTTGAAAACGCTAAGAAAGGAAGGAAAATAATTAGATTTACTCATTTACTTTAGCCTGCCGATGCAAATAAACAACACCATTGAGAGAAAGTTCACCACAAAGGGTCAACAAAAACAAGTAATTTTTTCTCGTTGTTCTTGATAGAACGAATCAAATATTATTGAACAGTTTATTATGTTGCATATTGTCGATCCTACAATAAGACTTTAAAGCACATTACATTTGCGTTGATTAAACATAAAATATAGCAATGAAAATAATAATAATAATAGTAATAATTCTCTTATGCAGTAATGCAATGACACACATCAGATGAGTTGGCTCTAAGGGTTTTTTGCCATTTGATGCCGAATATGAAATATTTCTAAATAATTGTTCCTCCTACCTGCCTTTCACTATCGAAAGACACAGCCAGCTAAATAAAAGCATATTTACAACCTAATTCATCCCATTAGCCCATTAGGCACTGAAACCCGCCTTCTGTCGGCACTTTTGCATCAGTGCTCGGAGCATAAACTGCTTCCGTGACAGCTGTCGGACGTTTTTGAGGAACACTTCCAGATCGATCACTCCGCTGCGGAGTGCTTCACCCATAAAGTAGACCGCATCCTCGATGGCCGCTTCTTCGGCATAGGCATTTAGTAGCCTGAAATAAATGAGACCATACTTTACCACACGACCCGTACCATTCCAACCTTCAATGGTATTAAACTTACAGCTTGTACAGCGGTGCAGTTGTTGTCACAGCTTCGTCTACATCGATACCGTCGACCTTCTCAAGGCTCTCGAGGGCCCGTTCCAGTTCCTGATCCTTATCCTTGAGCACGGCGATGCTCTTCGTAAGTTCCTGTTCGTCTCTCCCCAATCGACCGATAATGTCGTTGATCTTCGATTGGCCTTCGTTTAGTTACTGTTGGGTGCGCTTGAGCGTTTGAATCTCCGCCTGGCATTGATTCACCTTCTCCTGAATACGCCGCTTTAGCTTATCTTCCACTGCACTGACCAGAGAAGCTTTGATGTGTTCCTCGGTGATGGTTCCCGTGCCCTGAGCCGAAGGATTCTGCAATGTTATATGTTAGCAGCTGTTTATAAATCAAGAAAAAAAAAGAGATCTTACATAGCCTGCATTGTACCCTGTAGGCGTGGGCATGCTCGGCGGTATGTACGGGGGATAACTGCTACTGGCACCCGGCTGACCGTAACCACCATAGCCTCCAGCTGCCGGTGGATATGGTGGAAATTGCTGCCCCGGGTATGGACAAAAAGGACTCTGTGTGCTTGTTGTCGGTGGCTGCGGCATAAATGATTCTACAATCAAAAGATCAGAAATTACCTTCTTCGTTCAAATGCTTCGCAACTAGATCTTACGTGTCGGATAGGGTGTTGTTTGCTCCTTCGCTTGTTTCGGTTTCGAATACACCGGAGGAAATTCTCCAAACGTAACGATCATGACCTGAATCAATCCAAGCAAATCCGATTGCATTGGCGCCCAGTCGTGCAGGTAGGGTAAATATATTTTGCCATTATGGTCCACGTACATCGACACTACCGTGGATGGGTATCCAACAGCCAGATGCATATGGGAATGTGATAGGTATTGCCCTTGTATCGCACCGGGATCGTTCCCTGCAGATTCAGCAACTGCTTCACAGTTCCGTCATTGAAAACTACAACGCTGGCATTAATGATAAGAAACTTAAAGCAATAAATAAATCTGACTCACCATATTCCTCGTACCGACAGGCCAGTGCTTTGTTTTGTTTCAGGCAATCAACGACGTCCTTCTTGGTGGCAGTTGGATCTATGTACTGTGGGGGAGAAGATAGCAATCAAGAGATAATTGTTTAATCAATTTTCTCCCTCACTTAATAAAACTGCTCCTACACTTACATTCACTAGCATTCGACCGATGTCCTCCATTTTTGACATCCTTTTCCTCAAATTATTTGACCTCCAATTAATTTTTAATGAACCTCCAATAAATTAATGAGAAAATAAACTTATTCTCAGTAAAACAGAAAAGCAGCTGTAATGTTTTCCCGAACAGACAACTTGACAGACCGATCCTTGACTTGACAGCCCGATTCTTTTTTTTCCTATAATAATGTTGCCAGCACTTATACAGAAAATAGATCAAGCCAAAAAAAGTGATCCAAAACATGCATCATTTGGATCAGTTTTCTTGGAAGATGCAAAAATTTAAATCAGATTGTGGTATAAAACGCAATATAGAACTCCGCGGTGCAAGAATTTAGATCCTCTCAGATCTAAATTTTTAGATCTATACCAGTTTCCCATCAGGATTGGAGGTGCCCTACCACAGAGAACAGACATTGATGTCCATATACTTTTTCTTAAAAAACGGGTGTAAACGTTAATATGTGCAGCCGGTATAAAAAGCAAGTGCAGAGAAAAACAAACAAAATTTTCAGGTTATTTGCTAGGCTTTTTATTGATAAACATTTCCATGACAGTTATCGCACAACTGCAGCGCCGCCTACCAGGAGCATAACGACATACATTTGAAATGTCGGTTTAAAGTTTTACACAAGTAGCAGACCGAAGATGAACGTCTGTTCTCTGTGAAGTACTTACGGCGCAGCTTTGGTACTCCCCCGGCATTTCCTGCAGCTGTCCTCCGTGTACTTCGGTCAGGATGCTCACTTGTAACCGTTCACGCCCTCCGCCTTCAGGTTTCTGAGCACCGTGCTCTGTGACGTGTCGAACTTCCTGGCCAGCTACCTGCTGACGCCAATCTTGTTCTTGGCGTCAGCTTACAATTGCGTCCGCTTGTTAGCATTGGCCTTCCAGGTTAGAAGCGAGCGATCATGATTTAAATCGTAGATTTCTCGTGGCCCTTCTTCAAAAGGGCCCCGCCACCTCCAATTTCGGATGTTGACCAAGCATCCGAAAGACGCACGCTCTAGGAGAAAACACTGTTCCGCAACCTTCATCGTAAACAAACGAAAACACACTGAGCACGAACAACGCCCACAAAGAGGAGAACAAAACCACACACAGCTGTTAGTCTCTCTCTAGCGCGTGTGGCGAAAAAAAAACTACTCATGACTTTATATCGATACAGGTGGGTTCAAAACTCAATAGACACTTCT
This sequence comes from Aedes koreicus, assembly GCA_024533555.2. NCBI lineage: Eukaryota > Metazoa > Arthropoda > Insecta > Diptera > Culicidae > Aedes > Aedes koreicus. The sequence goes on from JAHHFK020001405.1 coordinate 36,918, forward strand.
GATCATGGTGACATGAGGAATATTTGGTTCTAGCTACACTCAATAATTGCATTGGTTTAGGTCTAAAGCGAATTCAAAGCCAATTCAATTTCAATTTGAATCAAATTTCCAAACGGAATCCTGGATCTAAAACAAATTCCTAGATCCAATCTACAAAACTAATTATTAAATCGTGTAGGAAATTGCAATCCCTAAACTCTACCCCAAATCCAATCCAAATCCAAATCCAAACCCTCTCCATAAATCCTAAATTCTAAATCCAATGCAAATTCTATCCAAATCTAATTAAAATCCAATTCGATTTTTCAAATCAAAATCCAATCCAAATACATTCCAAGCTAAATCCAATCAGTCAAGTCTCCTTCCAATTCTTAGGCAAATACTGTTCAAATTCAATCCAAATCCAATTCAAATCCAATCCAAATCCAATCCAAATCCAATTCAAATCCAATCCAGAGAATCCAGAAAGAATCCAAATCCAATCCAGTTAGAATCCAAATCCAATCCAACTCCAATCCAAGTGGAATCCAAATCCAATCCAAATCCAAATCAAATCCAATCCAAATGGTTTGCAAATCCAATCCAACTCCAATCCAAATACAATCCAAAATCCAATCCAGAGAATCGAAATCCAAATCCAAATCCAAATCCAATCCAAATCCAATCAAAACCAAATCCAATCTAAATCCAATCAAAATCCAATCCAAATCCGATTAATATTCGAGTCAAATTTCATCCCCGAATTCACACGCCACTTCCAATCTTCAGTTACAAAAGCACAAATTCTATTAAATCCAATTCAATCCGAATCACACGCATATCCAAATCCAATCCAAGTCTAATACAAATGCAACTTTCATAACCTATCAAGTCATGGTTTGGCTGCATGATACCTATAACCTAATAACCTGAGATTCTTCGATTTCCTCCTGGTTGAATATTAACAGAATCAACTCTATTACCTCGAGCTACAGTTTTCGTCCGGAATCATTTTTATTTAAGGATATATGGGATCAAGTTCCTATCACTTAGAAGTTTTCTGAGCACATACCTCAAATACTATTATGACTTCAGGCGTGAAATTTTCAAGAATCGTTTGCTGCATTGGTTAGCAATTTGAGCGTTGTATGTTTGTGATTTTTAGTCTCAAAAACGTGAAGTGATAATTAACCTAACCTATAGTTCATTTGGAGAAAGGACACACTCCGTTTCACCTTAGCCGTCGGTAGCACCGCAAAGACATTTAACGTGCACAGAAACAAAGAAACATTTGAATTGCTGTGTTTGTACATTTGAATTGAAAATTTGTGAATGATTGACCGCCCACGGGTGCAATTCCGTTATTGCCAGATCAGCTGTATTTGCACAAAGTACCAACAGATGATGTTTGGGACTAACATACATCTTCAATGTGTAAAAACTGGTGACCCATTATAAAAGCAATACCGGCGTCGGCCGTGCCCGAATGCTGGTCAAGTAGGCAATGGCAAGGAACGTGTTGACACGATACTCGCTTTGAAGGAAGCCGAGAAATCCTCTGTACTTACACGAGAAATCACTGTGATGTTGGATAGTTAGGGAAGAGGTTTGCAGCAGGTTCTGTTTGGTTTACGATACGCTGAAAGAATGTAGCACTGTCCGCCAAAAGCAATGGACCGCTTCAATGTGACTGAAAAGAGACAAGCATAACGAAAAACAAAACAAAACAAAATAGACAAAATAAAACAAAACGGGATATTAAATATTGTCTTTAAAGTATGGTAGAAATGAATTATTTGTTGCTTTGCAAACCAGCTCTCCTCGATGTCCTAGATAGCCAAGTCCTGCTGGACCTGCAGCTGCTGCCGCCGGCCCTCGTCGACATCAACCCGGCCGTCGCCGACGTGTCGGAAACCTTCCGGTAGTAACATGATATCTGTGTCTAATACACTCTTCTTGCACCGATTAATTTACAAACTAAGCCAGCAAACCGAATCAAAATTCACTTTGGCACGGTTGTGGAATTTTCCTCTAAAATCTAGTTCTAGATATTGGTACTCTGGTTGCAGGAAACAGAATCAACAAGAAAAATAAACTCGCTTATGACATCTAACTTTACACGGTTGCTAAACAATACGCACTATCTTCCCCCCACAATACCCGCGAACGACGACACTTTGGACCTGAGCTTGCTTGAGGAAAAATCACCAACACACAACAGCGCAATTGATTGCATGCAGTTTTTTGAATGAATCGCGAGCACGGCGCGAACCCGCGACACGCGACACGCAACGTTCTTCTAATTTCAGCTCACCGGAACCAATTGCACACGCACACTAATAATCCGCGACGCAGAACAACGCGACGCGCGAAGAGGTGCTACTGCCGCAGACGTCGTGCTAGATGATATCGTGTTGTTGTTGTTGTTGCCGCTGATGCCAAGCAAACTACTGCCAACACACACATCCACGTACCTCTCTAGCTTTACGTTTTGATGAATCGCATCCAGGGTGGGCGAATAAAAAAGGTTTTCTCAAAAAGAGACGAAAGAACGCCCCAAGATTATATTGTACAATCACTGTTTCCGTTTATTCATTGATTAATAATTTTCATTAGTGTTATAATTGTTTGTTCTAACTTACTGCAAAACAAGAAATTTAAACGATTTTTTGCAGCAAATTTCAGTATACGACTTTTTTTCTACTGCAATATGATACATTCACACTGACGAATTTAAATAAACTTCTTTTCTAACTCTATATTATCCTCGTACCTATAACAAGCGCAAAATCAATCGATTTAGCAGACATTTTGTTTTCTTTAAGTTTCATTCCATTCGATTATTTTGATTTTGTTTATATTCCTAACCTAGAGTTTGAATAAATTTGATTTAGTTTGTGTAGCGGTGAAATCGCTGGCTAAAAACAAAAACAAAACAAAAACTTCGTGTTGAATACAGATTTGTGTTTAATCATTTCAATAACATGCCTACATGTCTATGCATTAGAAAACTTTTGTTCTACCCACAGAAGCATTCGAGATTAGTGTTCCCTCCATTTCGTAGGGGGGATCCCTTATACAAGTAGAAAACGTTACCGAAAAGATGACTTACTTAAGTTGTAACATCTGGATTAAAAATAATAACTCTTACAAACTAAAATGAAACTCGGCAAATCTAACCGTGCCACGGTGTGGGGAGAAATCTTAATTTTTCAGCCTGGACACGATGATTCCCGTAATAATTACTCCCAGTATCACAGCAATGAGCAGCAGAATCATTACCTTGCGGCGGTATCGGTTCTGATATTCGGCCGCCTTAGCCAACTCCGTATGGCCCGATTCCACATTGGATACCGTGTGTTCGATGGTGTTCTCGATTGTGTCTAGAATAGTGAGTTTGTGTTTTAGCACAGCGCTTGCAAGGGCGTTCATACCGATCTTACCGATAACCTCACTCTGCTGATTGGTGATACTGCTCAGTTCCTGCATGATTTGTCTTACGTCCAGTACGTCGGCCTCGATTTGACGCACCCGTTGCTCTCGTTCCAGTAGCATGTCTTGTTCGAAACGCAAATCCCGTTGAATTTGTTGTTGACGGAGGTGCTGTTCCTGTTGCTGGCTGCCACCGTCACCAAATCCAATCATGTCTCGATTCATGTCATCCTGCTGAGAGGCATTCACCAGTAGTATCTGCTTCATCTTGGCAGCAATGACCTACGGAATAGAGATATGTATACAAAGGTCGACAGTACATACTACCTGAAAATACCTGCTGACTCTTGGAATACATTTGAACAACATGGGTGAAATCGGAGGTAAGTTTCTCGACTTGCAGCTTCTGTTGCTTATCACCTCTTCTCACCACCACCGTCAGCCGTTGCAAATCCTTGCTGGTGGTGGAAATCCTCTGGTTGGTTCCAGTTTGAATATCGTGCCTAAAACATTGAAAAATAGCTCCAATTAAGATCACATTTGCTGACCACGCCAGCCAGTCAAGACTCCTTACACTTTATCCCGCAACGTCTGATTATCTTTGGGCGTTCCGATGGTTCGGTTGGCTTTCTCCAAAACTGCCAGCTCTGCTTCACGAAGATCGTATTGGCGGCGATGGATTCGCTCAGTGAGATGAACTCCGTTGGACTGAAACCGCCAAAGTTGCTCGCATCGGTCGACGACGCCATCGTCGACACAGCACTACTGCTGGTTGCTCCGTAATCACGTGGTCCACTGCTGGTGCCGCCAGTTCCGCCGCGGGATAGGCCCGTTCCTTCGCGTGACATGTGTTTCCGACCGCCGCTGATGGGTGGCTATTGTGGGTTAGTTGCAAGGCGGGGCTCGGGATTTTCTGCAAACAAAATGTTGACCGTGAATGTTGAGGATTAAAAGAAAGCGTACATAAGCGCCGGTGGATGACATAAGACTAATCAGTAAGTGAAGAGTTCTTTCACTACCGGGTTTTCGAGAATGCAGATAACATTACATTCGGGTTCTTGCTCGTGGCTTACTAATCTGGTTGATAACAGCACCACAGGAATGTAGTTGCTGGCAATGAATAAGAGCAATTTGATGACGTTCATTTATGTCAGAGCAAAAAGTTGTCGTAGGCTTAAGGTATAATGATTAAGCGAAATTCTATGAAGCTTTGATGACTAGACAACTGTTGATGGAAATTGGTTGCTTTACATTTACAGAGAAAATCTGAGACTCGTTCTTCGAATCTATTCTAATCAAATTAAATCTCTCAATAACTGCAGGCAGTTTTTTTTTAAAAAGCAAGCATAACTTTATAAAATGTTTCCAGTGAAATTCCGCCTTTCTTCCAGAAAAATTTTCGCCCAACTGTGAGTCCTAGAACAGAATGTTTATAAGATGAGTATCCATCTTTAACAAATCCACAACTTAAATTCACCCCAGATAATTTATTTCAGCTATTTTTGTATAGCGTCTTATTTATAAAGTTGCATGCATTTTTGGCACCTGAAACAACTGAATTAGAAATTAACCAATATCCAAATTGAAACCTAATAACAAACTAGAAGAAGGATTCCAGGAAAAATAATTTTCGATCATGAATCAACAGGTCAAAAATACAAACAAGGAGATAAAATGAAATCTCTCGAAGAATTACAACTACCAGGGTTTTTTTTGTTTTTTGAGGGGGAATTTTCCCGATATAAACGCCTACAGGGAAGAAGAAGAAGAAGAAAAGTAGGTATCAGTAACTACTGGAAGAAAACAGGTCGGGGTGAAGGGGAATAACGGGGAGAAGGGGGGGGTTTTCCCTGAAATACCGGAACAAGGCGGTGAAAGAGTGCAAAGAAACTTTGTCAACCGTCAACTGGTGGAACAAAGTCATCGAGTACGATCAACCCAAGCTCAAACTACTCCGAGCTGATTTAGCTGGTACCATTCCTTCAGTACCAGCAACTGTATCAGTAGGCTAACTAATAGCCTACCTGTAGACTACCAAATAGGATCAAAGAATCAATAAAATGAATCAAAGAAACTCAAAGATCAATGAGAACACGATCAACAATATTAAAACTAGCTAGCAGTTGATTTAAACAAGCAGCTCAGACAGAAATACCTTACCATATGGGATGCAGCTTCTCGCCAAATTCAAAGCCTGTTCAACAAACAGCATGAAATTCACGTTGATTTTTTTGCTGTGTCATTCAATAAGATTATTTAACTGAGCTGTGTGAATTGAATGTCTCAAAAAGTTTTTAATGCACAAAGCTACACTACCAAATCTACACAATCACAGAAACAATAGATTCACAAGCATGCCAGGAAACCAAAATAAATGAATGCCAAGATTAAAAATAAGCTTGCTAAAATATTTTTTTTTTTCTGTTTTCGAAAAATTTTTCAAAAATTTTCAATTTACACCAGTTTGAATAAATTATACCCTAAAAATAAGTTGATTGATGTTGTGTTTTTAAAGAAAATTAAAAGATCTCAGACCAAAAACAAATCAGCACACAATTTATAATAATATGAAGCATATGCTGCTACAGTCATCATACATACTACATACACGCTCATTCGATCTACTCAATGTTGAGTAACTTTACTCAATTTTACTAAATATATCTAAAACGTCAAACGCTGAGTAGTCCTATTTATAAATTTGATTATTTGATTGTTGATTGTTATTCAAAACACAAGAAAACTGCGCCAAACTCAATTTTGAGATAGCTATTATTTTTTTCAATAACTTTAAAATGGGTCGGATAACGTTTCTGTCAATTTGCGCTTCGGAAGTTAATTTAAAATCTTATTCGTTTTCGAAAAATAATTACCAGTCACGACATGGAGCAGATAGCAGCCACTTTAGATGCGGAAACGTATCTTAAAAAAGCTAAGCTGTTTTATCTTGACTGGGATTCGTTGATTTTTAATAGTATATATTACATTACGGATAATCCAAACATTTTCGAAACTCTTTCTGGTGTATGAATCGAAACCAGACTTATTGGCAAAATGGCTTTTATATGGTAATGTGTTGATTTTCTGAAAGAAATGGGGTAAGTGCATTTACTTCAAAATTTTAGTTTTTAATAGTCGTCTGATTTTACAAATGTAATTTTCGATCCACCAACTCTTTACTATTAAAACATAATATACATATTATACTTACATATTACAGAGCATACTCGGGCACTACTGCGGAACTTCAGGTACGTGGCGAAATAAAAAAAGTGAACGAAAAAACATTCGATGATTTGAGAATTTTATTTTAATACATATGAAAACTAGTTCAACTCGAAACTAAATAAATTTCAGGATTAGGGGATTATTTTACTGTCGTAAAGGTTACGCTTCATCGTAGAACATATTTTTTCCAAAGTTCCAGTCAGGAAATTTTCTCAATCGTTCGGAAAATATAATCATGAAAAAATCCTGCTAAATTTTCCACCGTTGAGGAAAATTCCTTCGGATTACGCCAGTATTCAGCTCAAAAAGTAATGTGCATTAGCATAGGACTCGTAATGGTTTGTAAGAAATGCTTTTACTGCCAAAAAACAACATTTTTTTTATAGTGGTGAGGAACCACTGCGTCCACTGAATTGAACTTTTTTAGTAAATTTCTTACCTTGTATGCAGTTGAAAAGTAAGGAAAACTGAAGACGGTTACATAACGTCAGTACCGTCTGCTCATGTAGACTAAGTGGGGCTGTCTCTTTTTCTCGTGGAATAATATTCCGTTCGATTACTTTGAATTGATTTTTTTTTCTAATAAGAAGGGGGGGGACCATTTTTGGGGGAGGGGGGGGGGGGGGGGGGCAAGGAAGATTGACATTTCACCCATACTGGAGCAATTGTCGAAATTACTTTCAGTAAAAATGGCAAGAATTACTTCTGGTCTTTACTTGCCAGCTGCATACAGTGCTATAAGCCTGAAAAAATGAATTTTATGAATTATGGAAAATTAAAAGTAAAATATTTTCTTGTTCGATAACTCTTTTTATGCTTTTTTTTTTAGAGTAATGCTCGAAAAACAATGGGCTCGACGCTCGTTTTCATACCAAAATAAAAATAAAACGGGGATTACTCAAATTGAGTTTTGTCAATGAAAATCAGTTTAGTGTACGTTAGGTTTTAACGATTTTGAGTTAATGTTACTCAAATGTGAGTGAACCCGGATGGCAAACAAACATCCAGTTTGTAATGAGACACCGTTTAGTTCCTTCTAGTTGTATAAATTTTATCTAATTTTCGAGTTTATATCGTAGTGGATCTTCCTGAAACAGCGATTCTAGCCAGGCTTCAAGTGAAATTAAACAATATGATAATCATAATGATAAAAATTAAATTCTTAAGTTTTTGCGTACGCATGCTAGATTTTATTACAATAATAAAATTGGTATACGTTAACTTTATTTTAAAAATAAGATTTTTCTTAAAATTATTCAGAAAAAATGCCTGAACAAGTGTTATACTCAAAATTGAGAAATCAATCATCATCGCGTTTTCGATCACCTCAAATATCAGCGCTAATTGACTCAAAAATATTCAGTAATAACGTATTCATTCAATCAATTTGTATACTTAAGTAACGTACAAGAGTTACTTAATACCTACATACAGAAATTCAACCAAGAAACATGCGTTTGGCTGGCTTTTGAATCGAAACTACTTAATTTTCGTGCATTTCTGAAGATATTTCATAACTTTTTTTTTGCTTTCATCTTTTTCGTACCACTACATAAACATTGCAGTGACTATATTACCTTGTACTTATATACGTTGGAAACAGACTACTCACGGACGTTTCTCTTATTCTATCATCCCCACCCACGAAAAAATCCAAAAGTACCATCCATAAACAAAGGGACCGAGGGCCAACTCACAAATTACGTTTGTGATTTCTAAAAAACACACGAGTATGTAATCGTTTATCGTTG
>JAHHFK020001406.1:0-343079 GCA_024533555.2 Aedes koreicus
CACACAAAGCACATGAGACACACGGTCACTGCCTAGTATAATAAACAACATGAAAATCTCGAGCCATTCATCAAAAAGCCACTCGGTGTGAATATAATTAAAAAAGAATTGTAAACAATTACTTTAAACGACTACTCCTCTAGAATCTCAAAACGCAAATTGAAAGCAGTATCTGACAGAGGAATGTTTGATCTATCATATAGCGTCGTTGGATATCGTGGGAGTCTTTGGATACTTGAAACATCGAAGTTTAAAGTCATTGCTTGCAATTGGCTTGTAGGCCGTAATCATAAATTACTCGAGAATTGCGTACTCAAGACAGGACAATTGCTGGCGGTAATCTCTTCTCATGATAATAAAAAAATATTCACCATCGGAGTGAAAGTAAGCAGCGACATTGATCGCGTTGCTCAATACTTCCATAGCAATAATTTGGGATGCGTTACTCTTCCTTTCCATTCCAATAAAGGTTGAATGCATAAGGTGGGGTCAACCGAAAGCAAAATTACGTAACATTCTAGCATTCATACATTCGGTTAACTTTCCCCACCAAATATGTAACCTCTAACCACAGCACAAAACAAAAAAAAAACCACATCCTAAATTAAAAGAATCGTTCATGCACCCGCACTAACTGCAGGCTAACAACCTTCACCATTCGGAAACGAAAGATTCAAACGCACCGACGGCGGCGAAGACGACAACCGCTGCCAACGCCAGATGCAGATGGTGGCGCCGGCGTCACATTGAAATTACGATTTCATGGTGCACGCAAATGATCGAAACCGTGGCCGGGCCAAGGTTATCGCGGTGAAAAATTGCCGCTCTCGGGTCAATCCATCGAACGGAAGAAAGTTCGCTTTCCTGCTTTACCAAAGCCAAACCGCGAACCGAGCGTCATAGAAGCTAGTTTAGTGTATTAAATCTTCAACGTGACGTCACTGACGTGACGTTGCCCGATTGATTGATTCGCTGTCGCGTGGACCAGCAGCAGACACCTAAACGAGATAAAACGGTATGGAACGAAGTCAACAGAAGATTATGTAAACACATAATCGGCTTGACCTGGAATTCGAATGCTAGGTATAGGTTGCAGTTGATCGATCAGTCGTCTGAATGCAGCAGTGGAGTCGCGAATATGCATCGATATGCATGCACTGGTGTGGTACACGAGGTCCTTACAAATACAGTCTTGTCTCTGGTCCAGAGTGGGGTCCGATTGAAATGTCACTAGCTCATCTGACGACTTTTAATTCTCGGAACCCGAAGGACAACTGGGTCAATGTTGGGAAATTCCTCTGCAGTGCTCGGCCGCTACGCATCGACTGGCGCAAGGATCGAATGGTATAGTTCACTACCGTATCGTCTATGTCTGTTTCGGTATTGGTGCTTGTGTTTAGTTCAATACGAGTTGCAAGTTGTTACATAACATGTGACACCAACTGTTAATAGTTTTCTGTAACGAATAATAGGCTGGTTGCTTACTCACCTTTCTCTTTGAAACTGAGGCTGCCTGGCTTCTGGGTTGTTGTTATGGAAATGCACAGCAGCAGAACTAGTAGCCGTACCATTTTGTCGCAGTGTATGTGCGTGGGGCTTAATATGTTAACGATGATTTATTTGGGATTTTTGCGTAACTATTCTTCTATGAACACAACTTGATGCTGTTGGCAAGTGTCACCCTACCATATGCATCGATTCACTTTCTTGACACACCACTTTTCACACTTGATTGACGATCAATTTGAGCCTTTCGCTTTTTAAGCAAAAAGAAAATATATCAAAAATCACTGCATTGGCCAAATCTAAGAGTTCCCGCTTCCACTCGATGTTCGTCGCAGTTGTCACAGGAAATACGCGCGATATTGATCGTAATCAAATTAACGCGTATAAAGTTAGATCATCCAATTATGATTACAAAGAAAGGGAACATATACACTTAAAGACCAGTAAAGATGCGCTACAGGTCCAAGAGCCTTCGTGTCCGGTTTTCAATGTCGAGTGGGGAGCCTGCCAGAATTGCTACGTATTCACGGATTTTACACGCTCTTCAGTACGACGCGAACTCTGCAGTCAGTCGAATTGAATGTCGTTGCAAAAATTACGCGCGCGCGTCCAACTTCTTCTCGCCTAAACCCAGACTACGAGGATCAGAAGAAACCCGACCTGATCAAGCGTCCGTTCGAGATGGAGGGACCCAAAGAGAGACAGAGAGCGACCGAAAGAGAACATGCTCGGATCTTGAGGCTGAATGGAGGCCTATACGACTACTACTATGATAATTAATATTTTCAGCTCAGGTTTTCTTGTCTTTTTTTTTCCTGTCTTGGAAGCAGCAACATTCGGTATTCACAAAGCCCACTGTGGGTGCTGATCTTAGTTGACCAGCCGGTGCGGTGACGGTTGAAAGTTTAGGAACACGTGTTATCTGATGTTTATGAGGATTGAAAGTGCACCGAATACGCTGTTAATATGTTGATACTAAGGGATTTTATTGAAAATACTCTAATAATTTTTTCTAATGGACGTAAGTAACACTCGGACGAATAAGAGAAAATAAGTTTAGTTTGATTTAATTCCTTTTTTCCGGTTTTTTTTTTTTTTTTGAGTTTGTTTTAATTTCTATTTGTAAACCGGACATGTTTATCCCAATTGAATTCCACTGAACGGCCATGCTGCAAATGACAATGTTCTTACGTCGAAATGTTACGTCAAGTTGTCATATTTCACATAGATACGTCGAGCTTATCAAAATGACGTATATTTTTTTTCTGCAACAAAACGTTGTGAAAATAATATTCTAAAAAACTCAATTTTTACTTTAAAAAATCTGTATTGTTAACCATGTAGTATAAAGTCTTTTACTAACGCGTCGATCAGGAGAATTCTAATGATATAAAAATGTTTCGCAAGTTGCCTTTTAACACAAGCGTCGTATCTACATTATTCCCAAAAAAAGTGCAAAAGTGATGTTACACCGTTTTGTAAAAAGTTAGTTGAAACTTTCAAGAATAATCTATCAAAAAGGTCATCAAATATGGGCATACATACATGATTTTGTAATAACATGCCACGAATAACGCGTTTGTTTACATTTTGCGACCTACATACCTTCGAAAAAGTACTCGAGAATAATGTTGATGAGTTAAGGTGCACAATTCCCGAAAACAGCAATGCCAACTCTGTAAATCGGATCATAAATTTTAATGAAAACCCTCCCTAAGTCCAAAAAACCCTACTTCTAAGTACAAAAATATACACAACATTGATTATGTGTTTCAAGTTCATGAGGAATGAAAAATCACACTTTGCACAAAGTAAACACGTAAGAAAATTCGTTCTCAAGTTCGTGAACACAAAATCACTTAAAGCTGACCAGCCATTCTAATAGAGTATAGTACCGTGAATTTGGGTGAAACTGATCACTTTTGCCGATTTTTTTGGAATACCTTTCAGTAGGAGAATATTTAGGTAGGCAATTTAATTTTTAAATAAGTACTGTAGTATATACTAGACGCCGATAATAGTTCTACCATTTATGAAAGATTATTTTTAAAGCACAACTAATTTGTTTCTTTATAACACAAATATTCAATTCGGGGTGAAATTGATCATTTGTTCTTTAGGATCAAGCTAAAGAACAAAGTTTATTTTCCGTCGGTCTGTTTTCGGTCCGAGTCCAAACACCAAAGCTTGGGCGATGACTTCACCTGGATACTACAGATTGAATCCATCCACACATGGGCCGGGACTAACGGCTTCACACGTGATCAGAAATTTTTCCAGCTCAGAAAATCCCAACGGCGCCGACTAGAATTGATTCAAGACACTCTGGGGTGGGAAGCAATTGCGCTTACCACTGCCATATCGGTGAGATTTTGTCAATTTTCAAATAACAATTTGAAACTGTATTAATTTAAGACGTTTTCGTCAACAATTTGAAAATTATAAGATTTTGATAACAATTAAAACGATTTATTCAAGAATAAACAAAAGATTCATTACAATCTATTTAAATAATTTGAAGCAAACTTTGCTTTACTACCGCACTGATCGATGGATTTAATTTTCTTCATTAACATTTGAATGGCATTCTTCGTTAGCTGGGGGTTCTCCAGCAATCGGAGTAGTCTCAGTCAGATCTTTTTCCACAGCTTCACTAGTCTGGCCACCGTTTTTCAATGTGTGTAATCCATTTTTCTTGTTGAATATTGTTCCGTACACGCATAAAAAAACCGCAGTAGACCGCAGTTTCGAGGGTTAAATTAAGCGCAAACAGCAACAATTTTCAGCTGACTATAAATGCGTTTGATTTTACCAAGCCTGCGATTAGATTAACCATGGTGCGGTTGATATCAATATGAGGTCTGTTAAATATACCACAAATGCTGAAGGTTTTACCACAAACGTAGTAAATTTGACTGAAATTTCATGGTAGTTTTAAAGATAGGCATAGTCGGGTAAAATGGTAGTTTTTACTACAAGAATTTTTTCTGTGTAGGAAACGCCAGACTGTGTCGATGCTTGTCGAATGGAAAGCCTACCAGTTTTCACAGCTTCGACGGCTTTTTGAGTATTTTTGGACGAGTAGCTGTGACACGATACGGTCGTTTTTGGTTCTTGTTGCGGAAATTTTTGGTTCTTGTTACTGGCCAATGTACAGTCAGATATTAGTAGAATAATACTAATTATGTCACAAATTCTTTCAATACTCCCATCTGCGTTTTTTTGAAGTTTTCTTCAAAAATTAAAAGTGTAAAAAAATGAAAAGTCGCAAAATTAAAAAGAAAATTTTCAACGAATGCATTGTAGTTAAAAAACAATTAATTGCAATCATTGACTCAATTGCTATGCCTGACATAACAGCTTTAGTTTTGTTAGGCTTTATTTAAATAGAAAAACTCGCTTCTTTTTATTGGTCATCACTGATCAATTTCACCCCACTGATGAAGGTCACCCGAATTCACGGTACATGACTTTGTTCCCGTTAACGAGATCGAGTAAATAGAATTTTCATGAAATTAATTTCAAATTTGTGAACTTAGTTCACATTTGAATAATCATGTTTTTATTGCGTGAAGTACGTAATCAATTATAATGTTTTTGAAATGGAAATATCCTTCTCCTTAGTTCACACCTCTTCGAGCTTGTCGGCGATTTCGTATTGCTATTGAAAATACAAAATAAATTCACGGCTTTGTTATGCCAAAAACCCAAAAGTGTGATTTTTTTCTCGTAATCATGAACTCTGTTCACATGTAACTGTCATTTGTTTCGTTTTGTTTTGAATGATCACAATATCAGTATCAAACGACAACATCGGAGCGACAAAGTTACATCGGAGCGACACCAAGTTGCCTCGCAACAAACTAGCAACACAACCAACGTCACAAACAGAGCTCCGCGTCGTCCGCATCACATCTGTTTGATTAGTCTCCGATCCAGTGTTGCCATATGTAAAGATTTATCTGGAATGGTTCAAATTTTTTAACTGTTTTGGTACAGAATCTGTATGATACAGATTACAGATTTTTGTGATAAACTACAGATGGGTACAGATTTTTTGGGAGTTGAAATAGTAAAATTCAAACAGGCTTGTTTCTCAAATTCTTTTATAAATTATAATTACATGAAATCACTTGCGACGCACCCCTTGGTTAACCGCATTAAAACCCCATTAATGGGTAAAATTCACCCATTTTTCAAACCTGTATGCAGCTGTCAAAAAATGGGTAAATACAAAAATACGAAAATGGGAAAAATATTACCCATTTGGATAGTTTGTTATTAAAAAAAATATGGGTATTTTTTTACCCATAAATGGGTGTTGAAAATATTTCAACTTTTCTCTTGTTTGCACCTGCCATCCACCATCCTCTGCCCCGATTTTCAGAAGTTCAGAAGTTTCAGAATGCCTCGATCGCTCGTTATGCATAAGTACGGTATAAGAATAATTCTTTACATTGCATTTCTGAAATGTCCTTGTTAAGGTCAAAATTTCTTTTTAAAAATTACCATTCCTTGAAAACAGGGGGAAAAAATCCAATCCATTTTTTTTTTGTGAGAAAAAAAATTTTATATTTTTTAAATTTTTGGCTGGGGTTTTTCCTTGGGAAAAAAAAACCAATTAAGGGAAAAATTTTCATAAAAAAAAAAAAAAAAAAAAAATCATAAAATTTCTTTTTTTTTTTTTTTTATAACAAAAATAAAAAATAAAATATAGACACTGTATATAGACCGGACAACAATTGTCTTATGCAGCCAAACGACCTGTCAAAAAATGCAGCCAAACGGACTGTCAACTTTTGATTCACTTTAAAGGAGCAAGTATTGTGATCAAGTATTGTTTTGACAAAAGCCAATTATGAACAAATAAGGGATTTTCTACTTCCATATTCAGTAAATGTAAGTATTTTCGGTGTATTATTTATTGCCGTTTGGATTACTAAAAATGAACCAAATTCTTTCTCTAAACAGTGCCGAGCATAGGACCACCATTTCTATGTGTATTTCACAGCACTATCAATTATCGTTTTTACAAATGATACATTAAGTCCCGAAATTGTAGTACAAACCATTTTAGCTGTTGTTGAGGCTATGGCTACATTATTTGAGGTTATTACGAGTACCAGAAAATGGCCAGCGGAAAGACTTGAAGTTTATACCGGAAAACCTCTTGCAGCCTGCTGGCCCTCAGCATCGGATGAATCTTGCGTTTCGTTGATACCAATATCTTCCTTTTGTTTTGGTACATGCCGGTTTTCTCCACCCCCACACAGATTATCAAATTCCAGCCAATTAAAATCTTCGAAGCTACTTCTCTTTCTCTTCCTGGTACTCAACTGCGTGACATTGTCATAAAACGAAACAGCATCCTGGACTTTTCGAGTCTTTCCGATCATATCGAAGTAGAGATCACTAGCAAGAAAATGTAACTGGATATATTTGTTGTAATTAGTAATGGAGAAAACAAATTATAGTATTTTGTATTTACACTGCACAGACTATGGCTTCCTAGAATCTGAAAATCTGCCGAAAGGCCGCAGAATACAAGACATTTCTGCCTTATATTATCTTTCTTTGGAAACCGGAAGAAACTCACAGAATTCACTTCACATCGCGAGTTATTGCCACAATTTCGCTCCAAACAATTCATTTTTTACACGGTACTTTTCACTATGCTTTTTAATGAATATCTTCAAACGGAATCAAAACAAACTACCAACATCGAAACCGAATCTTTTTTTTTAGCCTATTGCGCTGTTTACTTCAAGTTTGTACAAATACAAGTGGTGCCAGATCAATTGCTCAAATTTATGACATTTTTCAGGGTTGGCAGATTGTATGATTTTGCGTTGTCCGGTCTATATACAGTGTCTATAAGATAATGGCTATTTTTTACCCATTATCCACATGTATGTTTGACATGTATGTTATATACCCATAAATGGGTAAATTGAGTTTACGCATTTGATGGGTTGACTTCCTTTTTGGGGAAATGGGTGACATTTTTGATTCCTACCATGTAGATGCATTCGCCGATAAAACGTCAGCAGAATGGCTAATTTTACAGATGTTTGAAACATCCTTCTGCTACGCGTTGGCTGTCATTGAAGGCGGTAGTCAGAAGGTGTGTCACCATACAAGGTGAATTTAATATCTCAGGTGGTCTATTTTCTTCAGTTGGTTCGGAAGACGGGTGGAGTAGGGGGTATAAAATGAAATTTAGCAGTGGAGCGAAAGAGTAAGGAATACTCAATAGTGTAATACGCACATAATGACAGTTGTTGATTGCATTTTTGCCTAGGAGTGAAGAGTTAAATATTAATGTAAACGGTATGGGCTAAACGTTTTGTTTACACACATTAGCACGTGCACTTTTTCCCCGAAATATTGGTAAACAAATCTTGCCGCCTAACGCTTTATATCCTATGGTATAGAACACAGGCCAGGCAGTGTGAAACTAATCATCTCCTTTATCGTTTGCTTTAAAATGGAACGGCGAGTTTGACATCACAGGCACTGTTGCATAGGTGTAAAGGAGATAACTTCAGTATGCCAGACCAGTATTTTTCTTGATATGGATCGTATTAGTATGCGTTTAAACATGGCTGAATTCTCATATACAGTATTGAAACCACCTGAGATATTAAATTCACCTTGATCGCCAGATTCTCGGAGCTGATTTTATTTTTCACGTTTCAACACAACAAAGATAAAAATCAGACAGCTTACCGAATACTGACATACTTTCAAGACAAGCTCCTATTACTTTCTCTGGAGTATATTTTACCCCAAATTAATAAGATGAATCGCTTGTTCCAGTCGGAAAAACCCGAGTTCACGATGCTGCACGAAGAGTTGCAAGACTTCTACCTGACGATTCCGACTAATATCTGTGAGGAATCTTATGTTACGTCAATATCTAATTCCAATGCTGCGGAATTTGAAAAGCATCTCAAAAGTGGAAGGAACATTAACATTGGACTGGCAGCTGAAGAAACAATGGACGGAGGAAAACAAAGAATTTTTCAAGACATTTATCGCAGTTTCTTCGTAGAGTTGGTGAAACAAATACGAAAGCGGTTTGATTCTAACGATCAGACTCTCAACTCACAAGGCAGCAGCAATGTTAAACCCTAGAAACTTTTCCTCTTTAACAAGCATCAATGTGGTATTGGATGCGTTTTCAGGGTTCTACGATGAAGATTTACGAGGGTCGGGGAACAAATTCCGGAACTTGAAGGTGAAATTGCTCCAGAAAGAAATAATTGTTGCAGAAAACGCTCATGTGCAGGACTGGTGGACAAAAATCGTGTGTCTGAAAAGAATGGATAGTTTCCATGCATTTCCAGCGCATCGATCTCTTATTTTTAATATTCTTACGATGCCTCACTCCTCAGCAACCGTTGAGCGGATTTTTTCCCAATATAACAACAATAAAACGAAACTCTGAAATTGAATTAGCAACGACATAATGAACGCGATTCTGAAATCGAAAAATTGGATTAATCAGCGGGAGGTAGTTCAAACCTTATTCTAACAGAAAGTATCCAGTCGAAATTTTGTTAGATAATGTACAAACATCATTGAACGGATGATAAATAACGTGGCAGTATGTTATTTTAAGCTTTTGATGTAATATTTCAAGTTATATTTTCTGATATTTAATCAGAATGCCGTAAAATTAAAAAAAAATGTTATTCAATGGTACCTATAGATTTCGGTTCAGATTTGTTTCAGAAGTACCTAGTAGAGATGAAACAGATTTTTACAACTTTATGTACACGCTATTTTGGGACTACCCAGTGATTGAGTAGATTGCACTCATTTTTGCGAGCAGTATGGAGTTGTCGAAAAATTAGTAAACTGATTCGTCTCGGATGAGTAGAATCCACCCAGATTTGGGTAAATGATTTTGATAGAAATCTTTATATATTTCAATATGTCGCACAACTGCAAACAAGTTATTTTTGCGCAGAGACTTAAAGTGAATTTATAAATAAATAAATAAAATTTAGCAGCTACGGAGATGCCTTGACGGCGAAAGCTATCAGCAGCTTGTTGGTTTGTTTCATGTTCTTTTTTTTTAATATTTCACGTCAGTATACATGTTTAATATTTCAGGCATTGAGTGCCGCATTTCGGGCTGCCAAAAGTTTTAAATTAACGACGAACAAACAAATTTATCAGCATCATATAAAAGCGACTCTTGTTTTGGACACGTTAGACATGATTTGGAAGAGTTTTGAAGATTTCGGACAAAAAGTCAACCTGCTAATTTTTTTCTGTTATATATTTCAAATATCAAACAATATTAAACAGTTCCCAAAAGTAGTGAATGAAGTTTGAAAGAAGCAATTTAAACTGAACAAATTTCAATAAAACCTTTGTTTCCCTCGTTCACTTAATTTTATATTGAATAAATTCATAACTGTTTTAAGCTCTTTGTTTTAAATTCATCTCCTTAAAGTAATAATAATTTAGACATTCACGCACACTACCATATTCCTTTTCATCAAAATGAGTCAAAACTACCCATTTGACAAATGTCAAAATCTGCGTGAACTTTACTCAGTTTCGTCCACAGGTTTGTTTACTCAAATCTGAGTAAAATATGTTTACCCATTTCTGGGTAAGTTCTATTTTGGCCAGACTGAGTAATTTTTGACTAAAAAATGAGTGGCTACAGAATTGCGTGTACAGATGAAGATGTGGCAACACTTCTCGAGTTTCATCGACGTGGACGAACGGAAGTGTGGTTGCTATGATCATCTTCATTTTCATCTTGCTCATGACAGAGCTTCCACTAATTTATTTACTCAAACAGAAAACATTTATCAATACCATTTTTTCATACGAAAACACGTGAATATTACACGCTGTATGTTTTATTTTTCATTTACAAAATGCCAACAAATCAAATTGTCTTGTCATTGAAGGGGCATACTGAGACTGTTTCAACTCGAGCATCAAAAACCTTTGCATTGAAAGGGGGGGTTCTCGTTCCAACTGACTTTCCTTTTCATATTCGTTTCAAGCTGAACGGCACAACTGTAGCGTTACCGAAATGGTGCGATAATCGAGTTCATTATTGAGCTTCGAAAATGCATGGCACTGTTGCTAATTCGAGCAGTTTTCAATAACACTCAAACTCCGATGATAGACTTCATTTTGAGATATTTTCTTCAAGAACCCCGTGATTAATTGAACATAAGGTCTGTATCCACATTAATCCGGACACCTTCAAATCATTGTAACTTTTGAAATATTGCACGTAGGAATGGATGGAATGGAATGGAATTTAATTGTGGTATAGCTGAGAGTCTATGATGAAAAAATATGATTGATGTTTACATTTCATGTTTAGTATTCAAGATGGCGACGAAAGAAAAACAAGTGCGCGAGCGAATTTTGTACGGGCGTACGGCAAATCCTGACTTGTCAATACGGGACCTTGCAAAAACATTGGATTTGCCTAAATCCACTGTTCACGATGTGCTCAAATCATTTTCGGAACGTTTGACGGTGGAGAGGAAACCGAGAAGTGACAAAAACATTGGACGCGCTGATCCTGTCATGGACCGAAAGGTGAAAAGGATATTAACGAAAAACCCAAATCTCTCCATTCGAACGGTGGCTCGTAAAATAGGGATGTCGCCTGGTTTTGTCCAAAAATCAAAACAACGTTTGGGACTCAAGTCGTATAAAGTAAAAACAGTTTCAAATCGATACGACAAACAGAACTTGGCAGCATAATCACGAGCTCGACTTTTGTCCTGCGAATATTTGACGAAGTTTTAATGCGTTGTTATGGACGATGAAACTTATGTCATGGAGGATTTCAAGCAGCTTCCAGGGCTGGCTTTTTACTCTGCTATGGCCAGAAATGCTACAGCTAAGCATTTCAGAACGAAAAAGGCATCGAAATTTCCCAAAAAAGATACCTTGTGTGGCAAGCAATTTGCACGTTTGGCAAAAAGAGTAAATCTTTCGTCACTACAGGCACAATCAACAAGGAGATCTATCAGAAAGAGTGTCTGCAGAAGCGATTGCTACCCTTCATCAAAAGTCACAAAGAAAAACCTTTGTTCTGGCCCGATTTGGCATCATGCCACTATGCTAAAACTGTGATGGAGTGATACCAAGCAAATCAAGTGAACATTGAACCAAAAACCTCAAACCCGCCAAATTGCTCAGAGCTACGACCAATCGAGAGATATTGGGCTCTAATGAAGCGAAAGCTTTCTGGAAAGAAGCAAGGAATCAAAGACATCAAACACTTCCAGTAAATTTGGACAACGACGGCTTCTACGATTTCTGAAGAGTTTGTACAAACCCTAATGGACGGAGTTAAGCGCAAAGTTCGAAAATTTTATGCAAATACCGAATAACTATGTTTTGTCACGAATTGTTAAAACACATCCCAAAATTTATATTTTATTCATGTTTTGTGGTGTCCGGATTATTGCGGATACAGACCTTATTAATACGTTTCACAAAAACTATTCATTTTATTGGACCAAGTTTTTAAAATAGCTGATGGAGACAGATGGAATAAATGCTTGACCTAAGGGCCTATTTTTTCATGAGCAATATAATTTTCCCGCGTCAGTTCTGGTCCAATGTGCTTCAAAATATGTCACCTATCACATATTTGAAAGCTCCGGCGTTCAAGAAGGCATATAGCGAAAAGAGATAAGCTTAATAATAAATCTTAGAATTCATTGCAGTTGTTAACAAAGCAATTTATTTCAGCTCTGCGGTTGATAGCTAACAAAAAGAGAACGAAAGCTGTTGAATTTTGTGATTATTTGTTTATGGTGCCAATTCAGATATATTTAACTATGGGTAACTGTTCCAATATTAATCTCATGTTTTTGTATTCATCCTAATCTGAATCAAGAAATTGGAGAGAAAATAAGTTAGTTGTTTTCCGTGATTATGTATGCCTTAACACTATACTCGAGAAAAAAAATTTGTTTGATGAAATTATGACTGAAATTAAAAACTGTAATTGTTTCGTTGGGAAAATTTCATCACAGAATACGACTACGTCCCACAGATGGCTCGGAAAACACCTGGGATTCCATCATTCGACGGTGTCCTGGATGATGAAGTCATTCAAGGAGACCCAGACAACCCAGCGGCGGTCAGGCAGCGGCAGAAAACCGAAGACAGCTAATCCGTAAAGGCAAGGAAGGTGTTGAATCTGCTCAAGCGTCGACCGAACCTTCGACTATGTGGCGAAGAAGGCGGAAAATCTATGGAACGTACCAATTTCCACGTCTACAAAGTCAGGAAGGCACCAAACCGGAACGACTAACAAAACACGCAAGCCAAAAAAAAAAGTGCCAGGAAGCAGTACCGAGAGTGGCTGACGAACCGAGGCGGGCACAAAACAATTGCCGGACAATTAAATTTACGTTGCCACATCACGGTTCGCCTTCCCTGAAGAGGTAAGGAAGAAGGTGAATAAATTCGTATAACAGTTCTTGGTTTGTAGGACATCTGTAGGTATGGAGATATGAACAAGCCGTAAATCACGACGGGTACCATGAATGGGCAAATCTACCAAGACGCGGTCAAGTTCTATCTACTTCCTGCGGTCTCACGGAGGCGAGACGTTATTTTGACCGGATTAGGTATCCTGCCAATACGTGCGGTCGATGTTGGACTGGTACAGAGATAACAGTGATGTTTTTGTACAAAAAGACTACAACCCACTGAACTCACCGGAACTTCGTCCGATTAAGAAGTTTTGGGCCATCATGAAAGCCAAACTTCGTAAAACACCTAAAGTACTCGAGAACGAGCTGGCTTTGTTGAAACAGTGAGTGGTGTCAAGGGTGAAGTGTGGTAATTTGGTCATGGACAGAAGATCCAATAAACCAATGAAATAGATACCTAACCATAATGTTGTGATTTATTTTCTGAAAGTTTGATTTTTTAGTGGACACCCGTTAAATTTTCATATCTGTGCCACTTCGGAACTACGGCATAATGCCAGAGATACTCTAAAGGGACGGATATCATGCTTTTTTCATTGAGGATTCATTTTTTTTCAAAAAAATAAGTACCAACAATCTCTGGCAGCTCCCATTTTGCTTCTTTGATTTTTTTTTTTTTTTTTCATTTTGTTAGATTAGAAAAAGTGAGCCCATAGAATTTTAATTTTAACCTTCAGGAAGTTCTAGTTTATTGATCAAATAAATAATACAACTTTTTTTAAACCTAGAACTGTATTTTCGTCACATCCAGAAACGAACAAACCCGCAATAATAGCAGTGATTAATTATGTATATTGGATTGCCATTTCCACATTTTTTCCAGTCCACATATACCGAAATAATTTCTTTAATTATACAAAACTCTCTGTTAATGTAGATATTGCTTGTAGAATTATCAAAAGCTTACGTATACAAGCAAACAAGCAGCATTGGTGTTCGTGAGACAATCAGCACGTGGATTTGGAATGCACACTAAAAAAAACATTTTCCCTGAGACGTAGTTGATCTTTCTCACAAAACAAGTAACCTTGTTCAAACTGTTTTATTAAATCATGTCTTTGTTTGAACTGATTTGTGAATACCAAAAACTATTTGTGAATCAACAATTACTACTATCACTACACCAATGTCGAACATAAACTTTTCTACCCATTGCATTTGAAAGAAAAAAAATTATTGATAACTACTTTCTCAATGAACAATTTTGATTATCAAATGTAGCAGAATATTGAAGAAATATTACAAAAAAATCTCTCTAAAACTGTCTGCATTTCAAAATGTGTGTTTCTTCGGAGACAGCTATCAACCTGATGGAACGAAATGGTGCTTAACAAACTCTTCTCTCCTTCTCTTCGAATATTTTCTACCACAAACGCCCACAATTCACAGCCACATGTTCATCGGAATGAGCAAACAACGTGTTCCAACAAACTTTCAACCGTCGGTGTAACTCCGGCATTCATGTATACTAAGAGTCCATGTAGTAGCCACTAGCTGGCGGTCAGTCATGTATGGACCCACAATCGAGATCCAATCAAGCACTCGATACACAAGTCGCACGAAATAGACGAGAAAACGAGAATGTAGGTCCGGCCACAATCGTCGTCGGGCCGTAGCGTGGTCTTTGTGTCCGACGTCATCATCGTCGTTGTCGCATTGCACAATATTCACAATCCAAGATCCAGTCGAAGGCGACACCAAGCGCTACACGAGATCAAAACCCCCCTAGAAATATAAGCCGCGCGGCAACAACAACAACAACACAGCACACAAATAGCCACACTGCGAAAGATCGCAACCACGCGCGAGACCCGAAAGCTTTTTTCTTCTCCTATACGCCACCTGGTATGAGTGTCCAGTCCAGCCCCGGGAGAGCCGAATCGCGATGCTATGCTAAAGAAGGTCGAAATAAGACTGCGGAGGCTGAAATCAATTCACTTTCGATTTTGAATAAAAGACGGCGTCTGAGCTCTCGGCCGTTCCATTCCGAGCATCTCGTTCCCAGCCATGCGGTTGATGTTGCGGACTTGTTTCACTCTCGAGCTCAAGATGGGAAATATGTGCACATGTACCAACCGACGATGATCGCCGCAGATGGAGATGTGAGGCAGCAACTCTAGCGGAGTAGTGCAGTAGCATCATCGGTGGAGATGGCTAAGAGGGTTGCGACTGCGAGCTCTTGGATAGAATGTGTGCAGGTTGTTATAACTAGAGGCTTACCTCCCGTGTTGGTTCACTTTCGATCTCGCAAATTTCTAGTTTGACAGAAGCGAAGTGAAATCGCGCGCTTAGGAAGACTTGTGAAGCCGGTTGAGAATATTCTGGGGTAACGAAGCTTGTTTGAGAGTAAACAGTTGGTTTGACTAGGTTAGACTATGTGACTCCTGATTATGGTGCTTTACGTAAAGTTTCCCAATATTATTACATAGATAGAGTACTGGACAAAATAAAGTAAATAAGCACCTTCCATATTTCCAAAATTTGTCATAGGATTATCCAGCAGCTATGAAAGATAACATTTCGGTATCTTTGGACGAAAATTACAATTACATATGTATTTTCGGAATATGGATTGATTCGAGTTTTGAGAGTGATATTTTCAACAAAAAACAAGGTTTATTGGCTGATTGTTCGTTTTTTATGGACAAAATAAAGAACGCCCCTAAAAAATTCATGACATTTATTGCTTATTGCTAAAATCAATACGTAGTATGACCACCTCGCGCCTCAATAACGGCTTTCAGGCGTCGTGGCATACTTTCGACGAGATTTCGGATGTTTTGAGGGTTTAAATTCATCCAGGCCTTCTCCAGAGCTTCGAATAGTTTGTCACGGTTGGTCACGTCTCCTTTGTCAACGTTTTGACCACAAATTTTCGATAGGATTCAAGTCCGGGCTTTGAGGTAGCCATTCCAATAGTTTAATAGGTTGAGCACGGAAGTAGTCAGTGGTTTTGTGGGCGGTGTGCTTGGGGTCGTTATCTTATTGAAATGTAAACTTATTCTGCAAACCAGCTTTACGTGCCGACTCCTTCAGATTTCTTTTCAAAATGCTAATGTAAGAGCCGGCAGTCATTATTCCATCTATTTTGACAAGATTTACAACCCCAGACTACGTAAAGCACTCCCCCACCATGATATTGCCACCTCCGTGCTTCACTGTTTTTTCGAACATTTTTATCTGCAAGTTTCTTCCCAGGTTTTGTCCAGACTCGGGCCCTCTGTTTACAACCAAAGAGCTCGAACTTGCTCTCATCACTCCTGAGAACCTGTTTCGAGAAGTCTTGTCGACGTACTTTTGGGCAAAGTTGAGACGTTCGATCTTACAGGAGTTTCGTCTTAAATATATGCTAACAGCCAAACAAACAAACCTGTTAACTTTGCGAATCAGCGTTGGGCAAAGCTGTTCTTATAATATGTTTCATGTAGTCTTCTGCGCACAGTTCGATTGGATATGTTCAAGTTGATAATTGATTGTTGTCTTCCCTTTCCTTCCTCTACCTGCTCTGTCTGCCACACTTCCGAGATCCTCGTACTTCTTGCATATTTTTCGTACTCCTGGCTCACTTAATTCATATTTCCGAGCAGAATCTAGGTTTGACGGAGTTTGCGGATATCTAGAGAAATTTTGTTTCCCATCTTATCGGGTTGAATCGCACTTGATACTATGATACATTAAAAACAAACAGGTTTTTTTTACGTTTCTATGTGGTTTGAGGGGTAGGAAAGCATTCGCACGCTGTACACCAAGATGCACAGTTGTGGTTGTAGTATTGCGTACTTTATTTTGTCCAGCTGAAAAGTGACTCATGGTATTTTATCAAACTATTAAAAATATATGTAATATAAAGGCGTCGGTGGTGTAGTGGTGAGCGTGACTGCTACTTGTGGCACCCCAGTGGGTCTGGGTTCAATCCCAGTCGACGTCGGTGGTTTTTCTGAGGCGAAAAAATCTGATCACGCCTTCCTTCGGAAGGGAAGTAAAGCCGTTGGTCCCGGCTCATATTCATGCGTCGTCAGGTAAGGGTCCAGGTGGTGGAGTCGTCTTCCTGGCGTCGGTGATTGTCACCATGTGAGGAAATAGGCCGACGTAAAATAAAGAAAAATAAAAAAGGTGTTATGATGTGGTATAAATTTTATAAATTAAAAATACTTTATTTTATCCATATGAACTGTGTTGAAATATCTAATGCCGAAAAAGTTATTGCGATTTGAATTTAATTACATCAGGTGCGTACTTTATTTTGTCCAGTACTGTAATTATTTATTGATAGATTCATAGAAAATTTCAATTGACATACAGTATGAGTAAAAATATTCATTATTTATTATCTGGCAGGTCGCAAACAATATTTGAATATTTGGTTTCAAATATTCTGTACTATTATATTGCTGCATTACAATAAAAAAAAAACAAAAAAATTAAATGGTGTTCACGTTAAAATTGTATCACAGGAAACAATTTCCGCCACGCATCCGATTTTCACCAAACTTTTAGGTTATCGAATGAAACGAGGAAACTAAGTTTACCTTTATTTCATTCAATTAGTACAAGATCAACTCTAGTAGCAGGCTGGTTACAATTCAATTGATGTGACTTCCTTATGACTCAGTTTAGATAAAATCAACCACTACAAAATTCTACAACCACTTCTATAGATTGTGTGTTGCTTGTGAGAATCGACTTTCTTTCTTTCACGGCACAGAACGATTTTGAACTTGTAACTTGTCGTGACGGTTGGAATCGAGTGTGTTAAAATAGGCATGAGAAGGTTATAACACCAATGACAACGAACATGTTAATTTAAGGCATTCAGACATCCCAGTATTCAGTCTAGTTGCTGTTTTCCAACGCTTGGATTTGAGGTTACCAAATATATTCTAGAAGCTGTTTTAAATACAGCATCCAGAAAGCGAATATGAGAGTGACAATATTTACTATTTTCTGTTTCAAATTAGTACTCAACAATACATCAAATTTATCTATACAGGATGCGGCAGAAAATAATGCTAAAATTTGTTCTATTTCTTTCAAATCCCATTTTCAACAGCAACAATATCAACATTTTCGAGTGCAGTTATCTTTATAAAGTCCTTTTAAACAAATTTATTCAATGTGTCCTCCATTTTTATTAATAACATCCTCGAGCCGACGCCGGAAGCCAGAGCATGCCTTTCGGACGTAGTCCTCCGACATTGACTGCCATGTGCGTGTTATGGTTGACTTCGGGGTTTTCACACTAAGGTGTGATCTTTTGCAGGCTCGTGCTTCAACATATGCCCAAATCGAATAATCCAACGGATTAAGATCTGGACTGCTAGGGGGCCACAAATCCTTCGGCCAAAACTTCATGTTATCGTTCAACCATTGTTGGGTTCGATTGGACGTGTGACACGGCGCTCCATCCTGCTGTAGGACAACGTTTTGGTCCTTGGAGAAGTTGGCCTTCACTCAGGGAAGCACTTGGTCCTTTAAAATACCGATATACACTTCGGTCCAGCATCAATGAAAACAGGCGGCATTTTCAAACCGTTGGACGCCACCAAGCCAAACATCATGACACCAATCGGATGTTTGGTTTGAAATTTGAATTTCACTTTT
Source organism: Aedes koreicus (assembly GCA_024533555.2). Lineage (NCBI taxonomy): Eukaryota > Metazoa > Arthropoda > Insecta > Diptera > Culicidae > Aedes > Aedes koreicus. Next base: position 18,612 of record JAHHFK020001406.1, read on the forward strand.
TCCGGAACATTCTCCATTTTCTGCGGTGAAATGAACCGGTCCGTGCGGCTGTTGGCCACAGCTTCGATGCTGAAAAGCTTTTCGTCGGAGAACAGGATTATCATTTTTTCCTTCTTCAACAAGGAAAGCAATCTCTTGGAACGAGTCACTCGTAGTTCCTTGACCCGGTCCGTAATCAAGTGGCGTTTCACTCTGGCTCTGGAAGATGCATGCAGGTCTTCTTTGATGATTCTCCGCATGGATTTCTCCGAAATATTGGCTTCCTTTGCAAGTTTTCTTATGAAACGCATCGGGTTGCGAGCAATTTTTGCACGGACCAATTTGATCACGTTCGGCGTGCGTGCAAAGCGCGGACGTCCGCTTCCCGGCTTTCGCTGCATAGGACCATCCTGCAGGGACTTTTTTATGCGGTAAACTGTTGTCAAATGGCACGCTACCACCTTGGCAATCTCTTTCGGCTTCTTCAGGGCAAGCAACAAACTGGTGATCACTTCTTTCGCGAACATTTTGATGAATTTGCATTAAAACAAATAGAATGTTTGGATGCAGCACTTGAAAGTAAACATAAACAAATACACTTTCGACAGAAATTAGTCACTAGCTACACGAATTAACCCAATACTCAAGTTTGAACATTTTCGCATTATTTTCTGCCGCACCCTGTATATATAAAAATGAATTTCTGTCTGTCTGTATGTCTGTCTGAACCTTCTAGACTCGAAAACTACTGAACCGATCGACGTGAAATTTTTTATAGAATGGTATTTGGGGCTGCATAACTTGAGAACTAATCAAGCAAAGGAAACCAAATTTGGCATGTGGGAGTTTTTGGAAGTAACTAATGTTTCCATTGTAGTTTGAGACCCCTCCCCTTTCTGAAAGGGGGCGGGTCCCATACAAATGAAACACAAATTTCTGCATAACTCGAGAACTTATCAAGCAAATGGAACCAAATTTGGCATGTGAAAGTTTTTTGAGGCAAAAAATATTTCTTTGGTGGTTTGAGATCCCTCCGCCTTCTAAAAGGGGAGCTCCCATACAAATGAATCATTTTTTATGCATAACTCGAGAACAAATCAAGCAAATGGAACCAAATTAGGCATGTGGAGGTTTTTGGAGGCAAGAAATGTTTCTATGGTAGTTCAAGACCCCTCCCCTTCTTGCAGGGGAGGGGGCTCTCGTACAAATGAAACACAAATTTCTGCATAACTCGAGAACTATTCAAGCAAATGAAACCATATTTGGCAAGTGGGATTTTTTGGAGGCAGGGTTTCTATATACAGTGACGGACAATACAATAAGACCAAAGCCCGATTTTCATACAAAATGCCTCCAATTATCTTTCACTTTCCTGTGAAGTAATTGAACTGAAATTTTGGCAATAGCCTTAAAATAACTTGAATTTTCATCTTTAATAAATTCATAATTTTTCATTCACCACTTCAGAAAATACAGACACCTTTTTCTTTTTGATATCCAAAGTTTAGGCCATGTTGATGAGTGTGAATTACAATCTATAGTATACTGATATTAAAATGACCCGTGCATCAATAATCAAAATTCAGATTGACAAATTCGAGCATCCTTTATGAAAATCAAAAAGTGGTCTTATTGTTTTGCCGTATGCGGTGTTTGTAACGATTAAAGTGGTGAATGAACAATGATGGATTTAATGCAGATGAAAATTTAGGCTACCTCTGGACCACAGCCGAAATTTCAGCTCAATTGGTTCTCGAGAAAATGAAAGGCAAGCCCCGTAACATGACCATTTTGTATGAAAATCAGGCTTTGGTCTTATTTGTATTGTCCATCACTGTGTATAAAAATGATTTTCTGTCTGTCTGACGCTTATAGGCTCGGAAACTACTGAACCGATCGGCGTAAAAATGTGTATGCAGAGGTTGTTGGGGCTGAGAAAGGTTCTTACAATTGTTTGAGACCAGGGCTGGCAAATGTCATTTTCAATGAAAAAATGACCAACGATTTTTACCGAATTACGTCTGAAAATCTCATCGGGCGAGAAAATGATGACGAAGATTTTGTTCTAAATCTCATCGATATTTTCGTCATGACAGCACGTGACAGTGTTTTGGTCATCGCTATTACAAGCACATTTATTGATATAATTGTAAGTTTCATCACAGAACTTGAACTAAAATTTCCACTCTATCGATAACATATTATTGCTTGGCTAATTTCAAGTAAATTATTTAGAAATTTGTGAAACAAAATCGTATACGAAAAAATCTCATGACTGCATGATGGTGTGAGATTGACAAGAAAGCTCATGATAGTTCATTTCTTCTCGTGACAGTGAGATGGCCTGTTTTTTCGTCGTCACATGATGGGCGTGAGATTTACCAGCTCTGTTTGAGACCTCTCCCCTCTGGGGGGGGGGGGTCTTCTAAAATTGAAACAACAATTTTTGCTAAATTTGGAAAACAAAAAAACAAAAGGAACCAAATTGGGCGGGGGGGGGGTTTTGAGGGTGTTTGTGGGGTGGGGGGTGGGACCCCCCCCCCCCCGCCGGGGGGGGGGGGTTTACAAAAGAAACAAAAAAAACATAAAAAAAAATTATCCAGGTTACTAAAACACAAAACGTGTTTTTCTCGGGTAAGAAGCATGTGATAGAAGTTTGAACCCCTGCTTAGTCAAGAAAAAAACTCATCCCGAAAAAGACCCGTAAATGTGCCAGTTCTATTAAATTTTCATTCATTTAGTTGCAAGTGTAGCAGCGCTCGCACCGGGGTCAGCTAGTATATATATAAATGAATTGCTGTCTGTCTGCCGGTCTGACCCTTAGGGGCTATGCATAAACCACGTAGACTTTTCTGGGGGGGGGGATTGGTTGACCAAAGTCTACGCTCCATACAAAATTTCAAAAAGTTGTATGGAGAAAAGTCTACGAGGAGGGAGGGGGGTCTGAGATTTTCAAAAATGAGTCTACGTGGTTTATGAACCAGCCCTTATAGACTCAGAAACTACTGAACCGATCGGCGTGAAAAGTTGTATGCAGGGGTTTTTTGGGCCAGGAAAGGTTCTTATGATAGTTTGAAACCCCTCGCCTTTCTGGAAGGGGGGATACCCATACAAATGAAACACAGATTTCTGCATACCTCGAGAGGTAATCAAGCAAATGGAACCAAATGTGGCATGTGGGGGGTTATTGAAGGCAGAATTCTGTTCTATGTTAGTTTGAGACCCCTCCTTCCTCTGGAAGGGGGGGGGGGGGTTCTCTCATAAAAAAACAGAAATTGAACCGATCGGCGTGAACATTTTTATGCACGGGTTATTGGGGCCGGGGGAGATTCTTCTGAAGCTTCGAGACATCTCAAGTGAACTTATCAAGCAAATCAAACCAAATTTGGCATGTGGGGTTTTTTGGAGGTAGCATTTTTTTTCTTTGATGGTTGGAGACCCCTCCCTCCTAGAAGAGGGGGCTCTCATACAAATGAAACATAAATTGAACCGATCGGCCTGAAAATTTGTATGCAGTGGTTTTTTGAGTCGGGAAAGGTTCTTATGATGGTTCCTCTTTCTCCTCTGGAAGGGGGGGGGTCTCTCATACAAATGAAACACAAATTTCTGCATAATCGAGAGCTAATCAAGAGCAAATGGACATCAAATTTTGCATGTGGGGTTGTTTTGGGGCAGGTTGATTTTTCTATGGTGTTGTTTGAGCCCTATCGCGGTTTGAACCCCTCATGCTCAGAAATTACTACTCCTAGGGTTAAATTAAAAATACACACCTACTTTTTTTGCAGAAAATAATTTTGTTTAGTTCTACTATGATAATACACTGTCAAATAAACATTGTAGTGGAAAATACCATGACCTACAAAATGTATGGTAGTTTTCACGAAAACGGCAGTAGTTTATACGGAAGTTATTGTAGATTGCCATAGTAATTTTAAAAACTGGCGCAGTCAGTCAAAATATTAGGAACTACCGTACTTTTTCTTTCTGTGTAGGTACTTTAAAAAAAAAGTAAAGAAATTTCATTTTTAATAGCTGCAACGTTAAGTTTGATAAATTTATGCAACGATTAAACAAAACAAAAAACTAAAAACAAAATAAAAAAATAAAACTTTTTAATCGAAGTCACACATTAGCAAACGAAAGTATTTTAATAACAATCATTCCGAAAAATAACCATAAACGCACCAGTTCTATTAAATTTTCATTCATTTAGTTGCAAGCGTAGCAGCGCTCGCACCGGGTTTTAGCTAGTAGAACATAAAATTGAGTCAGATTTATTTTTGTGTGTCAAAAATTTTTTTTAAAAAGAGTAAATTGTTTATTTTTTTTTTGGTGTGTGTTTTGTGGTGGGGTTTGTGCTCTTTTTTGAGAAAATCTTTAATGAACCTCTTGGCAAACTTCGACGGCTACGTCCTGAGAGCATCGAACTTGTCTTTAGTATTGACTCCAAAGTCTGATTGAAATACGGCTTGACATATTTCTCGTCAACCATGACACAGCAGTGTGGTTTTGTCGAGATTTGAGAATATAACTTCCGTGCACAGCTTTAAGGTAGTGTACTTTCTTCGTAGTTGGGTGGCTTTTGAATCACAGACATCTGTATCCGCAATAATCTGAACACCCAGAATCTGCAGTAAAACGCTCAGGAAGCATTTGAATTCTAATATAGCTATTCATTTCATAAGTTTGAAATATGATTCAATTTGTACAATTTATCAAAACATCGTTATTTGGAATTGATAAAAAAAAAAACCTCGAGATGTGCGCTTTACTCCAGCCAGTGACTGTGCTGGTAGCTCAGCTCCAGATTTGTTGGAAATGTCCCAGGTAACAAATTCAATTTTAAGGTAAACTTGAAGAAGTTTTCAAGACTCATTTGATCAAACCACGCATAAAACTAGATATTCTACATAACATCGATAAAGCAGCCATAAAACCCTCATAAGTTCAAAAAGGTTCTCAAGACTATTTCCCAAGACTAGTTCGCATATAACTTGATAGTTTTATCGGTACATACTTGTAATGACCATTCAAGACATGCTTAAAACTATGATAAAACTACCACAAGTTTTGATAGTTTTATGATTTTCCTCTTTAAGAACACTTCCAGTTCGCCACAAACATGTTTCGAAGATTCCATTTTTCGATTCGTTCTGCTGAATGGGGACTTTTTTTTGTTTATAGACTGTACAATCTCTTTAGGAAATCTGGCAGTTGAATAGTGCGGAAGAACTAAGGATTTAGGTGTTATTTTAGACAAGAAACTAGCATTAATTGACGACTATAACACAATAATCAGCAAAGCAAGTAGCATGCTAGAATTTATTTAGCATGCTATTATAAACGATTTAGTCGCAGCTGTCATGACCCATACACAATAAAAACACTATACGTTTATGTGAGGTCAATACTTGTGTTCAATCTCACACAGCACACGGCGTTTTTGCTGCTGTGTGGATAGCACCAAACATGCGTCCCCCAGGAGCGTATATTGTTTCTACACTTCGAGAGCGGCCAGCAAGCAAACAGCCTGATGCTATTATTGTAGCTAAAGTGGGCAGCGTGGAAAATCACTGTCGCGCCGTATCTATGCACCATTGTTATGATGCGCACCGCACGGCACTATTCATCCTTACTTCGTGTTCCCTATAAAAGGGACACATCGTTTCATGTAGTTTAGTAGGACTTCTCGCTGTGCATTCATGTGCGACAGACGTATTCTTCTGCTCGGTTTTCCGTTTAAATTCAGTTGTGCTTAAGCACAGTGCTTTCTCGCGACGTTGTTCGATCCACGGTGTGATTTTTCTCCTGCGTTCGGCCATTTATTCGAGGTGGCAAGGTTCAAGTCGGAGCTGCAAAATATTGCGAAGAACCCCCCGCGCAAAAACGACGCTGCAGAACAGCGAGCAGCAATGGCTGCCGCTAACAAACAAGCCGTCGGTACCAAGCGACTGCGAACCGATGATGTCTTAGCCGGACCGTCGGACCTCAATGCCAGACTACTGGCAAACAATAAGTTTGCTGCGTTGCCGGTACACAACGTGCCGAAGAAAGCGAAAATCCCACCGCTTTTCACCACCTCGAAGGAAGAACGCCAACCGACCACCACAGTCCAACACCGACTTGTAGCCGCCGCGACAGCCCCACCAGTACAACATGTCCTTCCTCCAGTTTGGGGAAACCAGACAACAAGTAATCCAGCTACCCATCAGTCTGATGATGACCTTTACACGCCGGAACAAATGATGGAGTTCATCCAGAACCTGCATCAACAACTGCGCCGTTGTCGTTCAAAGGAGCAACAAATCAACGCTGCCAGCATGGTACTGATGAACTTCATCAACAAGTATGGAGCATGAAGCCACCATCAAGATCCTGAATTGGAATGCTTGTTCCGTTCGAAACAAAAATAGAGAGCTAACGGATTTTCTCAACGGCAAGGAAATCGATATCGCCATAATCACCGAAACGAACCTCAAGCCTGACGTCAATTTATATATTCCTGACTTTCGGATCATCAGACTCGATCGGACTACTTCAAGAGGAGGGGGTGTTGCCATTGCTCTGCGATACAATATCAACTGCCGCCTGCTGCCGAGTTTCCAGCTTAAAGTAATCGAAGCCATCGGTGTGGAGGTAGACACAACCGTCGGACCAATCATCACGGCCTACTGCCCCAAGCAACCGGCTACGTTCCTACGACAAGACATCGTCAAGTTAACTCGCCGGCGGGGGCAATTCATCATCGCTGGCGACCTCAACGCAAGACATGAAGTCGGGGGAAACACTCGTCGGAACACCAACGGATCCATCATCCAACACGACTTGGAGGAGGTCCACTACACGTTGCTGAGTCCGGATTCTCCTACCCGTTTAAGTCAAGCCGGGACTCATTCATCCCTCGACATTTTCCTCACGAACATGGCAAACAACATCTCAGCTCGGACCACTGGTGGTGGCCGAAGTTGGCTCCTCGGTCAATCGGCCCCCCAACAAAAGGCGCAACCATCACCGAGTCCAAGGGGAACTGGTCCAGCCATGTGTCGGAGACGTCGACTACTATGCAGTCCCCGACGCGCCCCCAGATATTCCCACAAAACAGCGCCGTCCACGAGGGAAACGCGCGGGCCCGCGAGAACAACGTTTCTTCAGTAAATCAAAGTAAATCAGTTAGACATATATATCTATAGATATAAGTGAGAAAAAAAATATAAAAAAACAGTAAAAAAAGATCTCTACGCGTGAAAGACGACAAAAAAAAAAAAAAAAAAAAAAAAAAAAAAAAAAAATAAAGAATACCAGCTGAGACGTGGGGGCGATGTTTTGCGTGGCGTGGGCAATATTGTCATTTTAATAATAGCGGAAGGGGGGGAGGCAAAAAATAAAACAAAATATGAATAAAACATACATTTCGCATTATATTTCCATCGTAGTTGTTTATTTCAGATTCATAGGATGTGTTTTAACAATTCGTGAAGACAAAACATAGTTATTCGCATAACTGCATAAAATTTTCGAACTTTGCGCTTAACTCCGTCCATTATGGTTTGCACAAACTCTTCAGAAATCGTAGAAGCCGTCTTTGTCAAAATTTGCTAGAAGTGTTTGATGTCTTTGATTCCTTGCTTCTTTCCAGAAAGCTTCCACTTCATCAGAGCCCAATATCTCTCGATTGGCCGTAGCTCTGAGCAATTTGGCGGGTTTGAGGTTTTTGGTTCAATGTTCACTTGATTTGCTTGGTATCACTCCATCACAGTTTTAGCATAGTGGCATGATGCCAAATCGGGCCAGAACAAAGGTTTTTCTTTGTGACTTTTGATGAAGGGTAGCAATCGCTTCTGCAGACACTCTTTTTGATAGATCTTCTTATTGATTGTGCCTGTAGTGACGAAAGATTTACTCGTTTTGCCAAACGTGCAAATTGCTTGCCACACAAGGTATCTTTTGGGAAATTTCGATGCCTTTTTCGTTCTGAAATGCTTAGCTGTAGCATTTCTGGCCATAGCAGAATAAAAAGCCAGCCCTGGAAGCTGCTTGAAATCCTCCAGGACATTAGTTTCATCGTCCATAACAACGCATGAAAACTTCGTCAAATATTCGCAGTACAAACGTCGAGCCTGTGATTTTGCTGCCAAGTTCTGTTTGTCGTTGCGATTTGGAACTGTTTTTACTTTATACGACTTAAGTCCCAAAGGTTGTTTTGATTTTTGGACAAAACCAGGCGACATCCCTTACGAGTTTACGAGCCACCTTGAATACTAAACATGAAATGTAACCACCAATCATAGTCTTTTTCGTCATAGACTCTCAGCTATACCACAGTAAAAAATTTTATTTCTATGGGGAAATTTTTAAAAGTTAAAATGGTTTGGGGGGTGCCGGGTTAAGTGGGGAAACCCTACCTAGTAATCACATTGCATGTTTTCCCTTCTCATTTAATTAATAATATCAGAAGGTTTTGGGATCATATTGTCATTCCAAAACCAGGGCTTCAAATGGTGAGTTGACAACTTCGAAGGAGGGTGCGACCGACCTCTGGTCCTCACAAGTTCCTAGCTCACGCCTCCACGAGTCATATGATCACAAAAGACTGCCAGCTGAAACATGGAGAACCTGGACAATGTTGTCATTTTGACAATAGCGAAGTGAGGGGGTGCGATTGAAGATCGTGTACCTTTTAATCATATTGTATATTTTCCATTCTAATTTTACTAATAATTTCAGCACGCTTTGGAATAATCTTTGCATTCCAAAACCAAGTTAGAGCCTGGAACAACATGACAGCCCAAGTAACACAACTTGTTATGTAAAAGTAAAAAATACATCTTCCAGACATAGACACATGTTTTTGTTCAAGTTAAATTTACCTAATTTTTTACACTTATAACACCGAAACAGGTCAATAAATTGAAGTTTATATAACATCTTTCAAGTCACAAGAGATGTTTTGCAATGCATAAATGAGACTAATGATTATGCCTTACGATGCTCTCAATAGCATACTTGTAACATAATGATATGTCTTAATGAGGTTATCGATTACTTCAAAAATACTAAATGGTTATTATCAAGCTATCAAAGGCAACAAATCTTGTAAAAAACACATGCATGTAACATAGCTATACTTCAATTTGAATCCAAGCAAAATGTCATCCATAATCTGCATTATTGCGGTTATTTATGAACGCAATAATAAAAATAAAAACAAAAATAAGTTTTATTTACAATCAAAAGAAATTGCCAAATGTTGTAAACACAGTTAAATCGATAATTTCTAGAGCAAATTTTCAATAGGTCGTAACTAACATATTGTTATCATCGAGAAAATCAATGTTGAAGTTTTGGAAATTAGTTTCAATTCCTATTTTTGAACCAAGCTATAATATTTGAAGCAAATATGTGGAACCATAAAAGTTAAGCAAGGTTAAGCTTTACCCCAATAAAGATTTCCATTTAGTTGAATTCCAAGTCGATTTATTCGATAAATTTATTTTAAAGTCTTTTAACTTCAGCTAGTGAAAATACGACCTCATTAGGGAACGTCCATTAATTACGTCACGCAAAAATTGACTTTTTATTACCCCCCCTTGTCACATTTTTTGTATGAACCTTCGATTTTTTTTGTATGGATCGTCACGTTTTCTCAAACCCCCCCACCCCCCTTACTGCGTGACATAATTAATGGACCTTCCCTTATAAGTCGTTTTGAAATCACTTATAATGAGGTCGTATCACGTTACATCCGCCGGGTGCGTTACGTCGTGTCGCAAAATAATACGTCGCATAAATCAAGTCTGTTTCGACATGCAATCACCTGTCATGTTGCTTATGCCAAAATGAATCGGCTGGATAGGTCGGTGCGGAGCATAGAAATGCACTTAAGTCAAATTGACAAAGCGACGAATGCGACAAAAGTTCGTTATGGAATAGTTTGTGACTTAAGCCAATTTTGTTAAATAATATATAGCAGCAATTCGCTGCAATTCATATTATGTTACGTATAATTCATATTGAGGAATACCCATTATATCATTCCGTGAAAAAACATCATTTTTGTTTATATTGTTACTTACGACCTATTGAAAATTTGCTCTAGATTTGATTTAAGTAACGAAAAGATAATTTACGCTGCAATGTAGTATAATTAATATGCGACAAGAGATGTATGGTGGAACTTTCTATTTTACTCAACTAAAATTCACAATGGATAGAAACATGCAAAAAAAAATTCAGTCAATTTATACAATATTGCATGGATTTGTAAAAAAATTCAAACCACAATATGGCGTATTCTGCATAAAACGTACACTGCCGATGAAAATAATTTGGAACTGTTTCGATTGAAAACGTATATATTATTTTCAAATATGAGCGTTGTGTGAATAAATAATGGTAATGGCTTTTTTTCGTGGTTCCAAGTATAATAAAAAAAAATTCCTAGTGGTGGTCCTACAATTTTTTCTTAAATTTCCATAATTGTTATTTGGCGGCATTTTCTGTTGCCTAACTCGCATGAAAGCCGAAAAAAAATTTCTCATAGGATTACTATTAAATGTATTGTTACTATGCAATGCTATACATAATTAATAGATATAGATGCTATACATAATTAATAGAATTGTCCACAACGATTAAATGACAATAGGAGTTATTGTTTCAACTATAGAATTCAATGTACATTGAGACAATAGAGAAGGGGGGATGTTATGTATCTTAAATTTGAGTCAATTAAAATTGATTGTATTGTTTCACTACTGTTGAAACTCCTAGCATATGGAGTGAATAGTAAATCTAACATAATGACAATATGTATTTTTCATTTATCTTATTCATGAACATTAAGATTCACGGCCGGAAATATATTCAAATGTTATTTTATATTATTGTATTGTGATGGTATGCTTATTTTTATCCGTGTATTGTTCCAGGATTCTTTTTTGGGGACAACAATATTGACGTTTGTTTTTCGCAGTGATCCTCAGAGTAAAAGCATGGCCAAAATAGCTACGTTTGTGTTCCGTTGACGTAAATTTGACAGAAAACCTACAGGACACTGTCAAAAATACGCAAATGCAAACGCAACGTATCCATTGTGGGCATGCCTTAAGATATAAGCTTAAGCGGAAGCAATCATTTTGAGAGAATCGCGCAGCGAGAGTTGTCAAAATCTGAATGATTCGATCATATGCTGCTCTACGACAAGTTATATAGGACTCGGTGAACAACATGTACAAACAACAATTTCATTATGAAATTCCGCTGTTTCCATGTGTGGTATGTATCAATACCGATTCAAAACTATAAAATGATTGAAAATTAAAGGAAAACATGTGATTTGACTCGAAAGCCTACGGTTTATTTTTTCAAAGGAGTTCGTATTTTTTGGAATTGATTTGACAGCTAACTATAATAAGTTATTATCCCAACTATCCCATTTTTTTAATCGGCAGTACGGTGATGATCGCTAGAATATAAAAATAGCCGACATCAACGCCATAAAACGATAATTCTCATATTACTATTTTACTATTACTCATTGCAACAGGTGAAACTATACAAACTATAAAGACACTTATTTAAGTAATCCTAAAGAGATCTGTAATCAGTTTTTGCCACTCGGTTAATCTTGGAAAACATAATTAGAAAAATTTCTCCCTCTATCATTTGTCATCTTCGATATATTGAAGGTTTCATTTTTATTAATTTGCGATAGAGTCATATCAGGATTTGCCCAAATGAAGATTGCTTGATAGATTAAAATTTTCCAACAGCACTGTAATTTGGCCCACATTTCTAGATGAAATAGTCAATAGGTCGAAAGTAACATTTGTAAACAATGACTTCTAGCGTATTTTTCTGGGATCTGCTTGCTCCCACAAACAAAATAGCACCAGAAACAGATACAGGGAGTTATTACCTTCCCGTCGGTAGAGGATATAGATGTTAGCAACCATGCATTTTCAGGAAATTTCCGTTTTAAGTCATTGTTTACAATTGTTACTTTCGACCTTTTGTCGATTTTGTCTAGATTTATGGAAAGTAGCTTATAGCGAATTCGTTTTTGATTCAGTTCCAACCTGGATCGAGTATCAAAATTGGGTTGACTTGTTGTGTGTTACCCGTCGGTGTATTTTCCTTTATTTGCAACTAGTATCGGGTTGAGGTTTACGCTGACAATAAGTTCGGGTATCGCAGGTTCGAACTGGTTTCAACCTAGGTTCAAGGACGAAACGGTTATTTGAGAAGGAAGTTGATATTTATTTGAGGAAGTTGGTATGACGTCCCAAAAACATCCTATGAGCATCTCAACAACAATTTTAATTGAAGCTTCATTATTGCATTTCAACCACTTTAAGCTATCATAGCATCATATCAACCTAATCAGAGCATCATAGTAACTCTCTCAGTGAATAATAAATATTAAAATAGATAGACAAAAAATGTTTGAAACATGTTAAAAGTTTGCTCGAATAAAACATCATGTAAATATAAAATTCAACAGCATCTAAATAACAACGTTGGTATATTTACGAATACTGTCACTTGAAGCGACTTAACAACGCAATATTTACCATAATATAGCATCTATAAAACATCACCTTTTATTAATTTTTGAGGTTTTGTTTAAAATGAAAAGGTATTTGAAAAACATCCTCAGAACCTTTTTTTGACTGAAGATGTTTCATATTTCATTATTAAGACTTTTATACAACAAGTTTATTATATTTACATTTCAAAGGATGTTTTTGGTGTTACTTGGGAGGCATCAAAGGCTCAATTTGATTGTCAGCTTTTCAGATAACATTTAATTTAAAATTGAATTGAAAAATTATTAAAAGGGTGTTATAAGAAGTAGATTTATTGTTTAGTTGTGTAATGGAAAGAGAAGCCATTTATGTCAGAAATCTTCAAACCGGACTCTTCGATCACTCCAATTGCTATATTTGAAATGTTACTAGAACAGTAGAAAGAAAAAAATATTGCAACATGTCTTGTAAAATAATATCTTTTATTTAAATTTTATCCCTGATATTTGGAATGATCTATTCTGTTTTCAGCTTTTCCAGGACTAGTAGGATATTAATACACATCTAAATTTTATTTATTTTTCAGTAACAATCCATTGGATGTATCATTCAAGTTTTAAATTTGAATAAATTAGCATTTTTGTCTATAATGACAACTTAATTTTTTGGAAGTAATTATTATCATAATCTCTAGCTTCAAGGAAGGATGATTTCAAAATGATGGTAAGAAAATCATATTAATTTCTCTGATTTTTTTTAAATAACACCATATGTTGGGATAAAGGGAGGGACCATCAGAGCACCCGATTGAAGCGGTTTGGATAGGAAGAGTGGAACTGCCAACTTCTTGTTGTTAACATTTCGTGAATAGAGGGCGGGCTCTTCTCCCCATCTAGTGGGGCTTTTTACTAGGCGGGGGCTCGGTTTCGTTGTGGTTTCTGTGAACTTGTTTCTGGAAGGAGATTCTCTTTAGACTCCTGTAGCTTTGAGTCGCGCGTAAGTGTATCTGCTTTCGGGCCCACAATACGTTTTTGGCCCTTCATACAGTAATATGAAGAAACATTAACCACAGTATAACCTTGATCAAATCGTTTAAGTAAAACAGTCCAGTGCTATGGGCAGTTGTCTTGCTACATTAGATGGTCGTTCACATTATCATCATCATCATCATATTGTCATTCCAAAACCATTCATCTTAAGAGCATAAAAAGCATTTAAGGGTCAGTTTGTTTTTCAGCAATTCTGCATAACATTCACATTTAAATTGCACTTCTGAAATCCAACTTATATTTCCAAAGAAGAATGGCATGCGCTTCTAAGCAGTATGGCGTATAGGGAAACTGCCCCCATATTAATCTCATTGTTCCTATATTCATCCTACGATGAATCAAACAATTGGGCAGTTGAAGGATCGGTTTCGTTTTCTAATAATGTTTGCTTACGTTAAATAACTACAACAAACATTACTAACAAATCCTGTCACGTGTATATCGTTTTATTTGATGAATTGCAAAGTGATGAGATTAATATAGGTACATCTTCCCTATTTAAATATTTTTGTTTTGTGGTATTATGATGAGTCATGCCATTTATTTCAGAAATCGTAAAACCGGACCCTTCAATAACTCAAATTGCAAATTGCACGTATTGCATTGTAACTGGAACGGTATAAAGAAAACTTTTGAAATATGTGGTTATAATAATATCAATAAAATATTGCTTATTGCAAATTGTTTATTGTTTATTGTTTATTGTTTATTGTTTATTGTTTATTGTTTATTGTTTATTGTTTATTGTTTATTGTTTATTGTTTATTGTTTATTGTTTATTGTTTATTGTTTATTGTTTATTGTTTATTGTTTATTGTTTATTGTTTATTGTTTATTGTTTATTGTTTATTGTTTATTGTTTATTGTTTATTGTTTATTGTTTATTGTTTATTGTTTATTGTTTATTGTTTATTGTTTATTGTTTATTGTTTATTGTTTATTGTTTATTGTTTATTGTTTATTGTTTATTGTTTATTGTTTATTGTTTATTGTTTATTGTTTATTGTTTATTGTTTATTGTTTATTGTTTATTGTTTATTGTTTATTGTTTATTGTTTATTGTTTATTGTTTATTGTTTATTGTTTATTGTTTATTGTTTATTGTTTATTGTTTATTGTTTATTGTTTATTGTTTATTGTTTATTGTTTATTGTTTATTGTTTATTTTTTATTATCTTCCTCCATAAAGGAAGTAAAGCCGTTGGAGTTAATTTTGGTGGTGCCTCCCTCTGGAAGTCACCTTAACACAGAAAGAAGAAGATGAAGAAAAATTAATCCCGTTTTGATGATTCGCGATTTAAATGAGACCACTTCCGGAACACTAAAGAAATTTTCCACGTACTCACGCAGTGGTGTAAATGTACCCGAAAAAGGATGTTTCTGTCACATATTTTCTTGAAATCAACTCAATTATCCAATTATTTTTTAAAAAAATATTCCAGGAGGTGTATCGTAACCAATTATGCTTGAGCCACCCAAAGAATGAGCTTATCAAACGTCTGCAAATTACAGCAAAACATCTAAAGCCACTATTCCACTGCACCACTGTGCAATAATAAAATGAATTTACGTCAGCTACAGTAAACCTGTCGGAAGCATGCAGATATCTTTGTTTCTTATCATCTGCATGTACACACGGAAAGATCACTCCGGGAAAGTTTGTTCATTTTCGCATTGCATTTGCGTAGACCATCGAGCGTGTCAGCAGATAGGTTTTCCTTAGTCGCTTTACTTTAAATCCAGCGCACTTGCACGAAACATCCAAACCGGTACCGATGCGATACTAATTTTATAATGAGGGGGGGGTGTTTGTGTTGTGTGCCATAGGCGTAGCCAGGATTTCAAATAGGGGGGGGCTAGTTTTTTTTTTTTTAGAGAGAGAGAGAGAGAGAGAGAGAGAGAGAGAGAGAGAGAGAATTACATCGTCTCCAACCAGTGGTTGCACATACTGAACAATTCACATTAACGGACACTTAACGGACAATACAACGCCCGGTGGACCAGTATAGTAGGGTCATTTTCATGTTCCGACAGATGGAGCGGGAATGGAGCCCCATTTATGTGACATTACGCCTGAATGCGGGTGGATTATCTCCTCTACTCTCACCCAAAGTATTTGACAATACCCGTCCGTTTCTTGCAACAAGATTAAACAATTCTAGGCTTGTTCTGGAATAAAACAAAAAACGATTTTAACAACTTTCGATTTTTCCCATGTTTTTAAATCAAACCACATTGAATGCCAAACATTTAACGGGTCATGTTGGATTTTTGTATAAAATAACCACCGAATTTGTTTGCAGTTTGTACTGAAAATGTACTTTTCATCCGCGACCCTCTCACCCAAAGCAACACAGAAGAAACACCGTTTTTTACTCACCATGCTCACACCGTTTGAATAGATTATATTTTTTTAATGGTTGTTCAAATAATAAGTGATTAGCTTTTAACAAACATACATTTTGAGTTTTGGTGGTTTATAGCTTATGGTTTGTGTCCCCTTTGCTCACCTTTAGTATAATTATTTTATCTGATATTTTCTAAACAGGAACATCAAACATAACCTTTTAAAACGACGTAAATAACAAATGTAAGCAAGCTGTGTTTTTTGTGCTGAATTGTTGCTACTTGCATTCTCAACACACGAGTAGTTAGTAAATAATTTAAGAAATTTTATTCATCAATGACGAAAAGAAATTCATATGCGTTCCAACAGCAATTCCTCAATATTTTAAAAATAATTTATATACACATCTGCATCTGCGTTTTGAAATTTGAACCGATTTATCTGATATGATCCAACTGAAACACGTTCTGTCGAAACACGGTATATGTAGCAATCATGTGTATCTGAGTAGTATGAAACCAAAACGGTGTATCATTGAATTACATTAAAATTGTTGTTCAAATTCGAGAAATACAACCATTTTGCATATTTTTCTATTCGTGGTTATTTCAGCTGCATGAAAAAACATTCGTTTTGTTTTGTTTGCTTGTTTTTTTTTTAATTACATGCTGGAAAATATTATACTTACTTTTGAAAAACTTTCGAATGTCCATTTATGGTACTTCTGGATAAAATGAATCAAATAACTGCTTTAGACTGCTTATAATTAAAAAAAAAACCGTATGTATTTTACCCGATGATTCGTGTTGTTATGAAGGTTCTTCTGTTTATAAACACGCGCAGAACCATCGCTTATTCTTCCGGTCTTCCTCTACACTCTCCACCGATTGCTTGTCGATCTGCCAAACTTGGAAGACATCTGCATGGAGTTATCTCAAATTATAATAATCCGTCCAATCTATCACAAAACGTTGCGATTGGTTGAGCGGACTGGAGATAATGAAATCCATTTGTATAAGGCCAAGTCTCTCCCGGTTGGTA
The DNA here is from genome assembly GCA_024533555.2 of Aedes koreicus. NCBI lineage: Eukaryota > Metazoa > Arthropoda > Insecta > Diptera > Culicidae > Aedes > Aedes koreicus. The sequence goes on from JAHHFK020001406.1 coordinate 35,555, forward strand.
TTAAACCGATGAGCATGGATATCAATAGAAACATAAAGTTACCAGAAGGCACAAAATGCATCTACGGACTCTTATTTTTACGAAATCCCTCAATTTCAATTTTTAATGGATTAGCATAGATTGTTCATTAGACACTTCAACTTGATTGATACAGTTATTAGTTACAGCAGTGCAATAGATTGTAGAATACAGTAGTAAAAATTGTAAGTTACGAAAAAAGAGTTTGGTTCGAGCATCGGCTGTGAAAGGTTGTGTCGGTGCTTTATTACGCACTATTTTCCTATCGAGCATGGCGCGTTTCGTGTTGTTTCGGTTATCTATAATTCGGTGTAACGAGTGATCGAGTGAGCACAGTAAGAGAACAACAAAGCGTCTCTCAAGCGTTCATAAAATTATCCTTGTTTTCCTAACGGAAAACCACCATCACACTGTGAGTGGCTCCAATAGCATCCTTATTATTGGTTTAACTCAGATCAAATCGGATTTCCAACATTATAAAAAATCACCTTGTTTTTCCGATGAAAAAACACCATTACACTTTGTGTGTGGCCCCAATAGCATCCTTACTGTTGTAATCGGTTCGAATCAGAAATCGGTACTAGTATTTAAATATTTTACTAAACGAAGCGTGAATTCAGCTTATTGTTTACCAAAACGAACCCTGCTGCCACCCAATCTTGTCATCCAAAATCCCAGTGATTTCTCGTGGAAGTGCGGCGGTGGTCTCGGCTTCCAATAAAACGTCCAAATAAACGTTAACGCATTCCTACCCTTTCCTTATTTGACCTGCATTCGGGCGAGGCCAGCGCCGGTATTGCCTTAGTTTGGGATCACCAGTTTTACACATTGAGCATGTTTGCATCATCTGTTGATCTTCTGAGTAATAACAGCTGAACTGGCAGTAACGGAATAACAACTTCGGGCGGTCAATCATGCTCATTATCCTGCTCATGCTCATAAAAACGGATAAATTATGTGAATAGGATAAGACAACTGCAACTTCTCGCCCTGACTAGCTGGCTGTTCTGCTTCTCACACGCTGAATCAAACTGTAAGATATGATCAACATATATTCTCAATAATACGAAACTACAGTACCCTAAAACGGGGAAAGCGGGGTAACGGGGCGGTTTGACCCATGCCATGAATAGTTCAAATAAATATTTTTCGTTGATACTCTTTCTAACTATCAACTGTGTTTCTTAATCTAGTATTATTTGGCTTCTGAAAGCTATAGCATAGGTTTGATTATTCAGTTTTTTGATTAACCAAGAACTGAACATTTTATTGAGCATAGCTTCTTCAACTTTCAGCTAGCGGGGAAAAAAATCAATCAATGCTTATCTAATAGCTAACATTACAGATTAAGAGATATTTCCCTAGTAGCACATTTGTTTCAACCCAGTAAAGGTGACTGCTCTGTGACTCAATTAAGTCACAATAGAGCTGCTGAAACCAGTTTTGACTGTTGTGTGCTGCTTGGGGTTTTTAGATACTTTAGGCTACATAGGTTGGGTTCTAGGTTAAAGGAAAAATATTGTAATAAAATTGTTACTCGCTACTATTTAAAAACTATTATATAATTACAACTTTTTTCTCATGGATGTCAATTTTTTACGCTTTTTTGCTACAACTTGTTACAAAATCGAGGCAACTTCGCGTAATTTGGCTTTTTTATTTAGGCAAAGAAGCAATCTGACAAACATCCCAAGCAACACAAAATCGTCATATTTGGTTACAGTGACTTGATTGTGACTTAATTGAGTAGTATTGGAGTAACATCAACTGTATTGCAACAAGTTACCTTGCAACCTTCTAGAGATAAAAAATAAATAATAATATATTGAAACAAATAATAAAATTCTAAAAATAAAATCAAAACTTAGGGGGGGGGCAACGGCCCCCCCCCCCCCCCCCCTGGCTACGCCTATGATTTGTTTTAACTTAACCCTTAAATGCGAAATGTTGCTTTAAAACAACATACCGGAAAACGCTTAAAAATGAATTAATTCTATTCCTTTTGGGGAAATAATCCAGTGAAATTGTTATGTAGACTTCGGGAAATGTGAGCACTGTATTGAAGCATTTTGTTAGTTTAACAGCAGTGAACGTGTTTAAAAAGAAATTTATTTTTTATCATAATCCTTTAGTATCGTGCGTATTTAAGGGTTAAAGATCGACATATTTGATATCAAATTTAGTTTTATTCTTGCTGAAACGTTGGGTTTACTTTTCTTAGAGACAAATAGGTTTGTTTCCATCACCTTTGCAGAACATCAAGATGAATATTCATTTTACTATTAACATGAAAAAATGTACAGCAAATTGGGGGAGTTTGCCTTCTGGTCCGCTTCCTAGAATCTTGCTATGAAGTACCTGGTGGTCACTCACCCACCTGTCGATCTGCCAAATTTAGGTAAACCGACTGCTTAGAATTATCTCAAATTGTAATATTCCGCCCACTATATCACAAAATATTGCGAGTAGTTGAACGGATTTGAGATAAGGAAAGCATCTCCCCCCGGTTGGTACCAAATCAATGAGCGAAGGAATCAATAGAATCAATATCATTTACTAATGGTATGATGGGGCATCAATTTGTCTTATCTCTATTTGCAGGATATCCACAGAGAACACGCAAAAAAATTATTGTAAACCTAATAATATTTGACGTATAATCAACAAGAATTTCATTTAGTTTTGGAAGCAAAATAAATCATTTTTGTTTCAACAATCCAGCCTGTTTGTTTTTTTTTTTTTTTGAAAATGCATGGATTGTAAAATTAAAAAAGATCTTTTTATATCTACAATAGTTTTTATCGTTCTGACGTAAGCTGTCAAATTAACAGCTGGACCAGCAACAATAGTTTTGTTTGTTTTTATAAGACATTTCTTGTCATTTCTATTATATATATTTTTCAAAGAATATCAACAAACATAGTAGGAATTAAAAATATTATGATTGAATTGATAAGAGCCTTGTTATTGTTTTAATGTTAGTTTGATTTTGTTCTTAAAACAATTGCAATGGGAATTTAAAAACTTTTTTTTATTTTAACCAGTACATTAGTAAATTTGGAAATTCATTTACCAAAAGTTTTGAGACACTGTTGTAGTCTTCATATGAAATTCTTGTAAGAATAGAACATAGTTTCCGATATTACTAAAACGTCGGCCACACTGAGCAGAATAACAAAGAATAACAGTTACAACAACAACAAAAGTTAAACAAAACATGTCGGTCTTGCACTGCACACTCGTATAAATGTACTCAATATACGAACTCGTGAAGATTTATACAAAATATATTTTTACCTATAAAAGGAAAAGGCATGGTTTAGAAACATTAAAATTTATTGTTTTTTATGTATATTTTCTGATATCATGTGAAATATGATATATGACTTGATTTTCCATAACATCTGTGAATGAAAACATTAATTTACGCCAGGGGGCTAGTCACTCTGCCACGTTGTGTTTGTGTTTCAGTGTATCGGAAGGTGTTTCTGTGTTTCAACTTATCTGTCAATACTACAATCGAAAATGTATGCTTATTGACAACCATGGACCTTTTTGGCGGTTAATTCACGCACACTTATGCATCATTTAAATCACATGAGTGCAAGCGAGAGGGATACAGAACAGTGAGAAAACAAACAACCGACTCGTGTAAGTGGTGCCAGATATGAATTTATCTTTCATGTGGTGGCGAGTGTGTTTGATGTGTGGCAGATTGTGTTTTTTAGGGTGGTAACACAAGGTGACCGAGTGACTTACCCCCTGATTTAGGCTCAAGTCAAACAAACTATTATTGAATCAAAATCAGTATATTTCTATTTCAAAAATAATTGAAAAGTAGTTCATTCAAAACAAACAGAATCTTACATTGAAAATACATGAAATACTTTTATCAAAACAATAAAATTCAATATAATTTCAAAAGAAATATTTTGCTTAAATTCAACAATTATAATTATTGGTTCAATACAACAAAGCTTCTGTCTGTGAAGGGGACATTCCGCCGCTCAGAAGGGACGTACTCTAGTGAGGGTATTGCCTACACGGTCAGAATAAGCGATCACCAACTAAAGACACACAGAAGTTTCCAGGATATGACGACTTTTTCTCGGCCCTCAGATACGACCACCAACTGTGTGTCTAGAGTATCGCACCAGCTGACACGTGCAACGGGAAGGATTGATCAATTTTAAATTTAATGTCACAGGAATAAATTTTTGCTCTAAATTTTGATCTTTTAACCGTTAAAACGACCAAAACTACAGCAACCCGTGTAATCAGTATGAGCAACATCACAACATCGTAATTAGGGCATCTCCAGGAGTGTATGGTCGTTACAAAATATAACTGGATTTATAACAAAGGCAACTTCAGCAAGGCGTTCTAGTTGGATAATTTCGAACAGTTCCATGTTAAAATTTAAAACTGGAATACTACGTTGTTCTATTTTTGTTCAAATTTGAAAAGCGTTTCATCCAAGCTATATTTTTTTGTCATTGTGGTTGTGTCTATGGAATCAAGTCAAACGTCAAACTTTGAATCAACGTCCGGTCGTGCATCTGTTTGAATCTTGTATACGTTCTACTTTTTCGTTAATAGTTTCAAGTTGCAGCAACAAGTCTGAACTCGCTGACCATCATATCCCTATTTCTTTGTTATTACCATCATTTCCCTATTTCTTTGTTTTTAAATTTGTTTCGAGAATTTCTCCATATTGTGGAATATTTAAATTATATATAAATAGTATAGAACCGAAAATGATTTAGACGAATATCAAGGGGAATTCCAGAGAAGTTCTGAGAGGAATCCCAAAGGAATTATGAGAGAAAATTCCAGAGGAATACTGAAGAAATTCCAGCGGAATTTTGAGAGGAATTCCAGAGGAATTCTGATGAGAATTTAAGAAGAATCCTGAGGAGAATACTAGAGAAATTCTAGTGAGAATTCCTGAGAAATTCTGAGAAGAATTCCGCAGGACTTTTGAAGACAGTTTGAGTGGAATTTTGAGAATTTCAGTGTAATTCCATGGTTAATTCCACAGAAATTCTGATGAGAATTGCAGAAGAACACCGAGGAAAACTCCAGTGGAATTCTTAGAAAAACTGCGAATGAATTAAAGGGAGAATTCCAGAAAAAAAAACCTATGAAGAATTGCAACTGAATTCTAGGGGAATTCTAAAACAAAATTCTAAGGGAATTCTGAGATTCCAGACGATTTCTGAGATTTCTAAAGAAATTCGAAGGGGATAGTAATTCTGAAGGGAAATTTCAAAGGAGTTCTGAGAGGAATTACAGCGGAAATTTGAGGAGAATTCCTAAGGAATTCTGAGAATATGCCCACAGAAGTTTTGAGAATCAATCATACACACACATTCAAGTCTTTAGGTTTAGAACAACATTTGGAACTGCTGCTGAAGAGAGGATATGTTTGTTATATATTTTCCCAAGAGAAAAATTTATAACTGACATATAAAATGAATCTAGAACTACAACACTCCTGGAGATGCTCTTAGTTTTCAATTTGATTTCAGACTCTACTCGGGTATCTGAGCGTCCGTTCTCCATGTCAGGGGTGGCTAAAAACAGCGTCTGTTCTACATGTTAGGAGTGGCTGATCATCGTCCTCGTACCAGCGTGGGACTCTAAACAGTGCTGTGCACGATGGTATTCCGACGATACAGGGGAAGGCCCAACAAGCCGCTCTTAATAATTGAAAGTTGCAAATGATACAGAAGTAAATACGAACCGGAGCAATCGGCAAAGACCTACCATATAATATAAGGACTACAAATGGAAACTTACACACTTAGATTTTTTACAGAAATCTGTAAAAGTTTACCGAATTCTCAACAGTTGAACGTTCGGTAATCCGATTTAACGGATTTCGGTAAAATTTTCCCGAATCAGGTAATTTTTTTACAGATAACTGTAAAATTTCACCGAAATCCGTTAAATCGGATTACCGAACGATCAGCTGTTGAGAATTCGGTAAACTTTTACAGATTTCTGTAAAAAAAAAATCTAATTGTGTAGAACATGGAACTGCAAGTCGTTCTGCTTCCCAGTTTGCAAAATAATCTACGACGAGCTTCAACCACGCTACTGCAGAATTCTAGTTGGACAGGCCAAAAGGTATGGGAAAGCGGGCTCCAAGACACTACTTTCTACCAGAGCTGAAGCAACACCAAGGAGCGGGGCACCGGATTTGTGTAGTGCTGAACGAAATGCGTAAACGCGTGATTGAATGGTCTCCAATCCATGCCAGAATATGCAAGCTGAGGATCAATGGCCACTTCTTTAACTACAGCATCATCAACCCACACTGCCCACATATAAGTAAACCCGATTATGAAAAAGAAGCGTTCTAATCGCAACTAGAGCAAGTGTACGACGGCTGTCCGCAGAGGGATTATGACTTCTCTGTCAAACTTGCTCAATCGAAGATTTTTCAGCTTATCATTCAAGCTGCGGTTAGTAGTAGCATATCATCATGAATAATATGTGTTCTCCTTCCAGAATTCAGTACAGCCAGTTTTAACCCAAATTCTCGTAATAAAGAATCCAGTGTAATAAGAAATATAGGGGCTTGCTGAGCTTGTTAACCTATCCGTTGTTCTTCTCGAATCCTTCCGACTGAACTATGCATAGCTTCTCATCGTCTTATTCGCTTTACAGAAAAATATGTGACCTTGTCCATCTGGTACATCTTGCTTTGTACGCTGACATCAGTGCTTTGCTAAATATTGAAAACCCTTAATTATGTAACTTAATTATAGTTATGGGCTCCCTTAAGGCCTTCGGGTGGATCGGTAATCGTCCCCGTTTGATTCTGACCTAACAAACTGATTTTCCTTTCATCGCTTGTATCCAAAGCAGTTGCTGCTTGCTGCTACGGCTTGTTAATCTTCATCGAACAGGCTACGTTGTAGTCCAGATATTCGAGATTCCGTGAGTAATTCCATGAACTCGCCAAGTAACCACAAGCATTATATTATTGCACTTATTCAACCCAATATCAACATCGGTAATGCGGGATCGCACCAATTCAACAGTTGTCAAGTGATGAAGCGTTAGATCAAAGAATGTAATGATGCATTACCAATGCAATAATGCTACTTTAGCAATGTCTTATGGCATTACAAAAGATATAGCATTAGTTCGATCTTAGTAAGGCCCTTTTCAGCTTTAATCCAACTTCAATGATGCACTAGACGTAGTACATATGCCCTATATATGCATGCTATTACAGCCTCGTGGTTACTTGGGTCGTTTTGCTTTGTATTTTGGTTTCTACACTGAAAAAAATCTTACAGTAAAAACCGACTACGCCAATTTTTAATACCTTCATGAAATTTCAGTCAAATTTACTACGTTTATGGTACAACCTTCAACATTTGTGGTATATTTGACAGACCTCATGTTGATATCAACCCCACCATGGTTAATCTAATCGCAGGCATGGTAAAATCAAACGCATTTTTACACACTTAGAATATAATACCGAACTCGGTTGAATTTCAACCGAGTTTTTACCTGCTGAACGCTCGGTAGCCTGTTCGGTTCAAAATGAAACAACCGAGTTCTCGTTAAATTTTTACTTTCTCAAAATCTGTCAAATTTACCGAAAACTCCAATCAACAATAACCGAACATCGGTTTACTCAAATATTACCGAAAGCTGTCAAACAAACCGACTTTTCTGTTACAAATACGCAATTCGGTTCTTTTTGGCTGTACTGGAATTTTGGTTGAAATAGCTTAGAATCTAGCTTCGAATTTCATAGTAGTAAAACCAGTTTTGTCAGTAACATTGTTTATTTATGCAAAAAATCCTCATACATTTTCCTATTTTCAAATTGCAAGCCAGAAACATAACCTGCAACGTGTTCATGGCAGTAAAAATAGACTATAGCGCAGGATGCCTGCAAATATAATTACAAAATTAGTATTAAATACATACAGAAGATTTCAACTAAACGTGCATCCTGTTGTAGTCTCTTGGTTATTTTTTTTTTTTTTCATTTTCGTCCTACAAAAAACACAGTACGGAGAATGTTCACGCCACACACGCGAGATAAAATGGCTGACGATTTTTCAGACCTTATCGAGTCAGCTAAAATAACCGTGTTTTTCGGTAGACATAGCCGTTGCGGAATTGACTCGGAGAGAAGTGTTTGACGTTTGAGAATATTCAGCGAATGCTCGGTTCAGTTTACCGAGTTCGTGTACCGAACTCTTGAATATCCCTGGTCTACCGTACTATTCGGTTCATTGTTCATTTTATCTGTCAAATATATTAAAGAAAAAAAAAAAGTTTGTGGTTGTGGGTGGGGAAGGGTTTTGGTGTGTGAAGGTGTGATGGGGTTGTGGATAGTAGTTTTTGGGTTGTGTGGTACAAACATATAGTAACCGATCTTCGGGTATGACTCAAAAAATAAACCTGAAAAAAGTAAATATAAACCAATTATTTGGTTGGTTGTTGGTAGCGATGGGTTTGGGTGGAAATAGAAGCGAGTTGTGTGTTGTTTTCTAAGTGTGTAGGAGGTGAAAAGTATTTGGTTGTTGTGTGCGTTTAATTAAACCATGGAATGTTGTTTTTTATTTTTTTGTGTGGTGTGAGGTGTGTGTTTTTTGCTGCGGTCATATAATAAAAAAAAAAAAAATAACATAATATTTGACGTAACCGTGTAATTTTAGAAAACCCGGAAATCTATCAAGTCTAGGGTTTGTTTTCATTAGGGCGAATCTACAATTGAGAGATTCTCTCAGGGCTCGCTCTCTTCCATTCATAAACCAATCAGCTTTACGTTTTTCATTCTACTATTTGTAGAGTATGCTAGCCAGCACTTTTGTGTTTCGTTCTGTACTAAAGAATCCCTCGAAAGTTTAATAATGGCGCTGTAATGAATGAAGGAGAGCGAGCCCGGAGAGAATCTCTCAATTGTAGATTCGCCCTAATGAAAAAAAACCCTAGAAGTAGTTGAATTGAAGCAATCCAAAAATGCTGTCTGTCTGTCTGTCTGTCTGTCTGTCTGTCTGTCTGTCTGTCTGTCTGTCTGTCTGTCTGTCTGTCTGTCTGTCTGTCTGTCTGTCTGTCTGTCTGTCTGTCTGTCTGTCTGTCTGTCTGTCTGTCTGTCTGTCTGTCTGTCTGTCTGTCTGTCTGTCTGTCTGTCTGTCTGTCTGTCTGTCTGTCTGTCTGTCTGTCTGTCTGTCTGTCTGTCTGTCTGTCTGTCTGTCTGTCTGTCTGTCTGTCTGTCTGTCTGTCTGTCTGTCTGTCTGTCTGTCTGTCTCTCTGTCTGTCTGTCTGTCTTCTGTCTGTCTGTCTGTCTGTCTGTCTGTCTGTCTGTCTGTCTGTCTGTCTGTCTGTCTGTCTGTCTGTCTGTCTGTCTGTCTGTCTGTCTGTCTGTCTGTCTGTCTGTCTGTCTGTCTGTCTGTCTGTCTGTCTGTCTGTCTGTCTGTCTGTCTGTCTGTCTGTCTGTCTGTCTGTCTGTCTGTCTGTCTGTCTGTCTGTCTGTCTGTCTGTCTGTCTGTCTGTCTGTCTGTCTGTCTGTCTGTCTGTCTGTCTGTCTGTCTGTCTGTCTGTCTGTCTGTCTGTCTGTTGGTGTCTGTCTGTATGTCTGTCTGTCTGTCTGTCTGTCTGTCTGTCTGTCTGTCTGTCTGTCTGTCTGTCTGTCTGTCTGTCTGTCTGTCTGTCTGTCTGTCTGTCTGTCTGTCTGTCTGTCTGTCTGTCTGTCTGTCTGTCTGTCTGTCTGTCTGTCTGTCTGTCTGTCTGTCTGTCTGTCTGTCTGTCTGTCTGTCTGTCTGTCTGTCTGTCTGTCTGTCTGTCTGTCTGTCTGTCTGTCTGTCCAATACATGTCAACGGCTGCGGTCTAGAAGGACTAGACCACAGGAGCCACTGCAAGTTATTACTTTGCCGGTACTCAACGGTCGCGAACAAGCATGGCACGTATCTATTTTGGAGATCCGATATCCGCGATGTTCCAATACTCCGCATAACTACGATAGTTGTGACTACAAGGAAAGTGCCGGCACTTAAGGAGGGGGGGGGAGTATGTACGTATACAGTGTCGATATCCACAAAGGTGTGACACCAGATCACAGATGCACTAAAGCACAACACTGCACTGTATAAATGAAGCCGATGGCATACAGGCACACTTTCATCAACGACCGGCAATTATCGACTCGGAAAACAATTCAAAAATCCGGATGAAAACTGCGACGAACGATACAGTAAACAATAATACAGGTCGTGTTGCCATTAATTTCTATACGGAGAAGGTTGTTACCGGATCAGATTGAAAATCTATATCGGACAGTTGATTGCAAAGAATGGTAAGCAGGAAGCGAAGACCGCTAAATCGCCGATGGATTCAGGGCTCCTGAAAGCTGAAGATAAGTATAAAAAGTTCGAAGATCCAACCATGTGGGTTGTTATACTTGTCAGTGATTGGTCGACTGAACATTGTCGTGTGCACAGCGATTCTTGGAAGAAGTTTCATGGCACCGAGCGAGACGTGTCTTGAAATACTTGAAAGCTACGAAGGATTGCTTTCTGCGTTTGGGCGGAAATATCGACCCGGGATTGGTCGGATACTCTGACGCCGATTGTGTGGGTGACCCGGCTAGTCGAATGTCTACATCGGAATCTGTCTTCTTATACTGTGGGGGCCTAATTTTGCGAGTTAGCCGCCGCCAGCAGTGCGTGACACTTTCGTTAATGGAGGCGGAATACGGTGCCTTGTTGGAGTCATTCCAAGAAACTGTGAGGTTACGCCAGCTGTTAACAGATTTTCAAGAACCACAAGAAACTTCGGCTATGATGAACGAAGCCAACCAAGGTTGCCTAGCCTTTGTTAGGACCGAGCGCACGAGCTGGCGATCTATGCACATCAGTACGAAGGAAAAGTTTATACAGGAGCTGTGTGAGAACGGAGACCTGGTCTTGGCAAATTGTCCTACGGAAATCATGATCGCCGACGTGATGACGAAGCACCTAGGTCCGGAGAAGCATGGACGTTTCACCGAGATGCTATGATTGGAGAAGGAACTGTGAAGTGGCAAAGCGTTGAGCAGGAGTGTGGAACGGTTACCACTTCAGTCACACCATGTCATCAATTACACCTCCGTACATCAATACACCTTGAGTGAGGTAGGAGAGAGAAGAGAAGAGATAGCATCATCATTTCAAATGTTACCGCTACCGCGCTCGATTGTATTATCTTTCGAGTTATTAATAAGCCTTGTTTAAAAGGGCTTTCTCGTGAGTTTCTTTACTTCCACAACTAATCCGAATCCGTTCGCAAAATTTCCGCTTCTTTCCCCTGACTCTCCCCCGGGCTCTTCAGCGTGTAACCCAGAATTGCGTGCTAATTTAACTGTCTGCCAATAACTCTCGAGTACTTTTTCAAACAGACGTATCTGATTTTGTAAACAAAGTGGGGAAGTAAGATTCAAACGTTAAATTCTTGAAACCTTTAGCACTTTCATGCAAACTAGGGCCACCAACATAAGGAATAACATTTCCCTAACATGATGGTGATGCTACTTTCCGTGAGGCTGCTGGGAGTTTTGCGAAATTTACGTTTGAATCTGACTTCCCCTCTTTGTTTACAAAATCAGATACGTCTGTTTGAAAAAGTACTCGAGAACTGTTAACTTTCATGCTAACGTGACGATAAAGTTGTCGGCTAGTGTACAGGGTGCTCAATAAGTTCGAATACACTTTAAAAATGTGTTAAAAAAAAGTTAAAGTACAAGATATTCTTTTCTGAGTCAATTTTTATTGAAGCAATGTTTATTGAGAACCTTTATGACATATTAGCTGGAAGCATCCTCTCTTTGTACTGTATGACGAGCTTGAGACGTTTCTCAAAAGAATCGCACACGGCACGCATCTGGTCCATCGGCATCTCGTCCCAGATCTTGGAAATGAGATTTTAGATTGGTCCATAGTGCTCACTTGATGTTCGCTCTGCTTGGCCAGCATGTACGACCATACGGCTAGCATGTACGGCGCCACAACCTTCTTTAGATCCTCGATAAACTGATCGCGGCGTTGATTTTCTCGATAAACACGCCTGAATACAAATCATCACCGACGCGGCGCCACGGGCTCAGCACCACAGCCGATCATTTTGGACATTGTGCGGCTGTTGCAAGACAAAGAGTTTCTCATCAGAAAACACGAACTCATGACCTGCGTGCCGCGATAGTATCAGTTTGGCTCTGTCCAGCCTCTTCTTCGTTGTAGCCTCCGTTACCCCGTGAATCTTGCGTTTCTTGTACGGCTTGTATCCCAGGTCCTTCCATCATGACGGTGTGGGCAGTCCCGATCGACACATCCAGATCAGCAGCGGTCTTCCGGATCGAGCGGTTCATTTTTCGACGAACCCGTTCCCTCACCAACTTGATGGCTGCTGGCGCCGGATCTCGCACGGTCCTTGGCCCAGCCGTCTCCCAGTACCGACGGATGGTGAAATTCCGCTTCACCCCGTGGGATTTCAACCGCCGGAATGTCGCCGGGTCGCTCACGTCTCGCAAATAACTTTACTACGACGTCGCGGCATTCCTTCGTCGTGCGCGGTAAACAAACAACAGATGACAGCAAGTCGACACCGTGCACGTCGGTTATCCTATATATGAGGCTAAAGCTGACACCAATACCGATACACAGAATGCGCACCTACACAACGATGAAAAGTTGTATTCGAACTTATTGAACACCCTGTATTGTTAGACAATCTCTCTGATTCCGCGCCTTGAATGAAGTGAGAGGGCTTGCTGTCACAAGCTAGGTGACACCCTAGTAACGTCCTTTGTGGTGATAGCAAATCCAAGGGAGAATCCCCTCGAATCCCACGAAGAATTCAACCACGTGTGGTGCTTTAAGCTTAATCATAAAGTTTCTTTCGAAGAATTACCCTGATGATAATGAACAGGCTTAAACGGTTAAAAATTAAGTAAAGCAATAACTATTTACTATGCAAATCCTGCGATTTACTTAGCCTGGAGTGACCGTGAAAATGGTTTTATTTAATTGGTGCTTTTTACATGATGCAAGGCATTTCTCTTTTCTTCCATCGGTGTTCCATTCGACAAAATCTACAGGATCGTCTACTTTATCCAGTTATGTAACATTACGCGGATCAATAACTTAGTTAGGCAATCGATTCTTGATTAAATTTTCTATCTTCCTAATCCTACCCTTGTCCATCAGGGAGTCTCCCAAGGCAATAATACTGGACCCTGCGCCACTTATGGCCGTCGCTGCCATTGCCGCTGCCTGTTGTGATTGACTTATCGGGGCATCTCCTCCACCGCTTGACGCCAGCACCGCATTCCCATCGCCTGACCCGGAGGACTGCGTCGATTGATTGGGACACGATCGTTTGTAAAGTTCCACCAACTGTTGCTGTTCGATCTTTCTGACACTTTTCATCTCCAAAATCTTGTGGAACTCGACCACGGTGCTCTCCGGTAGGAGTTTCAAGTACTGTTCTATGTAGAGCGTAGACGGATAGATCGGTTGCATCACTACCTTGATGATCATTTCCGCTTTGGCCATTCCCTTGACCACCACTTTCGTATAACTAGCCGGTGGTTTCCGCTGCACTTGTGATCCGATCGATGGTAGATCCATGAGGACCGTTTTCAAGCTATGGGTGTCGAGGAGAAGCTGTTCGCAGCCCAGAATGTTTCCTCCCGGGTTACTAGAGGGATTGTTTGCTCCTTCAGATAAGCTCGACCCAGAAGCGCTATTCACCATTGAAGCGGACGATCCCGAGCCGGAGGTCGTCGGACGCAGTCTGTACAACGTGTTGATGTACTTCGGAATGAATGAATTGACAAACTTCAGGCAGAATTGCGTGTAGTACTTTCGACTGGAAGCCAGATTGTCCCGTATCACTGGAACTGACTGCTTCAAGTTGGTGACGATCTGATTTACGAAGCCACTCTGATCGCCAACGTTGCTAATGTTGTGCCAGGACATTTTTGTCATCATATTTAAGGACTGCTCGCAGCCAGTGTCCAGATCTTGAACCAGCAGTTGAATACAGTTGGAGATGATTCGATGGAAGACGTCCTTCTCGTCGGACAGATCCACTCGACTAACGTAGCTCTTTTCGATCTTTTCCTTGAGCTTGTCTTCCAGCTGTTGAACTGTTTCCAGGCAGTACTCAGCCGTCGCCAAAACGAAGCAAATTTTTCTGGTATCGTCCATACTAAATCTAAAAAGAAAGGAAGTCGGTATTATCGGATTCGACATTCCAACTATGCTTCCCAACAAACCTGGGAGCTTCTCCTTCTTTGAGGAAATTGTGAATAACCTGCCCGGCAGCTGTGGAGAGATTCTGCAAATCCTTTGTCAGTAGAGACATACTGTTGCTGATCGAAGTAGCTGAGCTATTCTGCTGCAATTTAGGTATTCTAGCATCCAGAACCTTGGTGGAATACTCCCGTAAGTACTTCTTAAAAATGAGCGTCAAGTCATACATGGGCTTTTCGTTGCTCAGCTGAGTACACTGGACCATACATTTTTTGTAGAATACAAACAACTCGGCGCAACTGAAAAAAAGGAAAAACATACTTCAGATCTCCTTTCCATGCCTTCCCATGTAGTAACATACTTCGGAAACACGGAAGAGTTACCCTCCTTAGGCAGCAATTGCTGCGGGTTTTGCTGAGCAAACTGATCGATCAGCTCCGCCAAACTCCGATCAATACTGTCCGTGTAGATGTCCAAATAAGACTTAAAACACACCCCGATCAAGTCCATGAACGATGGCTTCTCGTTTGCCGCGACTTCCGCCGGTTTTGTTTCTCCCAAGGTTGTTCCATTGAATCGCTTATCTAGCAGCTGCTCGGAAGGCGTTTGTCTTCTGTATGGCAAACAGCAACAGCTTTACGTCAATTTCAGTCCTCCGACGGCCCATTATTTTCATCAGTTCCTCTCGAGTGATGGTACAGAACTGAACGGTAATTCGCTCAGAGATTTCCCAATCATGCGGGAAAATAGTTCCATACTTTTCTTCGAAATCCAACAAATGACGCTTGAGCCACGCGTATCGCTTATCAATCTTATCCAACCAGGCTATGTCCTGGTTCTCGTGAAATAGCTGAACGTACTCCTGCAGTTGTAGATCTGAAAGGAGAGTCAAATTCATAGTTACTACCATCCCTCAAGACAAATCCTCTGTTACTCACTGATGTACCACTTCAAGATATTCTTCTTTACGGGCTTATCCAGCACGGAAGCAACTTGGCAAGCATCCTTCAGCTGTGTTATGGTCATTCGATTGCCATGCTGACCACCCGGGGCCGGTGCAAAAAAGTGCATGAAGTCGTCCGTAATCTGCGTTGCCAGTTCGGTTTGAATCTGCTGTACCTGCGACGACAGTGTCTGAATTTGCGATATCTCCGAGTACTGTTGGAAGTGCTGATTCACTTCAATTATCGCCTGCAGCGGATTCAATATCTCACCATACTGGCGCCGTTCCGCCAAGCGTTTCAAGTTCTCTACCCCTCCCACCAGCATATGGAGATGGTTCAGTGTCGTGATTGCGTATGTCAGATTATTTTTCGCGGAATCCAGTTGTTGGATGTCCCTAATTATCTCCTTTACCATGTCCTCGGTTTTTTCCGCTCTCGACTTGATATCCGTGATCAGAGCAAACAGCTGGGTAATCGATTGCTGCGCTTCCTTCAGAGCAGCTCTCCCATTCTCCCCGGTATTTACCTGTCCACGCACCACACTCCTTATATTGTCGTCAATCAGCCCTATGTCGTATTCCATCTTTGCGATAACATCGTCAATATTGGACAGCGACTGCTCGTTCGGAAAGAGCTGGTTCACGTAATCCGTGGGATCAAAATCGGGATGGTCCAAAGGATCAGTGCTTTGCAAAACCTGTTCGATTGCCTGCTGTACCTCGTCCGAGAGGACGATTTTGTTGATGTGGTCTTTCTTGGTGTCCGGTTCATCCTCGGCCGTGCTCATTTTTGTTCTTTTTGCACGATTTGCACTGTATTAACGTACAGAATGTTAAATTGCATTCCCAAACAACAGCAAATTAAAATCCTTCACACGTCGTCATCAAAACAAATCGCTGTCAAAATCCGTGAAAACCGAGCCTGAACATACGCACGCTCGATTATATTTATTCCAAAGTCAATAACTGAAAAAAAAAAAAAAAAAAAATAAAAAATAAATAATATAAAATAAATAAATAAATGATATGATGAAAGTATATGTGAAAATTAAAATAATAGATAAAATGTGAAAAATAAATTAATAAATGAAATTATGAAATGAATAGAAATAATAATTTATGTGAGATAATTAGATTAATGGTAAATAATGTAATGGTGAAAATAATAAATGTAATAATAGATTATTGGATGGAAATAATTAATTGTGAATTATGAGAATTTTTATTCGGGTAAATTTCTAAGCTGAATTCAGTGCTAACATTCTAGAAGGGTGAAACAACCCGAATAGAAAAACAAATAAATAAATAAATAAATAAATAAAATTTTCGGATCTCTTGTGTGGTGGGGGAAAATGTGTTGGTGGAAATAAACGCTAGTTGGTGGAATTGGAAAAATACAGTTATGGATTGCTGGAATTATTCGGAAATGGTTGGGGTAAGCTCTTGTGTGGTTGGGTGATAGTTTATTATGTAGATAGTGCTATGGGGAGTGAATGTAAAGTAAATATAGTAGGTGTGATTTGGGTTGGGTGTATCAAGCCAAACATTGCATTAGGTCCTATGTAACATTTGTGTCAAATCGAGAAAAATAGGATTGAAAATTTAAATTTGTTTTTTAAATCGTAATTGCAACTTTATCATGTAATCTTTAATTTTTGCATGGTTTTCAACGTAAAACGTCGTCAAGATTACAAAGAAAATGTTGGTTTTGAAGTTTACGATGATTCTACTTGTGTTATTGATACATTTGTTACTTAGGACCTATTGCATTTACATTTGTAGATTGGACCTGTTAGATTGGTCTTTTGCCAAGTTAGAATGTACATTGGACTTTTTTGATTGCGATAAGAACTAATAGAATAACGTTCACATTAGCTCCCTTTTAGCTTTATTTTTGTACTCTTGTACCGCCTCATCTTTGCAATTAGCAAACATTCAATCAAAAAGTAGTCTATTATATTAGAGAACCCCAGCAACTGGCTACATATTTATTCAATCGGATTATTGTAACAGGTGCACTAGGTACGAGAAATACTTGTTCTTTAGCGTAAACGGCAAGACTATATAGGGTTAGTGTACAAACTATATGACCTGATGAAAGTTTTAGACCCACATATATAAAATCAAAACTGCTGGTTTACATATCACGCAAATCATTCTTTTCATACTTAATTTACTTACTTAAGTACCTTAGGGGATCTCCTAGGAGTGTGTGCATAACAGTGGCAATTTGTATTCCACCCAGCAAATAGGTTTGAAAACAGGCATAAATGTGTGAAATTTTCGTAAAAATTGATGAAACTAGCTTACCGTGCAAAACCGTGCAATAACGGACCAACGCATCTGATGTTGTTATTTTTTGCCTGCTGCCACGCAGCAAAGCTTAAATTAGAAAATAAGATGCATTGGTCCTTTATTGATTGAGATTTGTGTCGATTTGTGAGCTTTCCGAATGAATAATAATGTAGCCAGATGATGGAGTTCTCAAATATGATGGGCTACTGTTTGCTAATTGCAAGAATTAGAGGGTACAAGAGTACAAAAATAAAGCTAATAGAGATCTAATGCGAACATTATTTTACTAGTGCATACCGCAATCACAATAGTCCAATGTACATTCTAACTTGACAAAAGACCAATCTAACAGGTCCAATGTATAAATGCAAATGCAATAGGTCCTAAGTAACAAATGTATCAATTACACGCCTAGAATCACCGTAAACACCAAAGGCAACATTTTCTTTTTAATCCTGACGGCGTTTGCGCTAAAAATCATACAAAAATTAAAGATTACACGATTGAGTTGCAATTACGATTTGAAAAAAAAAAAATTAAAATTTTCGATCCTATTTTTTCGATTTGACACAAATGTTGCTTGAAGTAGTTGAATATTATCCATCCGAACGAAGAACTTTTAGTTTGTTTTCATTTTTCGAACAATCAGAACACGCGTTTTTAGAAGGCGAAATGTAGGTCCTATGTACATCTGTCAAAATTTTAGACAAACATTGTACATTGGACAAGTGGCTGACAAAAGTCCCATGTACAGAGCTGTGCGATATCAGACGGAAGGTACATTGGACGTTTTGTTATCGGGTCGTATTTTCAATTTTTTTTTTATCTTAAAGCATAATTTCAAAATGATTCATAGAAAAGTAATGGCTTTCCATCCAAATCGATATTCAACTCGATTTTGTTTATATTGTTACTTAGGACCTAATTCAGTGTTTGGCTTGAATTGTCAATAGTTTAGTAGGGGTGTCCTTGATGGATGAAGATTGTTATTAAATTAAAAATTTTTAGGGGGGGGATTTTTTGTGAAAAGGAAAGGGAAAGGAAAATGTGAAAAAAGTAAAGTGAATTTTTGGGGAATTTTTTTTTTTTTTTTTTGGGAGGGGGGTTATGATTTGTTGGGGGGAAGGGGTTGGGGGAAATTTGTAAAAAAAAAAAAAAAAAAATTGTTAAAAAAAAAAAGGGAGAGTATAAAATAAGAAACATCCATAGTTCGGAGCAGTCCTCGTCGTCAATCAATTGGAACTTGCTCATTAATCTATCCTTCTCTTACTATCCATTCTGTCAGTCTGCGCTTGAATGTTGCCAGAGTACAATTGAAGTCGAATAGAAAGTAGACAACGTTGAACCTAGCTGACATGAAGCGGACAGGGTCATGAAGTCCATATGATGAATTATGGGGTTCAAGCAGCAAGAAGTCCCGTTGGCGAAGCATTCGTTCAGGAGCGTAGAGGTTGAGCTGACTTAATAGTTCCAGTGAGTCAATTCCACCTGTGAGTGTATTGGCAACGAAAACAGCTTGCGCAATATTCCGTCTATGGTCCAATGTCAGTAGTCCCAGCAATCTGCATCTATCTTCGTATCGTGGAAGGTTCAACGGGTCCCGCCACAGTAGGCGACGCATATCTCACGAATCTTCTTTGAATTGCTTCGATCCTAGCTGTCCATGTTGCCTGGTATGTGTACCACACAACAGAGTTGGATTCCAAAATCGATCGCACCAGAGCACAGTACAAAGACCGAAGGCAGAGAGGATCTTTAAATTCACTAGATATTTTAAAAATGAAACCCAGCTGTCGATTCGCTTTGCTGATAATATCGTCGTAATGCAATCGATAAGTTAGTGCCAAATCCAGAATGACGCCTAGATCACGAACTTGATGAACACGCTCGAGAGGCTGGCCGTTCATTGCGTAATTGTGCGTGATCGGATGGAGCTTGCGATGAAACGAAATGATGTTGCATTTGTGGATGCTTAACGATAGCATGTTTCAGGTGCACCAATCAGCAAACCGATCCAACAACAGTTGCAAAGCATAGCAGTCTTGGATAGTTTTGATCACCATGTAGATTTTGACGTCATCAGCGTAAAACACACGGCAACCAGATGGTAGTACGGTAGAAAGCTCGTTAATGAAGAGTGAGAATAACAAAGGGCCAAGATTGCTCCCTTGTGGTATGCCAGATGAATTTGAGAATGCGTCTGAAGACTCTAATCATATTTTAACGGTGAGCCTACGGTTTTAAAGGTATGATTCAAACCAGCGGGCAAGGTACCAATTCTTCGTAGGCGTTCAAGTAATATCCCGTGGTCAACTCGATCAAAAACAGATTTGAAATCAGTGTAGGCAGTGTCGATCTGTGCACCAGCATCAATGTTGCGTATGCAAAACGAGGCAAATTGGATGAGATTTGTAAAGGTTGATCTCTTGGGAAAGAAACCATGCTGATCCGTAGAGATATAATTCTAACACGATTCGAAAAGTACCTCGTTCATTATCATTTCAAAAACCTTTGAACAAGCACACAACGAAGTTATGCCTCTGAAATTTTCGATGTTCTGTCGATCTCCTTTTTTAAACACAGGAAACATGACTGACGTCTTCCAACTTTCAGAAAATACTTGCTGCCGTAATGAAATGTTGAAAAGTTTCACGAGATGGGAAATCAACTCTCCACTGCATTTTTTAAGGATACATGACTGGATGCAGAGTCTTTCAATTTATTTATTGCAGCGTTTACTTGATGGGTCGTGATCTCGAAGCTATTTAGGAAGCACACGTCACTAGGTGTGTCTCTACAAGCGTCTGCAATTTGATGTAAAATGCCAGGTTGTTATTTTGTTTGTGGGAGCTAGCAGATCCCAGAAAAATACGCAAGAATTCATTGTTTACAAATGTCACTTTCGACCTGTTGACTATTTTGTCTAGAGTTATACACTTGCTTAGATAATTTTAATAAGCCATTTATACTACCAAATCACGAACTGTTACACAACTCATTTTATTAAGTCAGAAACTTTCGGAGATATGGGTGTAATGTCGGTCCATTAGCACCAAATCGGGTCTATTCATGGATACAACTTCGTCCTAATTGATAGATTTGTTATTAAATGTAGTCTTCGTACGGATTTTTTTTTGCTGATTTTCTGATTTCAGGCCTTGCCAGCTGTATTTGCTCTACCCAACATAAAATTTCCCAAAACAAACTGCTTACAAACAGTTAAGTGATTCTCACATATGATTCGATAATGAAAAACCGACCATTCGGCCAATCGATATAGAGTAAATTTATAGTTTACTCTAAATAGATTTTGTTCCTTTGGTTTGTGTTAACATGAGCCAATTGAAAAGTATACAACCGCAAACTCATACGTTACCATTCAAATTTCACCAATAACAACATTTTTACTAGAGGGTGTACGGAATAAAATTGCGACACACACAAATATTCGGCAAAATTCGCCCGTTCAACCAATCATCTTCAAATTTTCAGGGAGTGAAATAAAACGTGTTATAAATATTTTCAGATGTTTGTTTCATTCAATTTCGATTCCATATCCAAATGCACGAACCTTCTTCTTTACACTACTCATAAGGTCCTGTACAACTTTTTTATGCGTAGCAATCCTTTTTTTCTTCATATCTTCCTCCGATTTCACTTCCTTAGGATGCTTCCGTAGTGCCTGCTTCATGATGGACCAGTACTTTTCAATTGGCCGAGTTCCGATGCGTTGGGGGGGATGTGGTAATGATGAGGGGGTTTTGCCCAAGTAACACCACTTGTCATATTCATGTTAATAATACACGTTTTAGACCAAGCTCATGTTTTTTTTCTAACGTCAATAACTTAATTTCATACACGCATATAACCGAAAAAGCGCAATAAATGTGGCATTTTTGAACATCTTCTATGTCATACCATATGTTTTGTAGAACATCCATAAGACAAATATTATGTTCTATGGATGCTTCCAACAGCATGCTTATAACATAATGATATGTTTTGTCAAAGCAAGCACGGTATGAACAAAGTAAAAAAAATATAAACAAGATTTTTTAATGGCGAAACGATATCGTAGCTAATGGTATTTTATGCGTTGAAGATGATTGTTTATAACTTTTTAAAATAGGAAATTTAAAGTGCTTTACGCATGGAAGTTGTATCAAAATTGTATATGCGGCTCAAAGTTAGCAGTGCAACTTTCCGTTTTACCTTCCCTAATTTCATGCGCCATCGATTGGATTAAAAAACGTAGAAGGTACCCCGAATAAACTATTGAATTTTAGTGAAATTTCTTTATGGAATTCACAAAAACCAACATGGCGATTTTCCAAGTCTACAGTCCTACAGTACAAGTCTACAGTACGGGTAAAAACATTAGTAACACATTTGGTTTTCAAATGTTCGTTTTTTCTTTTCTGCGTTTTTTGTTGTAAAAATTGAACCGAGTAATGTCAGTATGAATGAAAATACAAATACAATTATTATGTTGTGCGTAGCTACATCTCAAAAGACTCCCCCACAAATTAAGCGTAACAATTTATAAAAAAATACTAAACAATCTCCCAAACTGTTGCTTTATGTTACATTTGAATAAACCCCTATGCCCAATTTGGCTTCTATTTGAATCAGTGAGTGGCATCACAATCTTATATTTAGGTGGTGTTTTTTTTTATTCCAGTATTTCAAATAAACATATTTTCAGCCGTCACTGTATTTGATTCACAATCTATTCTGAATAATTTCACTATTGCATGAGGATGTTAAAAACATGTTTAAAATTCATCTTGAATGCAACCTATCAACATATTTACAAACATGTAGCATACACGCTATTTCCAAACAATCCAAAATGAAGTACGTTTGACTCAAATCAGTCAAAAGTATGGATACTCAAAAGTGAGTAAAGATAGTTCGTAGTGGTAAGATGACAAACAGTCACCGATGTTGTCAAGAAGTAAAATTTAAGTTGATCGAACAAAAATAGAACAAAAATCTGTTCGCTGTTCTGGTACCACGTTTGAACCGAATATGTGTGGAAAAACATCCTCAAAACTTTTTCAAGACCAGACATGTTTGGTATTTCATCCTCACGACTTTTTACAACAAACTTCTTATTTTCTTGTCAAGAAGATGTTTCTGGTGTTACTTGGGTTTGGCCAACTTCCTCGATGTAACGATTCATCCGCAATCATGATTAGGAATGGCCGACATGGTATTCCTGGTAATTCCTGTTTTTTTTTCACCTTCTGCTTCCTGATCAACTCTGATCGATACGTGGAAATCCATTTGCGCCAGAAGCGATCCGGCAGAGATCTGCGAATGTTTGTAAGCAGGTCGACGATTTAGGGTCTGGAGGAGAATTTCGTCACAAAAGTCATGGTCAAACTGGATTGAATTGTTTCCAGCCAAGCAGCAACATGTTAGGGGTTATCGGTTCGGGGTCCTGAGGATCGTCTGGAACGTGGGTCAACGGCCTGTTGTTCACCACGTTCATTACCTCTTTTAACGCCGTTCGCAGCACCAAGTCCGTAGGATCCATATCCCGTAACATGGCACGAAAATGCGGAAATCACCGAGCATGGCTTACTGCTTGCAACAACCTCCAAAATGCGGAGCGGCCTGGGAGAACAAATTTCCACTAAAGATTTCTGACGCTGAGCAAATCTTCTACTGGGGTTGGTCCAGTGTCTTGACTAATTTTCTCAGTTCAGCATCTGCACCAGTAAAGTTGGTACCATTGTCGGTCATTATACACTGTGGTAAGCCACGGAGTTGACCCGAAACTGCCCGGATGGCCATTCCACAGCTGCTCGTGTCTAAAGAAGGCACAACTTCGAGGGTGTACTGCTCTTGATGTCAAACACGTAAACAATACTACCCACCTTTTTTCAACTCGACGACCCACTTCTTTTACTGACAATGGTCCAAAATAGTCAATACCCGTATTGGTAAACGGAAACACAAACGGGGTTGTTCTCTCTGGTGGCAGGTTTCCCATTTGCGGAACGGCTGGTTTTGCTCTAAACTCACGGCACTTGACACATGACGTCGTGTACTTCTTTACCTGTGAGCGAATCTTCAGGATACGATGCCGTTCTTTGATGTTGTTGACAATGGTCTCCAGTCCTTGATGTGCGTTGGCGATATGATACATGCCAATTAGTAGCGTCGAAAACCGGTGGTTATCAGGAAGGATAACAGGATTGTTGACTTCAAACGACTTGCTATCGTCCTGTACACGACCACGCATACGGATGATTCCATTGTGCAGAAACGGCGAATATGTCTTCAGACGGCTACTGCTCTTCACAAACCCCGTATGCTTCAGGCTTCGTAACTCTTCACGGAAAGCTTCGGACTGCACTTTCTTGTACCAGATATTTTTGGCCTCATTCATGTCGTGCACAGTGATTATCAACCGATCAGGTTTTTCGCATCTCGGCAACACTAAAAGTTTTCTCATTAACAGGTAATACGCAGTAGATCTTATCAGGCGATTGAAATCAGAAAACCTATCAATATCAGGCAGATCGACCAAATCATCCTCTATTATGGTACAGCACATTGGATCGGCAAAGTCATATGCAATCACTTCGGAATGGAAATTTACCAGCTCAGTAGAGGACATCTCTAGCGGTTCATCGTTTGGCCAGTGGGCACTACTTCGATAAAGAAAATCAGATCCTTCAAGCCACGCCTGCATATCACCAAACTTGGAGGACTTCGTAGCCAAATCAGCCACGTTCAGCTGTGATGGTACCCAATGCCACAGATCAACTCCATGACCGTTCTCCTTAATCTTCATTACGCGAGACCCAACATACGCCGTGAGTTTCTGACTCGTCTTCAACCAGCTCAAGCAGATTTTGGAATCAGTCCAGAAATACAACCTAGTTACATCTATCTTTAACTCGTTCTGAACTACATTCATCATTTGGCTTGCAAGGACACACCCTTGAAGCTCGAGTCGTGGCACCGTCGACGATTTCAATGGAGCGACTCTTGATTTCGCATACACTAATGCAACGTGTGACTTACCGCTTCGGCGATGAACCATATAGATCACGGAAGCGAACGCCTTATCGCTCGCGTCGCAGAAGGCATGCAACTCAGCATCAGCGAACGATGGAATCTCTGGAAAATAGTACCTTGATAATCGAACGTCTTGTAGCTTTGCAGTTTCAGTTAGCCACTCCATCCATCTTGGCACCAAACCATCCGGAATTTCATCATCCCAGCCTGATTGCAACCGCCACAGTTCTTGGAAGACGATTTTCAGGTGTATCGTGATGGGACTGAGCAAACCCAACGGATCAAAGATGCTCATCATGAACTTTAGCAGCTGTCGTTTCGTAGGTACACTCTCGCCTGTCCGGAGATTTTCAATCAGTTTTGGGAATTCTAGCGAGAACACAAGCTCGTCGGAGTGAACATTCCACTTGATGCCAAGTACACGTGTATCGCTTTCCTTCTTTTCAGCAACCAAGGCAGGATCGAGTGATCTCAACAGGGGTTCGGAGTTGGACACGAATTTCACCAGTCTAAATCCGCCATGCTCGTGCACATTGACCACACGCTGCACCAATTCGATGGCTTCTTCATCGGTGTCTGTGCAGTCAAAATAGTCGTCAACATAGTGTTGATCCACCACGGCCCGTTCCACTCCTGGATATTCATCTTCCAGTTCCTTTGCATTGAAATTCTTAATAAATTGTGCCATTGAAGGAGATGACACAGCGCCGAAGATCATCACCATCATAATATACACGCTGGGTGGGTTAGAGCGATCCATGCCACGGAAAAAGAAACGCTGCGAGTCCTGGTCCATTCTGCGGATCTTGATTTGATGGAACATCTCTTTGATATCTGCCACAAAAGCAATCTTCTTCTTCCTAGCACGCATCAGGATCGCAATCAACGGAGGAACGAAATCAGGACCTTTAAGCAGGAGATCGTTCAGTGAAAACCCGTGCGATTTCGCTTTGGCATCCATAACCAAACGAAACTTTTCATCGGTCACCACGCTGAAGTGAGGCAAATACCACGTGTTCGGCGTTTCGGCGAGTTCTTCGGGTTCCAGTTTTCGGGCGTATCCCTTCTCGACATAGTCCTGAATCTTGCTGCAGTACTTTTCAGCAAAATCAGGATCGGAATCCATCTTCTTCTCGGTGATCTGAAGTCGACGCAGGGCATGGGGTCTACTATCCGGGAAGACGAAGTTGTTGTACTTGTAGATCTGGCCTACTTCGAAACGTTCACCATGTCGTGTAATGGTACGATTCATTATGTCCAGTGCACGTTGATCTTCGTCTGCAATCTTCGGGGACTGACCGGTGATGCCAAAATCTTCCACCTTGTACATTTGCTTCACCAAATCCGTCAACTCGATGTCGTTGTCTTCAGAACAGATGAAAGCATGATGATCGCTTGGTCCAGCAGTTTTCGGTTCAATTTCTCCGTGAATCGTCCAACCCAGATGGCACCGAGTCAACTGTAAGCCGTTTACCGAATATTGCACCGTCTTGAGTGGTACAATCAGACCCGCGTTGTTTGAACCTATCAGCATACAGGGACGAGCATCTTGGATAGCAGCCAGCTTAGCCTCGTCTAGCATCGGGTACAAAAGCTTTACTCGTTCAACGTCGAATTTCACCGGTGGTAAGTTGATGTTCTTCACCGTGCGTATATTGTTTGTGTGGAACCACTTCGCTTGTTCCGACGGTCCAGAGATTTGAAACGATAACATCATTGAATGTTCCTCGTTGTGTGAAATGCCGTTTGTCCATCGATAGTTCACAGAAGAAACCGGTCCGTGTAATCCAATCCTTACCGCTACAGAAGCATCCATCATGGAAAGAGAAGAGCCTTCATCAAAAAGGGCAAAGACTTCTTCGACAACATTCGGACCACGAATCTTCACTTTTCCAACTCGAAGCAGGGTGTTCACGTTTTTTCCATTTACGTTGCATACATTCATTTGACCATCTTGCGTATCCGCGCGACGAGAGGTGGTGTTCGTTGGAACTTCATCATTATGCACCAGTTCGTGATGATTTTTCTCACAGATTGAGCACTTCTTCTTGGATTTGCAGTTTCTTCTTGCGTGATCCGCTTTGAGACAGATGTAGCAGACCTTGCAGGAATTAGCAGCTGACCGACGTTGAAGAATAGATAATTTGCGGAACTGTTCGCACTTTTCCAAGCTGCTGTGCGATCTTGACGAGCAAAGAGAGCACTTCACTGTTACTTCATCCTCACGACTGTTGACGTTGAGGCAAATTTGTTTCGGCTTCACTGGGTAGTTCGGTTTCTTGGCACTGAAAACAGGATTGAGGCTTGCGAGTTGATTGTCCATTTCATCCTCCAACCAGCGAGCGAAAATGTTGAAATCGATGATAACATCTTCCTTCATCAAGGTGGCCTTGTGTCGAACCCACATCTGCTTGCTGAATGCAGGTAGTTTTTCAGCCAGGTGTGAGATGAGTTCCGGGTTCATCAGGTAATTTTCTGCCTTAACATTCTGCATCGCAACCTTGGTTCCAATCACCGCGTTGTAGAAAGCACGAAAAGACTCGATATTTCCCTCTTTGATACTCTCCAGATTTCTCAGCGTTTCCAGTCTGTTCGCTACGACCCATTCCGTGCGTCCGAAATTTGATTTCAGCATCCTCATGATCTGCTTCACATTTTCAGGAGATGAAAGCAACGATTCCACAGCCTTGCGCGCTTTGCCTTGCAGTGCCTTATTCAACCGCCTCAGGTTGTCACGGTCGGTTAGTTTAAACTCCTCAGTGGACGTGTTGAATTCGCTCATGAAAATCGTCCACTCCATTACATCACCAGAGAACGAAGGTAGGTCTTTCATGTTTCGACTCTGCAACGCCTTGAAAGCCTGAGACAAGATTTCATTCACTCCCGGCTCAGGAGCAGGTACGCGTACAGGATTGCTTGATTCGGGCTCGGGGAATAATGGTCGAGTCAATCGGTGAGATGGCTCAATGTTTGTGTTATCTGTCTTCATGTTTTCGGACTCAGACAACCACTTAAAAACACGTCTCGATGTACTGGTGCACGCACTCGATCTGCAGGAGACGATGGAGCCGTGACTTGAACCAGCCTTCAGTTCATTCTTCTTCGATTCTCTTTCATGCTTTCGCTTAAGGAATTCCGCTTTTTTCTGTTCCGTCTTCAACGCCAGGTCTTGTTGAATCTGTAATTCAGCCAGTTGCTTTTCTGCTTGGATCCTATCCCGTTCAATCGAAGCCCTCAGTTCTTCTTCCTCGATCTGCTCCTCCAACAACAGGGCTCTGAGTTGGCTATCAGTTTCGCTGATTTTGGAAGTCCGACTTCTATTTGAACGTCTATCGAAACAGGCAGCACCATTTGAAACACGGGAACCAGCAACAGATATGTTCTCCGTGCGTTTTTCATTTGGAGCTGGAAAGGATTCTGCATTTTCGGATTGCAGGTTCGATTGACCTTGTGGATTGCTGTTGACTGGAGTTCGAATCATGTTTGATTGATGCGGAAGACCGACTAGAAAGTCGTCAAATCGTTTCGGTACTGCGCCCAGATTTCCTCTATTGGAGCGGCGTAACTGCGATTCCATATAAACTGCCGTTTGGCATTCGAAGGACCAAAATGTAGCACACGTCGGGTCGTTGATGGCCGGATGTTGCTATTGCGGTTGCTCACCTGTGGGAGAAGGACCAAAATGTAGCACACGTCGGGTCGTTGATGGCCGGATGTTGCTATTGCGGTTGCTCACCTGTGGGAGAAGGACCAAAATGTAGCACACGTCGGGTCGTTGATGGCCGGATGTTGCTATTGCGGTTGCTCACCTGTGGGAGAAGGACCAAAATGTAGCACACGTCGGGTCGTTGATGGCCGGATGTTGCTATTGCGGTTGCTCACCTGTGGGAGAAGGACCAAAATGTAGGATATTGTCCGCGTCCAGACAATAGGTTCGTTGGGAAAAGAGCGTCAGATACAGCTCTTTTTTGATTCCCACAGCACGAACAGTGACACGAGTACAACCAGTGGTTTTTCCTTTTAATTTTTGCAATAGAAAGCACTTTTACTCTACTTATTTTAGTTTTTTATTCTCCTTTGTTACAGCTTTGTCCAATCTTGATTATTCTAACGTAGCTTAACTTCTGTCACAAATTTTCACATGTTCTTTTTTTTTTTTCTGGTTGCTGCGATGCTCCGATGTTTTGTTTATTTCCATGGTTACGCCAACGGGTGGTACGATGTCTGATCTCGTGACGTCAGTTCTTGCAGTGTCGCCAACAACTGGTTCCAACCTAGGTTCAAAAAAACGAATCAACCGTCGATAAAAGTCAACCGTCACGGTCACTGTTGCATCTAAATCGGATTATCGAAAAGCTCAATCAGCCGTATATCTATGACGAAACGGCGGAAACGGAAAAACCTTCTGCCATCCATCCCTCTGAGACGAACAGAAATTCGTCTGCAATCGGTACGTATTAGTATCCGCCGGTGTATTTGGCGATTTTATTTCATCAGCCATTTTCATTCAGGTTTGTACAAGAACTCCAGGGGTAGAAACATTTCGTCAAGTGGTGAATCGTCTATGTCACAAGAACCGATGCCTTCTACCGAAGAACCGATGTTATGCTCGGAAGCGGATGCAATCGTACCGACGCTGCAGATTCAAATGGTACAGTACGGTTTTGATTTGAACGATGAGCTGGTGAAACGGGGAAAAAACTCCGGCAGATATGATCCGGATTTTGGTGACAAGACAGAAGACTATAACGTGTCCGACGGTGCGGAATATGGACCAGATGGAAAAATGGCGATAATTCGAGTAATGGTGGAAATAAACAAGGTGAAAGCCATACCAAACCCTCCGGCATCATCTGGAGGAAGTAGTAGTGGATGATTTTCGCATGCTAGTGGAGCACTTGGTTCTGGCGGGGGTGACGATGGTGACGACCCTAAGACTAACAGATGGAAATGTTGGCTATTGTGACATCATACCGGCAAAGAACAATGTGCTTCTGGTAAACATAGGCGTTGAGCACGCCACCTCCGGGTTCCAGTGTAATTTTTGCTTTTACCGGAGCCGAGATCCTACTAACTTAATGGTCCATCTGACGGGAAATTTGACGAAAAAGATTCTGATTATGCCTGGTCTGAAGAGTTTCGGAGACGATGAATGGAAAGCTATGCAAGAATCGTTGCGAAAAAATGTTTTTCCTTTGCATTGTACTAGTGAGTATGACTTTAGTGGTTTAATTGAGGCAAGGCGATAGGGTTGAGTCAAATTTCCCACTTTTATAAATGCATTCATATCTTCTTCCTTTCGTAATTGAAGTCTTGTGACATGATCTAGATTATTGTCATTCCCGTAAATGCCTAGAATGTGTATCAGTATTTAAGATTGGGATTTGAATTTGTTAATGTTAACCCAATCGCAATGATAAAGACTAAATATGGTCGTTCTCATTTCATTCTTCATAATATAAGGGCTTGATTTTCCAATAATAAAACCATCCTTGTGTTTTAATTTCCACTGTAAACCTTTTTTTTATTGAATAATATCCGAAAATTAGATTTACACTATAAATTTTACATTACTCCCTTTACGTCACGACTATATAGTACGTCACGATGATTCACGTTGCCTCGATGAGTTACGTTGTCTCGTTTACATCGACCAAATTACATCGATAAGCAGTGCATCATTTTATTGTGTACATCGAGACAACCTAACATTACATTACCGATGGAATGACCTATGTGCATCTGATTCTGTGTAATATTCAACAACTATTTTTTTGCTGTGTTGTTCGGATAGGTGAAGGATCTTCCAGCAGCAGTTGATGTTTGCAGCTTAAAGCTAAAAAAGTTACTTTTATTAGATAACATTTCGAAAAAGTCATGTGACATCAAATACATTTAGTCTTGCCTATACACCGAGTGTATTCCTCTGTAAATACGATGCAATCGAAAGCGTTCGATACTACCGCCTATGAATAGCATTAATCAATTATAAACGTTCGTGAATTGAATATTTATCCATACCTGACAGCATTAAACTTAAACACGATGGTACTGTACACCTGATCGCAAAGCACCGATAATTCGAGCCTGGATTTATAGAAATACTTGCATATTTAGTTACACATAACCTATACGCAATAAAACCCTTAATTTTACCTGATTCCGAAAGAAGAAAGTTTAATCTTCTATATATCCGGTTTCCTACCGTGACAAACTACTAATCGGTACAAATCAACTCACACTACACTAAAAATGTCGATAATTATCGAATAAATTAAAAGCACACCCTGAAGCAAACGTTTCTTTGTTATTCTTATGAAGAAGCCAAGTCATTGTCTCCATTGTGGTCATCCACACATCGAGTAGGATTCTGTACTCCTCGCTGACCATTCGTGACCGTGCTGCCAGAACATCCCCCGCCCCGTGAATCGAGGGGAGGGTCTACCGTAGATTCACTCAACTCCATCATCGCTAGCTTTACCACGGGACGCTTCAGCTTTCCAGACGCCGTTCGTACGACCGCTTGCCGAACTCTGCCATCCTTACCTGGAATTACTTCGTCTACGATACCTCTAGTCCATGCTCGCCTTTTACCTTCCGCTACGTAAACAAGATCTCCGACCTTCAAGGATCTCACTTCGTTCAGCCACTTAGTACGTCTGTTGATCGTAGGAAAATATTCTTTCGTCCATCGTTCCCAGGCGATGTCCGCCAAATATTGAGAGCGAAGAAAACTGCTTCGGAGAGTCTGTGCCAAGTCCACTGATGGTTCCAGCGGCTCATGAGCGCCAGATGAGCAACCAAATATAAAATGGTTTGGCGTTAGTGCTTCCATATTATCCGACTGTTGCGGCATGTAAGTGATGGGGCGTGAATTGATCAACCCTTCCACTTCAATCAGCGTAGTCCACAAGATTTCGTCGGTGAGTTTGCGTCCATCGCCTAACGCAGCCATCACTTCTTTGACGCTTCGTACCATTCGCTCCCACACTCCGCCCATATGGGGTGCGGAGGGGGGATTGAATGACCATTTAGTCCGCGCGTCGGTGAAAGTACCTGCGCAGTCCAAGTCGATTTGCTCTATCTGCCTCTGCAACTCGCGATTTGCACCGACAAAATTAGTGCCGTTATCACTAAAAATTTGAACAGGGGACCCGCGTCTACGTGTGAATCGCCGGATCGCCATAATACATGATTCACTAGACAAGTCATAGGCGACTTCTAGATGAACAGCCCGAACAACCAGACATGTGAAAACAGCAACGTACCTCTTTTCCTTGCGTCGGCCGACGGTAACTTCCAACGGGCCCATGTAGTCAACACCTACATAGCTGAAGGGTCGGACGTTCGGTGTCAATCTTTGCTCGGGAAGGGGTCCCATTCGTGGAGGAAGTGGCTTACACTTGTTCACCTTGCAGGACGGACAGTTCCGGAAAATGTTTTCTACGGCCGACCGTAGATGAGGGATTTCAAATCGTTGGCGAACTTCATTCACAATCGTCTCTTTGTTCGCGTGGCCATAAATGCGATGATAATGTTCCAATAGTCGTTGTGTGATCTGGTTATCCCTGGGGAGAATAATCGGAAATCTTGCGTCGAAATTAGCATATACAGCATTGGCGGTTCTTCCCTCCATCCGGATGACTCCATATTCATCGGCAAAAGGTGACAATCTATACAGCGGGCTACTCTTCTCGATGGGAATCCACTTCTCAATCGGTTGATTACGGTTCTTTAGAAGAATCCTCACTTCGTCTGGATAATGTTCGCTCTGCACCGTTTTCCAAAGATATTGCTCCGCTTGCTGGAATTCTTCTTGCCTCAATGGTACCTTACACGCAGCTACATCCCATTTCAGCGACTTCTCTTGCTTCTTCGTTGCCTGTACGGTCTCTATCGGTTGTCCAGCAATTCGCAAGCGACAATTGTTGATAAAGCGCAATACACAGGCCATAGTTCGCAGCAGGACACTCCACTTTGAAATTCTACCAACGTCAACCGTTCTAACGGGCAGCGAAATGTGAGCCAACAGGTAGCTCGATCGTAGTTCTTCTGCAGTGTTCGTATTCATTCGTTGCTGTGGCCACCGTTCCTTGGTCATGTACAAGAACGGTGGACCTCGGAACCACCTTCCGTTGGAATCAGGATTTGTGTCATGCAACCATTTGGTCAAGCAGTCAGCTACGTTATCCTTTGATGGTACCCAACGCCAACATTCCGCTTGGGTCAGGGACAGGATTTCCCCAATGCGATGAGCAACGAACTGTTTATATCGTCTATGATCCGACCGAATCCACGAAAGTACGGTCGAAGAATCGGTCCATAGGTACAACTCGTGAGGTTGCAGAGAGTGGTTCGTCAGAACGGCGTTTAGCATTCTTGCTCCTAGCACAGCTGCTTCCAATTCCAACCGTGGGATCGACAAATGTTTCAGGGGCGCTACTTTACTTTTTGCCATCACCAACGAACATTGGACTCGTTCGGAATCGTCAACAATACGGAAGTAAACAACACTGCCATAGCTGACCTCGCTGGCGTCAGTAAAAACGTGACATTGCAACGTACGACACGAATGCAGATTAGCTTCACGGAAATAGCAACGTGGTATGCAAAGCTCCCCAATACCTGGCAGCAATTCCACCCAGCGCGACCACTTCTCGAACTCTTCATCCTTCATTTCTTCATCCCATTGTACTCCGCTTCTCCACAAATCCTGAATCAAAGTTCGTCCGTGAATGAGGTACGGCGCTAGCAGCCCAAGGGGATCGAATAGGCTCATTATGATCCGTAGAGCAATGCGCTTCGTCGGTCGCTGTTTGCCGGAGACGTATGGAAGCAAGTGTTCTCCCAACTCCGTAGAGAATGTCAAAACGTCTGATTCTGGGCGCCACAGCATTCCAAGAACTCGTTCCCATCTTTTCTCCGGATCGGATTGTAGCAAGCGTGGTTCTGTGGTAGGGATCTCGCCAAGTTTCTCCAACACTTCGTTACTATTGCTGACCCAGCTTCTCATTTCAAACCCTCCACGAGCATGGATGGTTCGAACTTGCACCGCTAGCTCAGCCGCTTCTTCTGGAGTGTCAGCGCTGTCGTAGTAATCATCCATGTAGGTTTTATCTTTAATCGCCACAGCCGCCAAAGGAAATTCGCTCGCCCACTTATCGGCGTTTACTCGCAAAACATGCTGAGCGACGCATGGCGAACACGTTGACCCGAACATTACTACGTCCGCAATGTAAATTTCTGGAGGGCTTCGCGGGTCGAACCGGAACACGAAGCACTGGAAATACTTATCAGAGGTTCTCATTCGAAGCTGTAAAAACATTTCACGGATATCGCCGCCAAATCCAACGCGTTTCTCGCGAAATTTGCAGATCACTGACGGAAGCGATACCAGCAAGTCGGGACCCTTTAACAACTGCGAATTAAGAGAGACTCCGTTCACTTGTGCCTTTCCATCCCACACGAGCCTCTTCTTCTTCTTTTTCGGATGCGTCACCAGGCCCAAGGGCAGGTACCAAGCTTGCCTTCGGTTGATCTCTATCAGCTCTTCCTCGCTGGCTTTGTGTATGTAGCCTTTCTCCATATAGTCTACGATCTGTTGATTTACGCTGTCCCGTAGATCCATATCCTTCGCTAATTGAGCTTCGAAACTCTTTAGCCGCTTCATAGCCATCGGGAGACTGTTCGGCAATTCAACATCATCCGTTTTCCAAAGAAGAGCAGTTTCGTACCTTCCATTCACAAACTTCGTGGTGCTTTCTAATATTTCACGTGCTCGTTTCTCATCAGCGGACTCCAGTGCGGGCGTTGATCTAGTTGTCGGCTCTTCCAAGATGAACTGCTGTCGAACAAGGTCGTTTAATTCTCGGTCAGTTTCGCAGTTGCATTCGTGGACATTCATGAAGCCAGTCTTCGTACGATTACCGTCTGGACCGTAGATGGACCACCCTAGCAACGATTTCACCGCGATGGGCTCTCCTGATCGACCAATGCAACTATCTAGCGGCGCGAAAAGGCTCAGATTTTCCAATCCAAGAAGAATCCTAGGAACGGCATCGGCATACGATGAAACAGGAAGATTGCGGAGATGTGGGTATTTCTCGGATAGTTCATTGATGGTCAAGCTCTGATTCGGAAGATGCAGCTCCCCAACAGTATGTGCATTCTTCAGCAGGTAACGACGCGGCAGTCCTTTTCCGGCGATTTCGAAATTTACTCGCTTCGAATTGGTCTCGTTCCTTTTTACGCTCGACGTCCACTTCAACTCTAAGGGTTCAGGAATACCTTCTGCTCCGAGTTGCTGGGCCAAACTAGACTCAATGAGCGTCAAAGAGGACCCTTCATCTAAAAAGGCGAACGTCTCGCATTTACGGTTTCCGTTAAACAACGTAACAGGAATGATCCTAAATAAGACCGATTTTTGCGACCGTTCATGAGCGTTGCATTCGGACGCTCGCGGTGGACACTGCTGACGTTGTTCTTGCTGTGGACGATGCAGTAATGGGTGGTGACGAACTTGACAATTCCCGACATTGCATCGTATCCTCGAACGACATCTCCATTTCCCGTGGTCAAACAGGCAAATCTCACATAATTTCCATTGTGCAACGGCCTTTAAACGAGCATCCAGTTCCAACTGCTGGAATCGCTCGCAGTTTCTAACTCGGTGGTCGGTCTTACCGCATATCGGACAAGGCTGTCTTTCCTCTCTGCGATTTTGAACCTCAACTGCATCTTCGTGCGCATACACATGTCCCTTTTCCTTCGTCTTATCTCTGTCAGATTTTGCAACAGAACACTTCGGCTGCAAAGGCGACGTAACTTCGCTGGCGTCAACCACCAACTGCTCCATGAACACCCCGAAATGTTTGAGCGTCGGTTCAGGGTACGTTCGCTTGAATCTGGCCCATTCAAGCTTAGACGACGCCGGTAATTTTTCCACTAGCTCACCGAGCAGCGTGGGGTTGGACAGATGACCTTTAAGATTAGCGGCCTCCAAATGGTCGCATAACTGTTGCACCGACAAACCGAAGTTTATCAATGTATCCAATCGTTCTGGTTTCGGCGCTTCCGTTCGGCGGACTTTGTTTAGCAGGTTCTTCACTAGAAGCTCTGGTCTACCGTATAATCGCCGCAGTGTATCCATAATTGTCGTCACACTCTGAGGGAACATCAATTTGGTAACGACGGCATCTCGCGCAGGACCTCGCAAGCACTCTCTTAGGCGAATGATGTTTTCCACATCCGTGAATCCACACGCGTCATTGGCTGTCTCAAAACTATGAATGAATATTGGCCACTCTTCCGGGTCTCCCGAGAAGGTGGGTAGCTTCTTCGGCCAGATTTGTCTCGCTGCTATTTGGTTGACAGTGGGCCCAGTTGCGTACGAATTCAAGTGCGTTGTATTTGCCGGTCTACCTTGAGGGTCTCTTTCATTTAGCCTCAACTCATCCCGTGTACCTTGGAGACCATCGATCAATTGATTCCGGTTTACAAAACCATCGCCTTGGATGTGTGGATTGGGAAATACTGGGACATTCGGTCTATAGACCCCGATTCGAGGATCGTCTTTCACGTCGGCTGTACGTTGAAATTGTATGGATGCTGCCAAACCGTTTTCAAAATTGGACCACTCCGAAGACTCTGTTGTCACGCTCTTGTCGCCTCGCTTGTTTCGCTCTTGTTGACTTTCCAACCATAGCTTAGTCCGATCCTGATGACTGAATATGCTTGAATTGCCGCTGTTCTCGTCGTCTTCCAGCTGCTCTGCTAATTCAAACTTCTCTCGCAGGTACTTCTGTTGAATCGCAAACTCCTTGCGCCTGATCGCGTGCTCCTGTTCCTTTAATTGCTTCTCCTTATCTAGCCGGATCCGTTCCTCTCTTAATCGTGCCCATTCTTCTTTCAATATCTGTTGCTCCAACAGTCGCTCCTCTTCTAATCGCTGCAACGCCCGAGCTCTGGCGATAGAAGTGCTGGATTGGGAAGATCGCGTCTCCCAATGGATTGATTTCGGTACAAGTGGAACCTCCGGATGCTTTTTCGGAGTACTTCCGACAGTCAAGAGCGATTCTTGTGAATTTTCAGAATTTTCCGATGACTTCTTCTGGTCCAATGTCGCACCAAGGACAGTCAAGCTCGCCGTTTGAACCATGCCTTCTTTCTTTATCGCTCCAGTTTGCTTCGAAGGTAGTTCGGGTGGGCACTTTCGGCAATACCACGATCGGTGTTGTACTCCTGGCGATACTTTGGCACAAGCGTAATGGTACCATACGTTGCACGCATCACAGGCCACCATGCCGACATCGGCGGAATTCGGTCGGTCACACGCACCGCAATCGTGAGCATCGTTCAGTGACATCCTGTCATTAAATCTTTAAGAATGTTCGGATAGGTGAAGGATCTTCCAGCAGCAGTTGATGTTTGCAGCTTAAAGCTAAAAAAGTTACTTTTATTAGATAACATTTCGAAAAAGTCATGTGACATCAAATACATTTAGTCTTGCCTATACACCGAGTGTATTCCTCTGTAAATACGATGCAATCGAAAGCGTTCGATACTACCGCCTATGAATAGCATTAATCAATTATAAACGTTCGTGAATTGAATATTTATCCATACCTGACAGCATTAAACTTAAACACGATGGTACTGTACACCTGATCGCAAAGCACCGATAATTCGAGCCTGGATTTATAGAAATACTTGCATATTTAGTTACACATAACCTATACGCAATAAAACCCTTAATTTTACCTGATTCCGAAAGAAGAAAGTTTAATCTTCTATATATCCGGTTTCCTACCGTGACAAACTACTAATCGGTACAAATCAACTCGCACTACACTAAAAATGTCGATAATTATCGAATAAATTAAAAGCACACCCTGAAGCAAACGTTTCTTTGTTATTCTTATGAAGAAGCCAAGTCATTGTCTCCATTGTGGTCATCCACACATCGAGTAGGATTCTGTACTCCTCGCTGACCATTCGTGACCGTGCTGCCAGAACAAAGGCCAGTATCGACCTAAAAAGTAGAGAGGTTACGGAATTTTGTTCAATATTACCAAGCGGAATTTTGACAATTGATCTGCATGGAACGAAATGTCACCTTCACTTACGGAATAATTGAGCGGGATATTTTTCCGAAAGTAAAAGTGACAGCTCCCATTAGTTTGCCTGGAAACCTTACAAATTCCAATTTAATTTTTAGTTCTTCTCAGGTGCATACTGCTGCAGAAATTTATTTTCGATTCTTTACTTTTCCGTTTCAGTAAACGGAATTTAACATGGGATTGAGATAGAAAAAGAAATTTCTTTCGAACACGATACCGACCTTAATCCGACAGCCTCTCACAACATCTGATGAATCTTAAAATATGAAAAGCGTATGTTCAGTACAAATATGTATATGTATACAAATATTTATAATTTAAACCATAAATTGCTTGTTTTGCTTATTTTCATTTGGAATAAATTTTGTTTCAGTAAAAGAACGAAACACATAATACAGTCATAACAAGTATAGACTTAAAATTTATTTAACTACGTGTACACGCTAAGATAAGGTTACCGAAAATTAGCTTTAAATTTTACCGAAAATTTAAAGTATCCGTATAATTTGCCGAAAGAAAACGTTTGATTTTACTTATTTTCTGAGTAAAGAGGATTCACAAATTTTATCGTAATATTTTACCCAAATTTGGTTTAAAATGCTCTCATTGGGCTGCACATGCTATTTCGAATCTACCCAGTGGCTGAGTAGAATGCACTCATTTTAGCAAGCAGTATGGAGTTGTCAAAAAATGAGTAAACTAGTTTTCCTTCAATGAGTGAAATCTACCCAGATTCTGGGTAAATGATTATGATAGCATTTTTTTCCAAGTTCAAAATGGCGGACAACTATTAATTGAAAATAAAGTTAGTAAAAATTAAGCCACTGGAGTATTTAAAAAAGAATCAGTGAAAATTTAACCGCTAAGCCACATCACCGTTTACTATAATCTCCCATGCGACGACTGCGATGAAAAAAATCCCTCCCGAAAAAGTCTCGTGAGACATAAAATCCAGTTCATTGTTCCGTTCGTGTGCGACATTTTATCGAAGGATTTCCGGATCATGGCTGACAAGCAGGCTCATTTGCGAATGAACACCAACGAAAACTATTTGGGAGTTTTGAGACTGACGTGAATAAGAGCAGTTCGGAGCAAATAAATAGTATCCGAAAAAAAAAAGAAAATGGAGAATTCCGACAGAAAGGTATCAGCAACGTAAGTGGTTTTTTTTAAATATATTTCTCTAGTTTTCCGTAAGTGAACGAATGATGTTTGTTTCAATTCGAAATAAGCTGTTCAAGCTGAAAAAATTTAAATAACTTTATTTTTTTGTTGGTTCAATGGATTAAATAAAAGCAAAACTGTTTTTATCATATTGTTCCACATTCATCTTCTCAAAAAATGAATTATTGAGACATTAACGCACACTACCATATTCCTTTCATTCAAAATGGGTAAAGTTTACCCATTCAACAACTGTCTACTTCTGGGTAAACTTTACTCAGATTTTTCCACAGTCGCGTTTACTCAAATTTGAGTAAAGATCTGTTTACCGATTTCTGGGTAAGTGCCCTTTTGACCAGACTGAGTGATTTTTGACTCAAAAATGAGTTACTACAGAATAGCGTGCAAGCAATTTCGGTAAAAAGAACTTTAAAAAAAATAAGTAAATATTAACGTTTTTTCCTTCTTTCCACCAATACCGACATTTCGGTAATCCATGTTTCAGTATTTCAATAGTGCACTTTTGTGCGGTTTTCGGTATTTTTTACCGAATTTTCTGTAGTCTTGTCTTAGCGTGTACCTTATTTGTATTTTTCTCGAGGTTTTTCTTACCGTGTAAATAGTGTAAATAATTTGAGGGGCAAGCGTAACTGTAGCGTCACTGCAGCGTTGTTCATCATCATCAGAATAATAATCAAAACAGACAACGAAACAAAACAAGGACTATGCATTTTTGCATGTTTATTTTAACCATTTTCTCAGGCTTGCGGGGTTACGTATGGTGCTAGACAATGTTCCAGTTCACAAACGCCATTAAAACCACTAAATTAGTAAAACTTTATAAATCAATATTAATATTAAGTCCTCTAAAGAACCCCATCAGATGTTGCAGTACCAAGCGAGGTAATTATGAGCTAGATTTAATGTCCAGCGTAATTAATTTAATAAATTTCCTTAGTTCTGGAGACGGCCTACAAGCCAGCACATGTTCAAGCTTGAAACCAAAGAGATGTCGGGGAGAAGAAAACGCTACGAGCTGAAGGAGGAAAATTCAGTTTGTTGCTTCCCCCGCCGAACGTAACGGGAGAACTCCATCTAGGTCATGCTTTGACGTGTACCCTTCAGGACGTTCTAGTGCGATGGAAAGAGAAACAGGGCTGTCTAGGCCTATGGATTCCGGGAATGGATCATGCTGGCATTGCAACACAGGTTGTGGTGGAAAAGAAGCTGCAGAAGGAAAGAAAATTGACCAGGCATGATTTGGGGAGGGAGCAGTTTTTGCGGGAGATATGGGCTTGGAAGGAAGCCAATGGGGAAAGTATTAGGAGGGATTTGAAGAGTATGGGTTGTCGGATGGATTGGGACAGAGAGTACTTTACCATGGATGAACGGCAGACGAAGGCGGTGAAGGAGGCGTTCGTTAAATTGTTCGATAGCGGTTTGATTTACAGAGATAAATCGTTGGTGAATTGGTCGTGCTCGTTGGAATCGGCTATATCAGATATTGAGGTGGAGAATGTAGAGATTAATGGACCAACTCCGGTGGATGTTCCGGGGTACAGTGAAAAGGTAACGTTTGGAGAAAT
Organism: Aedes koreicus; assembly: GCA_024533555.2. NCBI lineage: Eukaryota > Metazoa > Arthropoda > Insecta > Diptera > Culicidae > Aedes > Aedes koreicus. The sequence continues at coordinate 75,982 of JAHHFK020001406.1, forward strand.
GGTCGATATAGCATACAAGGTGCAAGATTCCAAAGAGGAGATTGTGATTTCGACGACCAGACCGGAGACGTTATTAGGAGATGTGGCAGTTGCTGTGAATCCAAACGATGGTCGTTATAGCCATTTGAAGAATAGCCGAGCAATGCTTTGGCATCCAGTGCGGAAGGAGGAGATTCCATTGATTTTCGATGAAAGCGTTGACCCTGAATTTGGCACGGGAGCGGTGAAGATTACTCCGGCTCACGATCGATATGACTATGATATGGCAAAAAAGCATCGACTGCCGCTTGTGGAAGTTATTGATAGTAGGGGAACGGTTCTAGAGGATTTTGGAACATTTTCAAAACTTCCACGGTACCAAGCTCGTACGAAAATGATGCACTATCTGGCAAACATTTCACTTTTGAGAGGAACTAAGCCACATTCTATGATACTTCCGGTATGTTCTCGCTCGAAGGATGTAATCGAGTTTCTTCTGAGGCCACAATGGTTCGTTCGATGTGATGAGATGGCCCGACGAGCGGTCGAGGCAGTTTACAGCGGACAGCTGAAGATCATTCCGAACAACTTCGAAAAAGATTGGTTCCGTTGGTTGGAGAATTGCCACGATTGGTGCATTTCTAGGCAACTTTGGTGGGGTCATCAAATACCAGCGTATGAGGTGAAGTCTGGTTCAAAGGCCACCTGGATCGCAGCGAGATCCCTGGAGGAAGCCCAGCAGAGGGCGCAGTTGGTGATGAATTCTAAAAATTTTGAAATCAGTCAGGATCCGGATGTATTGGACACTTGGTTCTCTTCTTCACTGCTTCCGTTTTCCACATTGGGATGGCCTGATAATTCCGATGATCAAAAGCGATTCTACCCGTTGGATTTGATGGAAACCGGTCACGATATCCTATTTTTCTGGGTCGCTCGAATGGTGATGATGGGACAGGAACTAACTGGTCAGCTCCCGTTCAAGGAGATTTTACTACACGGCATCATCTGTGATGAAAATGGAAGGAAAATGTCCAAAAGCTTGGGCAATGTTATAAAGCCGGACCAGGTTGTACAGGGCATGTCAGTTGAGAAACTGAACAAAGAAGTTGAGGCTTCACACAGGTTGGGAATTCTTTCATCTTCGGAACTGAAGAAATCCATTGCCGGTCAGAGAAGAATGTTTCCCAATGGAATTCCGGAATGTGGGACGGATGCACTTCGGTTTACGCTGTGCTCGAGTAATGTGAAGCACCACTTCATCAACTTTAATGTCCAAGAATGCTACACAAACAAGTTGTTCTTCAACAAGATCTGGCAAGCGACCCGTTACACATTAGGTTGTGCGGAAAAGTTCGCTACGAAAGAGATGCAACTTAGTAAAAATACCCTAACAGAATTCGATCGATGGATTCTAAGTCGGTTGGGCAATACTATTGTAAGTTTCAGAAGTGCGTTAGATTCCTACAACTTTCATCTAGCCACTGCAGCCCTTAAGACATTCTTCTATAGCAACTTCTGTGATGTATACTTAGAAACAACGAAAGTACTCATGAAGGAAGAACACTACTCTATAGCAACCAATCACTGCCTAGTCTTGCAACAGTGCCTCGCCCTGGGTCTTTACCACCTGGAAGTCTTTACCCCGTATCTAGTCGCCGAACTGAAACCCCACCTACCTTCTCCAGACTCCAATTTCTCACCAGAAGATTGGATAGACACGACCCTAGAATCGGAAATCGACCAGATGCTAGAAATTTGCCAAAGTATGCGCCAAACAAAGAGTGACTCCCTCATTCCGATTGCACGAAAACACAACCCCATTATCCACATCCTGTCCAAGTCGGAACAACTTACCTCGCTTCTCCAACGGCAGGCAGCATACATCCGCCAATTAACTCTCTGCAATGGAGTTGTTCTGCATCGCAGTGAAGATGCATTCAACGCCGAAAAATTCACTGCCAAATCTACCGCCAGTCACGTATGTTCTTTCGGAATTGTCACGAATCTGCAGCCCCAACAGAAGCAAGCCGATACCGGAAATAGTAAAAAGCTTGCCAAGTTGGAGACGGAACTGGAGCGGCTTTTGGTTGCGGTGGACAATGAAGGTTATCGAAAATCAGCCAGCGAGGCGGTGCAGAAAAAGCATGCCGACAGGGTAATTTGAAGCATGGCCAGAACGTGCTTAAAAGACTAATTTAATCTCGGGTTTCTTTTTTTAGATACAACAACTGAGGGTACAAATCGAAGACATGCGAAGGATAGTGATTCAGAATTAGAATTTTTGAGCAAAGGCAAATTATCGAACGTTCTTGTTTGTGTTCATTCGGTATTCTAAAACTATTCGAAATTGCCTTGTCAGCCTCAATGCCTCAATGTCAGTTATACGTAGCACTATGGCAACGAACCCGATCTTGAGCGTTAAACAACGGAACGATTTTAACTACGAGCTCTGGAAGTTTCATAATTCATAAACCCTCCCTTTGGATATGTGATCTGGTCGCGATGGGTGGGCCTACGCCATCAGCACTGAGATGGCAACCAAAGACATATCCTGACTTGGTGGTATCACATGTTGATTATTTTGATTGAATGCCGCGTCACATATCTGGCATTGATGCACTGATTTTACAGATGTGATCCAACGGACGTCCTGTCTTGGAGCCTTGAATGCTGTTGCAGTCTTGTGGGGCTCTTTCCTCAGTGATATTTATGTGGGATTTTCTCTTGCCTGCAACACCTTTCTTATGCGGTGCCGAGATGAGAGCCAGGCAGGGCCGGATTACATTTGAGGGGCGGGGCAAAAAAAGGGGGGCCCTCTGTTGGTAAAATTTTTAAAAAAAAAAATCTGTTAATAAATTTTGATGATTGTTATTATTTGGTGATCAAAATAAATATAGTATACAACAAAACTATGTTAGGCACCCCCCGCGCTGAAATGAGTCAATTATATCGTCAACACTTATTTCTTTCAAGATCTTGTTTTCAATGCTTAACAGAGTCAAATTCACGAGCCTTTCGTTAGTCATCGATGTCCTCAGCCTATTTTTGATGTATTTCATTTTTGAAAATGACCGCTCACCACTTGCGTTTGATACCATGATACTTAGATAAATTCGCAATGCAACTTCTGCGTTAGGAAAAGTGGCACGCAAGTCGTTTTTCATAATGAAATTGTAGAGGAACGACTCTACTGGCTCGTTATGAGTGTAGCGGCTTTGCTTTGCGAATGAAACGAGTTGGATGAGCTCGTTGGTTAACTCCGGACCAAGGTCAGCAGGGTACGTTTCAACCAACCTTTTTGCTCCCTCTTCTAAGGCTGACGGGGACGCATCCAAATCCGACAGGAATTCGAATAAATTTGTCACCTTTGGAAAATATAAATGAGACAAGAGAAAAAAGTCAAAGATTTGATAAAAGACATAAGCCAGTAATTATCTTTACCTGTTTATATGCTTCAGCACGCTCTGCCAATGAAACTTTAAGCTGATCAATAACAGGAGAAAAGGCATCAGCGTATTCAATCAAACTGATAATTGAGTTGACTGCTGGTTTCAAAGCTGTGGCCGGGTTTTGGAGAAACTGACTAGTGGCGTCGAATCTTTCCAGTATGTCGCACCAGAACTGGGTGTAAATCGCATTTTCAAGTTGTGACATCTTATTGAAGAGACACAGTGCTTCATTTTTTACTAGATCCTTCTCCTCTGCATTCTCAGCAATGGTCAAAAGAGCGGATTTGATTTCAGAATACCCGTGAAGCAATGCTTTCGTTGCATCAGCCCGACACGACCATCGAGTGTCACTTAGGTTTTTCACCGTATACTTCCGTTCGGTCTTGGAGAGATGTTCAGTCAATAGCTGGAATCGACTTGTTGAGCCCGTGAAAAAGTTGAACAGGTTTTGAACAAAGTTGAAGTAATCCACAGCAGATGAACAGGTATTGGCTGCGGCCTTTCCAACTAAATTCAACGAATGAGCGCAACAAGGAACGAAAAAAGCATATGGGTTTTTTTGCAAAACCAACGCTTGCATGCCCTTGTATTTTCCCGACATGTTCGGCGCGTTATCGTAAGACTGTCCTCGGCAATCCTGGAAATCTATGTCGTGTTTTTTCAAAAACTCGAGAAGTGCATCAACCATCTGCTGACCCGCATGACCGCAATTCGGAATAAATGTTAGAAATCGATCAACGGGGCTAGTTCCTTCCATATATTTCACTGTGACTGTCAGCTGGTCAATATGAGATTCATCGGGAGAAGAATCGACGGAAATTGAATAGTATTTTGCTATTCTTATTCGGCTAGTAATAACCGCAAATACCTTATCTGCCATAAGGTCGATGATCTCGTCGCAAATTGTAGAAGACAAATAATTGGCGTGCCCACTCCTCTTATTGCCGTGCTTCTCGATATGCTGAGCTAAAAATGGGTCAAATTCTGAAACTAGCTCGAGAATTCCCATGAAATTCCCATTTTTGGACGAACCAAACAGCTCGTCTTCTCCACGAAACGCTAAACCACGTTCCGACAAAAACGTAATGGCTTTCACCACTCGCTTCAAGACATCTCGCCAGTAGCTTGCCATCTGTTGTTCCTGTGAGAATAATAATATTTGGATAATGGGTATCTTATGCTCCATTTGTTATAATAATAAAAATCTTACGGCTAAAATATAAACGACTCATTAAAAAATTAAAACTATCCGTAAGAAAATCAAAAATTACCAAAAGAAAAAGGGATAATAGCAATAATAAAATCAAGAATTTCAATAAACAAATCAATAAAACAATTAGTGAATCAAATGTTTCCATAAACAATCAATTTATGTTCCATACAAGTTCCGAAAAAGCGAGAAAATACTCAAAAATTTCATTATAAAATTAAAACCTCCAAGTCGAGAGAAATACGAAGTTTTCATAAATTATTAGAAAAATTCCATAAAAAATCAACTATTCTCATGAAAAACTATCAAAAAAACTATAATTTAAGTTAAAATTACAAGAAATGAATCATAAATCGTCATTTAATTCTTTAAATATATAAATATATAATATTTAATCCTTAAATATATAACCCAAAACACTGATCTTATGTGGTGTAGTTGAATACCCCTGAAATTTTGATGCAGTAGGGAGCGTAGCTCCTTCGTTGCATCGATTCAATTTCAAGCAAACAATCATTTATGTTAAGGAAAAATTACTTGGTTTTTCTGCTTTTTATACTTTCCTTGAACTTTTGGTGTTTTACTTATGGTAAATTTTGATTATTTTTATTGTTTTTTCATATTTTCTTTTCTATGTATTTTCTATTTTTTGTAAAGGTTTTGTTTTTTTTTAATGGAAATTTGATTTTTTTAAAGAATTATTGCTTTTTTGACTTTTTTATGGAACGAAAATCTATTTTTATGGAAGTTTTTATTGATTCATGATCTTATTGATTTACTAATGGAAAATGTTGATTTATTAATTGCTACTGTGGACCCCCGCTGATTTGAATAACATCTCATCAAAATTACCAGAGTAAATTTTCAATTTGAGCTTCCAGTAACAATAAAACCATGATCCTGGCAACCTTATTTGCTGTTTTGTTTTTATTCTGCGTTCCGCTTCACAATTTACCATTTCGCTTCGTTTTGTTCCATGAGCTGAATGACGTTTGAACCATTTTTAATTGGAACAAAGTGCAAATAAACGGGGTCAAATTAAAATGTTTTCAAATTAAACACGGTCAAATATACGGTGGCACTCGGTACTACCCTTTTTTTACTATTGGTTAATTTTGATTAATTTATGGGAGCTTTCTATTTTTTTATGGGACGATTAGTTGTCTGCCGAAAACTTACCTCTCTTTTTAAACTTTGATCAAGACCAAGTTTTCCCGCTCGCAACGAAATGGCGACTGAAGATTCCAAATGATCCTTCGATGTTTCATGTGAGCTTAATTTCTCTTGGGCGCGCTTCCAATTGCAGAACCCATCACCAGAAAAATTCGACAATGAAACGTTCATAAGCTTGCAAAAAAAGCAATACAGCTTACCGCTGTCCGGCGAAAAACAAAGCCAATTTCGGAACACTGTTTCATTCTGGAGCTTTCGGTAAAACAAGGATTTTGTGCATTTTCGGAAGCCTGTAACATCCCCTCTATCTTGGCTTACCGAGAAATTTTCGAACATTTGCTCATCATCACAATTATGCAGTTCACTAGGACCTTTTGCAATCCAGTAATCAATTTCCTTAGCACTTAGTTTTGACCACTTTCCCACATCCTTCTCAAAATTTGGGTGACGATCGCCCATTTTTTTGATTTCAAATCACCAATTTTCACAAATGGTTGCCGAAACGATAACAGTTTCACAGACGCACAAGTAGAATAGCAAACGGTTCGCGGCGGTGGGAGAGAACACACTGATTGTTTATCATGAATATTCGGTTTAGCGGTCAGTGAGGGAGAAGAGAGAGTCACATCGAGTCATACACGGTAAAAAAATAGTTTAGACGTAGTGAAAATATAAATCATAAGTGATGATTTTTTGTGGGGGCCCCCACAATGTGGGGGCCCGGGGCCATGGCCCCACCGCCCCCCCCCCCCAAATCAGGCCCTGGCCATGGTAAATTTGAATCTAGCTTGTCAAGTAAATATTGTAATAATTGTTGCAGAGCAGACAAATTAAAAAACCGACTGGTTTGGTTGAACGATGGGAAATGACTAGTGAAAATGTATTTGTGTTCTTGTAACATGGTTGCTTTGGATCTATTAAAATTTATTCTAGGGTTGCTTCGTTGCACGCGATTTTAATCTACGCACAACACTCCTCCTCAACGAAGTCAACGGTTAATGCTCGGTGTCTAGGTTGCCTCGGACTCCGATTGCGTTCCGATGCCGTTCCAGTTTCACCCGTTCCAATGGTTTCGTCATCAGATCGGCTTCCATCTAGTCGGTCCGCAGGTAGCGTAGGCCGATGATTCCTTGCTGCTGCAGATCTCGAGTGAAAGTATGCTTCGTGTCGATATGCTTGGACCGTCTCTGCAAGCAATCGGATTCGACCATCTCGATGCAGAATTGGTTATCCTCCCACACAACGATTGGGGAGACTGGTTCCTCGTTGAGCTCCAACAGAAGCTTCCGCATCCAGAGCAGCTCCTGGCATCCCTCCGCTAGGGCCATGAATTCGGCTTCTGTGGAAGATAAGGCAACGCACGATTGCTTACGGGTGCCCCAACTTACCGGAATTAAGGTACCGCAATACCCGTTTTGCTTCGGTCCAGTCTCTGTTGGTCGGCTTTGTCACCTTTCTCCCAAGTAGTGATGTGCTGAGACAGATGTCCTGCCGCGAGTTGACCGCAACGTATAGCAAACTACCTACCAAGCTGCGGTACGATACGTTGGTAGGCAGGTCTTCCTCCTCCTGTTGCTTCACGTAACCGGGGTCGAGGGGAATTTTGAACGGCTTGGCGTGTTCGTGTCCAAACCTCTCTACGATCTTCTCGATGTAACTGGCCTGGTTCAGCGTGTAGTGGCCGTCTTGCTTTTCGATGTGGATTCCCAGGAACAGTTCACCCAGGCTCGAGAACTTGAACTGCTTTGCCAACGCCTTAGTTATTGCCTCGAATTCCATCTTCGAGTAGCATCAAACTAGCATGTCATCGACGTAAATGATGATGTAGCTGCACTTACCGTTTTCGTCCTTGGATGAAACCCTACTTCGTTGGATGAAACCCCATTTTCTTGAATGTGTCATCGATTTTGACCCTTGCTGACTGCTTCAGCCCATAGATTTTTTTTTTATGAATTCATTTATTTGTACAGGCTCAGCCCATAGATACTAAGGTTTGTATCCGCAATATTCCGGACACCTCAAAACATGAATAAAACATAAATTTCGCATTATATTTCCGTCGTAGTTGTTTATTTCAGATTCATGGGATGTGTTTTAACAATTCGTGAAGACAAAACATAGTTATTCGGTATTTGCATAATATTTTCGAACTTTGCGCTTAACTCCGTCCATTAGGGTTTGTACAGACTCTTCAGAAATCGTAGAAGCCGTATTTGTCCAAATTTGCTGGAAGTGTTTGATTTCTTTGATTCCTTGCTTCTTTCCAGAAAGCTTCCGCTTCATCAGAGCCCAATATCTCTCGATTGGTCGTAGCTCTGGGCAATTTGGCGGGTTTGAGGTTTTTGGTACAATATTCACTTGATTTGCTTGGTACCCCTCCATCACAGTTTTAGCATAGTGGCATGATGCCGAATCGGGCCAGAACAAAGGTTTTTCTTTGTGACTTTTGATGAAAGGGAAGTAATCGCTTCTGCAGACACTCTTTCTGATAGATCTCCTTGTTGATTGTGCCTGTAGTGACGAAAGATTTACTCTTTTTGCCACACGTGCAAATTGCTTGCCACACAAGGTATTTTTTGGGAAATTTCGATGCCTTCTTCGTTCTGAAATGCTCATCTGTAGCATTTCTGGCCAATAAAAAGCCAGCCATGGAAGCTACCTGAAATCCTCCAGGACATAAGTTTCATCGTCCATAACAACGCATGAAAACTTCGTCAAATATTCGCGATACAAACGTCGAGCCCGTAATTTTGCTGCCAAGTTCTGTTTGTCGTAGCGATTTTGAACTGTTTTTACTTTATACGACAGAAGTCCCAAACGCTGTTTTGATTTTTGGACAAAACCAAGTGACACCCCTATTTTACGAGCCACCGTTCGAATGGAGAGATTTGGGTTTTTCGTTAATATCCTTTTCACCTTTCGGTCCATGACAGGATCAGCGCGTCCAATGTTTTTGTCACTTCTCGATTTCCTCTCCACCGTCAAACGTTCCGAAAATGATTTGAGCACATCGTGAACAGTGGATTTAGGCAAATCCAATGTTTTTGCAAGGTCCCGTATTGAGAAGTCAGGATTTGCCGTACGCCCGTACAAAATTCGCTCGCGCACTTGTTTTTCTTTCGTCGCCATCTTGAATACTAAACATGAAATGTAAACATCAATCATAGTCTTTTTCATCATAGACTCTCAGCTATACCACAGTGAAATTATTCATTCCTACGTGCAATATTTCAAAAGTTACAATGATTTGAAGGTGTCCGGATTAATGTGGATACAGACCTTAGTTTACATACGTCAGTTAAATTTAAGGATGAGTTTAAGTAGAATGCTCGACATGTGTGTTTGTCGCCTTACATCAGAGCCTGTACAGTCGATTCCGCTACGCTTTTCTCAGTTTTTTTTTTTCACTTTCTCATGGTGTTCTGAAGTTTGCGTTTCATTATGGCCTAACGGACGGACGGAGTTCAGGACAGTTTCGATACGAAATCCATAGAATTAACCACATACCATTAGTGTGCGGTTTTGAAGTAGTGGCATGAAACCAAATCGGGACAAAACAACGGTTTTTGATCATGCTGGTACAAAAATGGCAAACCCCGTTTTCCGTGGCACTCAGTTCTATAAATACCACCCTTCATGGTGCCTTTGGTCGCGAATGGTTCACTCCAATTATCAAAAGTGAATATAGCCTGCCAAATAAGGTACTTCGACATGAATTTCGACACCATTTTAAATGGTCACAGCAAACTTTTCCTTACCCGTGATCAGGGTTCAACGTTATCGACGCATAAAAAGGAAAATGAACTTCCTACGCAATCGTTTCGCTTCGAGCAAGATCATTTTCATGTATTCCATTTTGGTTCTTGCTATCGAGTCACGATGAATATTTTTCCTGTCAAACATGACTTGTCTGTCGGTCATTTTCGTCTTTATGTTCATCAGTTCATTTGATTTTAAGCACATACTTGCGTCATTTGACGTAATGAACTACTCAAAACATGCGTCCTTTGATTATTGGTTTGTGTTCACTTCAATTCGGTACTGAATCGACTCAATTGACTATAGTCATGCAGCCTAATCGACTATAGTCACGTCGTTACGTATTTCCTAGTTCCTACTATAAGTTTGTATCGAAAAATCGGTAAAATTGACTAACTATAGAGAAAACGGAGCGTCAGTTGGCCTCAATGAATTCGGTATCACATGTCCGATCAGGTGGAATATACACAGCACACAGAAACAGTGTTCTATCCAATAGTCTAACAGTGAGCCAGATCTGCTCCAAACACTCCCATTCACTATTTTCTATAGGTTTCGCCTTCAATCCGTAACAAACCGCTATTAGAACACCACCTCTAGTAGATTTCCTGCTGTTGTTGGGATTTCTATCGCATCGGAAAACCTCATAATCGGGTCCAAATACTTGGTTGGAAAGTGTGCGACCATCGAGCCAAGTCTCGATCAGGAAAATAACTTCATAGCAGCGAGTAGCGGTAGCCAAACGGTAGTTAAGGACATTAGAATTAATTCCACCGACGTTCTGGTAGAAAATCCTCCTGAGGTCCGGTGTACGGCAGACGGACGAATTGGGCAGAACGGATTTTCTCCTTCCTAACTTCTGGAGCGAGGCAGCTTCAACACAATCGGTGACAGGTTCGGAACCATCAGAGACGGCAGACGACGGAACTATAGTTGCGTATGAGGTAGCAGAGGCGATTCCGGCATGCCAACTTGCAGGTGAGGACGAGGAATTGGAGGTACTGGAATTGGGAACAGCATCAGGCTACAAAAATTCATGTTTGAATTGCTGGAGACGTTTATGTTTGAACTTGCCTGACGTAGCAAGTTAAAAGACACCCAGTCCACATCTAAGCTCAGGACCAGGACGACTAAGAAGAACGCTGGCTGCAACAGGCTCGACTGAGTTAGAGGAACTGGGGACTCCCATATTGCTACGGTGCGTCCTGGGTGTCCATAAAGAGTATCGTCCGATTTTTGAGCGAGCCATATTGTCTGATGTAAGGTCGGTGATGTAAAAAGCTCTTGTTGCGAATGAGCGGCCCATAGTGTGCTGAAATTCGAACCAGCATAAGGCAGCAAACGATCGAGTGAAGGTGAATAGTGCAAATTGTACTTGCCTGACGGAGCAGGTTGGGAGACCCCCAGTCTACCTCTAATCCCAGGGCCAGGACGACTATGATGTACGCTGGCTGCAACCGGCACGAAGGCTCTGTTGAACACTGAGATTGCGAAAACACTCCCGGTTGGTATGATTGTTACAATCATGCACATAGGTTATCGAAAAATCAATCCAAAAATATAGTTGGTTGTAAATAAAATATTGTTGATTATTGTAAACCTTTTTCTCCGTGTGTGTGCTGGCAGCGGACTGTATGGTTTCCGTTTGTCACCACCATACAATGCTCCGCCAATGTCAGCTTATACTGACCAACAATTAGCTCGTCAATGGTCACAACACTGTTTTGAGCAATTTTGATTTCGCTACTCTTCTTGTTGAAAACCACTATGAAACCTTTCGCAGCTAATTTTCGCACGGAGATTAATCCTCCCTCCAACGTGGGAACGTACAACACATTTCCAGCGTGATTGCCATACGCTGACCATTGCTATTCAGGCCCATGACAGCACCACTTTTGCTTCCAGAGGGTTTCGTTTTCGAGTCGTTTGCCAAGGTTACGTCTACCACATCACGTTTGAACTCTACGAAAACGTTTCGATCGTTTGTCATGTGACACGTACAGCCACTATCTTTCATCCAAGCACCAGAGTTCCCGCATAATCACAAATCATTCCTGAACCATTTCCCTTATTGTTGATGGCCGTTTTCGTTATTGTTACGACATTTACTACCATAGTTGACAAATATAAGCTAACAAGCTCCTATATAGTTTTAAAACGACTATTTCAACAGTGACGGATTAGGATTCCTCTTCGTTTTTTCTTTCGATGGCAAATAATAATAAAATAATGAAGTGTTATCGTAAAACCATGCTTCTGTGAGTACACTTTATTTATTTTTTCAATTACAAGTTTATTTCTCTTTCAATACATCGATTAATAAACGTAAAAGGTGTGTACATGACGCGCGATAGATTGGCGAGTTTTGTGTGTATACAAAATTGTTTGAACATAAGCAATTATCACGGTTGTGTTTACATCAGGTTATTTTCGTACTAAGTTTTTTTTTCTTCAATATCCGTTAAAATGTTATTTTCTTTATCTTTCAATGCGACTCAGGATGATTGGATGACATTCGGTCGAAAACCATTCAGCAGAACGGGGTTTTCAGAGAACTTACTAGTTTTTTTAGTTTCGGATTTAATTCTTTGTGTTCAGTTGTGTTATTAAGTTTTATTGTTTTTTTAAATCTAGTACGAAGTTTTAAAAATAAATACTTAAAGGTCCCAAAAAGCAATGTTTTCGTCTTATTTGTATTTAAGATTTTGAAGGTCATACTTTCATATCAATATGATGCTTTAAGACTGAAAGCTGACTAGAGAAAGATACGACAAAATAGTATTGATATTATTGAAATTAAGTAAAGGTTCATAAAAGGGTAGTACAAATCAAGCTACTGTCTGCAGGATAGATTTAAAGTTTACTTTAAAAAAATTTAAAACCTTTGGAAATGTTCCTTGGACACATTGTATGATTATTTGACCCATTTTCCGTTGGCATAACATAGAATACCCATTCAACCCATTCAAAAGTAAAGATTTTAGAGCATTGACTGAATACTGATCCATTGTCGAAAAAGACCTTCTGGCAACTTGCTTTCGGGCCAACGTCATTCATCCATCCCAGATCATTGTTCACTTACATCCTTTTCCTATTTATTTAATTCACAGAAACTAGCGAAAATGTAATTACTTTCACTTACCATGTGGTGGTAACACTGTATAATAGTTAAATGCCGTTACAACGGAAATACTACTACCCTAATTTAAAGTACAGGATAGTTTTCTTGTATATAAGGTAGATGGATCGCAAGAAATTAAATTAAATTTACAAGGCATGGGTTCGATACCATCCTCTATGGTAAAAATCATCTAGCTAAAACTGTTAACATAAAATATACATCGTAACAAAATCAGATGGAATTTTCAATTCAGTTCCCACTCTCTCCTGGAGTGATGTCGCTAAGCGTATAGTTAACAACTAAAAGTAAGGTAGTTAAATTTAGGTATTTCTTCATAAGAAGGAAAGTTATCGCTCGCGTCTTTGCAGTATATCAAACAGAACATCCTGAGCCTCGTGGTCACCTTGGTCACTGTCCTCCGAAATGTAGTTCCGATTGCTGACCACCAGATGGTCCGAATCCTCAGCATCTCGGTTGTCGTTCACCAGTAAGGGCCGATGTTGACCACCGGCTGCATTGCTGAAGCGTGCCATGGGGGTCAGGTCGAATTTGGGATTGTACTTGGGTGATAGTCCATTTTTGCTAACAACCGTTCCCGTCTCATCTTCGTCATCATCGTAGCCGGTGGATGTTTCATTCGGAAGTTGCTCTTCTGTGTAGGTCCAAAATTTGTGCACGACGTGGCAGCAAATGCCTCCGAGGCACATCACCAAACCGAGCACGTTGATCAAGCTAAGCTGATCGCCGTATAATTCCACTGCCAAAACCAGCTGGCAGATTTCCTAGGAAGAATAAAAAAACTCTTTAATTAATGCAAGTAAAGCGAAAATTAGTTGTAGAATCGTAGATGACCCTCGCAAAAATGGTTAATTAAGGCAAACAATGAAAGTTATTGGTGTTCAATAGAGCAGAGGAGCGGAAGAGTAGTTTCTTTAGGGATGAATGACCCTCTAAACTAATCACAACAAGAACAACAAGAGTTGTTTCCAAAAGGGTCTGTTTAAAATTGGTATTGATGATTAAAGAAAATTCTAAGACCAAAACGGTTTGGGAAGGCCCATTAATTATGTAACGCAGTCAAAGAAACTTGACAAGGGGGGGGTGCAAAAAGTTACTTTTTTGCGTGACACAATTAACCGATGTTCCCTTGGTTTGATTGGTATAATATCTTTGGCAAAGTTGTAGATAATGATTTATCTATTTTGAAAAAAATATACTCTTTAAAAAAATTAATAATTATCAATTATTTTTCAACAGCACAATTTTTTTTTTTCTCAAAACACGAAAACAATTTTTTTTCTCTTAAAACTGGCAGTTAACTGATCCTGAAGAAATGAAAAACAAAAAAATTGGGGGGGAAATAAATTTGGGGGTTTTTTTTAAAAAAATTTTATAAAAAAAAAAAAAAAATAAAAAAATAAATAAAAAATTTTTTTTTTTTCGCTTTTGGGGGGGGGGGGGGGGGGGGGGGGGGTGGGGTGCCATGGAACGAAATAACGGAATAATCGGACGGCGCAATATCTGAGGAATATGGCAGGTGGGGTAGGACTTTCCATTTGAGCGTTCCCAAGTAGGTTTTGAACAGGCTTGGCAGCGTGAGGCCGAGGTTTGTCATGCAGTAAAATCACTTGTTCGTGCCTCTGCTCGTATTGTGGCCGTTTTTCGCGCTGTGCTCGGCTTTGAGTTCGATACCGTTCCCCAGTGATGGGGAAATTGAGTTTGATACCGTTCCCCAGTAGACGATTTCGCTCGGTTTCAACAGCTCATAATAAACAACACCGACCTGGTCCCACCAAATACACAGCATAACCTTCGCAGCGTGAATATTCGACGGAGCTGTCGACGTAGAAGTATAACCGGGTAGTTCTCAAGATTTTTTCTTCTTTGCGATGAAGAAAATCCTTTCTTTTTAGTCGCTGGAGCAGTTGTTCACAGACGAGAAAACGACGCTCGACGTTTCTTGGCTTCAAATCAAAAGAAACCCAAGTAACCACAAGCAATTATATTATTGCACTTATTCAACCCAGCATCAACATCGGTAATGCGGGATCGCATCAATTCAACAGTTGTCAAGTAATGAAGCGTTAGATTAGCTTAAGAATGTAGTGATGCATTACCAATGCAATAATGCTACTTTAGCAATTTCTTATGGCATTACAAAAGATATAGCATTAGTTCGATCTTAGTGGGGCCCTTTTCAGCTTTAATCCAACTTCAATGATGCACTAGACGTAATACATATGCCCTATATATGCATGCTATTACAGCCTCGTGGTTACCTGGGAACCCAAGTTCCTTGCTTCTGAATCATTCCCAACGCATGCAATCGCTTGGAAATGGATTGACGGGTAACTCCTAATGCTGAAACAAGCTCTTCTTGCGTTTGGCACGAATCCTCATCGAGCAATGCCTCCAAGTCAGCGTCTTCAAAGGTATTGGGCCTTCCTTCACGTGGACGGTCGTCAACATCCAATTACCGTCTTTGAAGCGACGGAACCAAGCACGACATGTTGTTTCGCTTAAAGCAGCATATCTGTAAACTTTTCTGAGCTGCCGTTTTCTTCGAATAGAAGAAGAAAATCAACACTTCCCGCAAATGACGATTGTTTGGCACATAATTAAACATTTTCACACAACCAGAATTGCAATCAATGCAAAAACAAAATTACTACAGTATCAAAGCGGTTTGTTTTCCATATGTCTAGTCTTGATTCTTGATGTTTTAGATGTGTCAAAAGCGACCAGCTCTTACTTCTAGCGCCATCTACTGACAAACAGCGAGAACTTAGTTGCGCACCTAATATATAAGTAAAACTTATATATTAGGTACTGTTGCGTACAAGTCGCAAGAAGGAACGAGAACAAAATATGCCCCGCCCCATTAACAACGAACATCGCTCGCATCAGCGATCGATGGCTGAAGAAGACCGCTACGATAAAAAATATACGGCTATTAAACAAACACGCGCTGTGAAGAATGAATTTATCTTTCTCTGCTTGACGATAGAGCAGTTAAGTAAAGTTTCTCCGCTGCGCTTCGATCTTTGATTGGACCTCACCAGTGGTAATCCAACTTCGATATCGTTGTGTGGTTTTCCGTTTCTCGCGCTATTCGGTAGTGAAGTGTTTCGATCCCTTTTCGCTTGTCTTTCGTGTCGCGATTTCGAGCCCTCCTCGTGCCTCTCCGACGCTTGGCCACCTGCTCGAAGTGGCAAGCTTCAGAAGTTAGCAGCAAACCCACCGACACTAGAGGTTCCAACCCGGGACATGAAAAATGGGGGTTCCGCAACGGGGGAAATTTTCCCCCAATCCCGGGATTCCCGGGACACACATTTCTTACATATTTTTTCGCTTTGATACTTCCCAATAAATTTCAGTGTACCGTTTATGCGCATTCAATATAACCCATACAACGCCACATACATATTTACTGTACCTACATCGATGTTATACATCATTCATGAAAATGCATTATTCCTTTTGTGTTGGTTCAGTAGGCATTCGCATTTTTGCCTACACATTTAACATACACACACACGCGCGCGCCAATACAACGCAAGCTGTCATTTCCATTCAAAACATTGTTTTCATTCACTGATTACTGCCTCTGTGTTCATTGAATAATTTCGGATTGCCGTTACATCAAAGTAAGTAGTAATACAAAATTTGTGCTAATGTAGCCTTACATCCAATTATTTTAAAGGCATGGCTGAAATTTGGAAACACTTCGATAGAATTGCGGATGACAAAGAAAAAGTACGATGTCGGAAGTGCGAGCAAATTTTGTCGTGCAAGGGCTCTTCGACCAGTGGCTTGCTCCGGCACATGAAGAACAATCACGACATGGACTCCAAAACCCCCACAAATCCTAGTGAGTCTGCTGCGAAAGTTAAATCATCCACACTGAATGTTCCAGTAAAACAAGTATCGATGCTCAAGTTCGTTAAACGTCAGTCACTGGCGGAAATTGTAGCTCGGCTGGCAGCAGAGGACGAATTTTCGATCTATGCAATCACCAACAGCAAGTTCATCAGACAATCGATCGCAGATCGTGGATATTCTCTGCCAACGTCGAATACATCCGTCATGAAGCTGGTCGCCGAATACTATGGATACGCTCAGCAGCAAACGCAGGATGAAATAGTGAAGCGTATCGATAGCGGTGAACTGGTTTATCTCACTTTGGACGAGTGGACAAGTCTAAGCAACAAGCGCTACTTAAACGTGAATTCCCATTTCGCTGACGGATCATTCTACAACCTGGAAATGGTCAAGGATATGGTCCGGAAATTCGGTATTAAGGATGGACACTTTGTAGTATCAATGACTGACGGAGCTCGAGTGATGACGAAGTTTGGAAGATTGTCGGATTACCTTCATCAGCAGTGTTACAACCATGCGATTCACTTGGGGGTTTGCGATGTCCTGTACAAGGATCAGCCACCGGTACCAATTAAAAATGAGGAGTCAGATAGCGACGATTCGGATAGTGATAACTACGATGATGAAGTTGGTTCTTCGGGTAAATATATTGAAATGTTCATGTTCATATTAAAAAAAAAAGCTAATTTATTTGAATTATATACTTGTACACCAAACGATTTGGAGAGTCTCTGTAACGTATTCGAAGAGCCGGAATTTTTTTTCGAAAATCGCCTGTTAAGAATGCACTGCTTCAAGAAAAAAAAATCACGAAAATGTTACATAAACCACTTCAACTGTGTGTGGACGTCAAAACTCGTTGGAACTCGACTGAAACGATGCTGGAGCACTTCATTCGCGATTGCATCAAAGAGACACTTTCCGAAATAGGCCTTTCAGGTCTTATGTTGGACAGTGATTTCGAGGTTGCAAAAAACCTTCAGGAAGCTCTTCAGCCAATCAGACTCGCTTCGGAAGCATTGGCAAGACGAGATGCTATATTGCTGTCTGCGGAAGGCAGCTTGAGTTTCTTGTATTCGAAGCTTAAGAAAAGTAACTCCAAAGTTGGAAACGACCTCTTCGATGCAATCACGAAAAGAATCAACGAACGGTGCCAAAAGGAAATAATAACAGCGCTGAAGTTCCTTCAAGGTCTTCCGTTGTCAACGCCAGCCAGTGCCAGCAGAACTGGAGAGCTCATCGAAAACGCAAATGATTAAGTTCATCAAAGAACTGGGAGTTCGATTGTTGCAAGATTGCCAAAGACAGACCGATGATGATGCTGTCGAGTTGAATGCTGGATTGTCCTGTATGCATGACGATTCAGGATCGACACCATCGAGCATGCGTGAAGAACTAGAGTCGGTTATAAAGGAATATGCCAACCCGTCCCAGACTAATTCGGCAATGATTGATTTTTCAAAAGTAATTGCGAAAGAGCTGTCACTTTTTGAGCTACATGGTAAGTTGAGCCCGAATCTTGAAATCATTTTCGGCGGCTTAAAAAAAATAAAAACGACGTCAAATGGTAGGGGGAGCGTCTTTTTCTGCGCCGGGAAAATTTCTTTTAAAAAAACGAAACCCTCCGCTGGGAGAAAAAATTAATATTATTTTTTTGTGTTGATGTTTTTTTGAAAAAAAAAAAATTAATAAAAATAATAAAATTTTTTTTTTGATTTTTTTTTTTTTTTTTTTATTAATAAAACCTAGACCTAGACCAAATATCTCATTTGACTCCGTAATATTATTCCACGTCAATAAAGGGTGTCCACAGTTAAATTGCATCACTTTAAACTCGTTCTCAAAAACAAGTCTCTCAACCGATTGTCATGAAATATTCTGGGAATGAAATACAATGTATAATCTTGGTTTCGGTATTTTTATTTCACTGTATTTCTTTACCAAATCCAAAAGCCCGAACTTTCTTCTTAATACCACGCATAAGATTTTGTACAATGCTTGAACCGACATTTTTTTCCGCTTTCAACCATGACTTCAACAATTCCTGTTCTGTAGTGACAACTTTAGGATGCTTACGAAGTTTGTGCTTCATTATAGCCCAATATTTTTCAATTGGCCGCAACTCTGGAGAGTTTGGGGGATTAAGATCCTTCGGCACAAAATTGACACCATTCGTCTTGTACCACTCCAGAACATCCTTGGAGTAGTGACAAGAGGCTAGGTCCGACCAAAAAAATGTAGGAACGTTGTTTTGAGATACGGAAGCAGTCGTTTTTTCAGGCATTCATTCATGTATACTTGACAATTTACAGTTGAAGTTGTCACGAAAGGCTTGCTCCGTTAACCACACGAACAAATCCCCTGCCAAATCATGAATTTCTTGGGGAACTTTGACACTTGCTGTTTCCTGAGAGACTCTGGAACATCGAACTTGTCTTTCGCAGTCACATACTGGTTGCCGGAAAATTGTTTAAAGTTCGCTTTTACGTGTGTTTCATCGACGATGCAGCAGTGTGGTTTCGTCAACATTTGTGTGTACAGCTTACGTGCGTGTGTTTTAACTGTCCTATTCTGTTTTTTATTGCGGTTTGGAGCTTTTTGAACTTTGAATGAACGGAGCCCGGCTCGTTTCTTGGCTTTCTGCACGACACTTTTGGTCAAGTGCAGCTTTTTCGCGCCATCCCGAACGGAACAGTTGGGTTTGCTTTTAAAGGCAGCAACCACTCGCTTGTGATCCTTCACACAGTACGGAACACTTTTTCTACCACTCACCTTCTTCTGATCGACATCGAAACGTTCCCCGAAACGTTTTAAGACACGAGACACTGTAGACTGGTGAGTTTTCAACATCTTTTCGATGGCTCGGTGCGAAAGAAGTGGGTTGTCGAGGTGCGTGTGCAAAATGTTCTCGCGCACTTGCTGTTTCTTCGACTCCATTTTCGAAACTACGACACATTTCACAATGAAACTCACGCAGTGTAAACAATACACGCTGAGGTCATTTCACCCAAAATTTCGTTGAAATCAACCCAAAGGACGAAATGTTACAGCTTATTGAAAGTGATGCAATTTAACTGTGGACACCCTTTATCAACGTTCTGGCCTCCGTCACCACAACCAACATTAATCGTCTTAAAAAAATCATCCAAGCCAGGTTGATTGACCAAAGAAACCATAATCGCTCACTCCCAGACTGCGCAAAGCCATTCTGGAAGATGACTTAAATCCTTAAAAATAAGCCGAGACCTATCCCCCCTCTTTCCTCTCCCGATCAAAATACAGATTCATCGCTACTTCTAATGCCTGTTGAAAAAGCCAATGCATTTGGCCAGCACTTTGTGGATTCCCAGAACCTAGGCCGTGCCATGGTGAGTTCGCACGCTGCACCTGCCGTTCAGGAGGCAATGTCTAGAGTCGCTGAATCTCCCATAGTTGTTCCTAATGAGTCTAGAATAACTGCTGATGAGGTGATAGCAACCATCAAATCAACCAAAAACATGAAGACCGCAGGTGTCGATGAAGTACTCAACCTTGAATTGAAGAACTTAAACGATGTCTTTTTTGTACACCTGGCCGCGGTCTTCATCAAATGCTTGGAGCTTGGCTACTTCCCGTCTCGTTGGAAGTTAGCTTAAATTATCCCAAACCACAAGACTGGCAAAGACCCCACCAGTGCAAGAAGCTATCGCCCATCAGCTTATTATCCTCCATCTCGAAGCTTTTCGAAAAGCTGATCCTCAGCCGTTTGCTGGAGTTCTCAAACCAGAATAACATATATCCTCCCAAAGCAGTTCGGTTTTAGGAGAGGTTATTCCACAGTCCACCAGTTGCCTGGATGTTCTGTCTAACTACTTCAACAGCTGGAAGATTTGTATCAATGCAGCAACGCATAACAGGCGCATTGAACTTTTCAAACATTCAAACATTAACAATTTAAAAAAAATCTAATAATTTAAAAAAAATATGACCAAATTCTTCCAACCCAAGCAGAACAATGTGCTCACATACCTTGAAGATTCCAGCCACCGAGAGCGTCAAACTGGAAGTATTGCATAGCACCAGGAACTCGCTCACTTCCATGGCGAACGCGATGAATGCTCCCACCGAAATTCGTAGCCACATGTTCATCACAATCGACGAGTCCATCTGGAACAGGCTGTCGAAACCATCCACAATACGCTTACCTAAAAGTTCAATCGAAAATAGAAAACCAATAACCGGCGAACATATTTGTTGGTGTTGCCAAACCTTCAAACCCGATCGTAAACGGAAGTACAGCCACTATCATCCACGGTTGCATGTGAAAGATCATATCGATCGGGTTGTGCAATCCGAGTTTGGACTTTTGCATGATGAGTTGCGCAAACGACCAACGGATGCCACTGGAGAGCGATGCAAACAGGAGGAACGAAAATCCAAGTGCGTCGAAGTGGGTCGATTTGTACGTGAACAGGAACAAACCACCGGAGATCATCACGACGATGGCCGCCAGGGACCAGCTCTGAAAATGAAATGGTAAGTAGATACCATATGTTGACTCAAACAGGTCCAGCTCTCACCTTCTTTTCCAACTTCAACAGAATGGCAAAGATCAAAATGAATATGATCGTTGTGGATTTTGTCATTGTATATCTGAAAGATGTAATTTCAAATCAACTCCATGTATTTGGCAAACTGTTTTATCGAACTTACAGGGAAATTTGAACCAACTCCAATCCCCAGTTGGAGAAGCCAATGTCGATTCCACTGGCCAAACCGGTCGGGAGAATTTTCCTAACCGACGTTCTCCAGTCCAGCAAGATTCGTTTCTTCTTGTTGACGCATCGGAGAATAGCTCGCACTATCGCGGACAAGACTAGTTTGATGCAGAGATGGTAGAGGACCACCGATAGGGGAAACTTGAATTCCTGCAGCAGCAGTCGCTGGTAGAACGTGAGCCCGATCGAGAGCGTGAAGTAGCACAGGATCAAGATCAACGTGACTATTATTGTGTTGGTAAAACTCTTTCGTCTACCGGCTCCGCTCGAGCCACGGTTGGCCACTACATATTGGTGGTTCTTGGATCCCATGCCCATGCCATGATGGTGCATTTGAGTCTCACCTTCCAGTTCGATTTCCTCGTTCTGAGGATCGTTATCGATTGTTTGCTTGACTCGTGCATACTTGATGTTGGTCATAGTAATTTGTGTGGATTACGTTGTTCAGGGGTGTGAGTTAATCTAAGTGATATGGTTGTGTGTAATTGGTCGTTTTCTGTTCACTGGGAAAGGGAGTTGAGAGGCAGCAATAGGATGACAGGAATGTATGATCTAGTGGCTATATTTGGTGGGATTCATGCCTGCAGTTATTACCGATGTTCTGAAAAGAAATGATTCAATTATTGAAAGTTAATTCATTGACTGATATGTACCAATTTATTGACTATCATAAGTCTACCTTTTCGCGTTTCTAACTGAATCTAATTCTGTGGACATGGTTGAAACCATATGTTAATGAGTTTCGGCGTATTTTCGAGTACCACTACTACCTTTTATCAACGCTTATCACTACGGTTTTATTATCGCATCACTGCTGATATGAATGGTAAATACCTAGTAGGTGATTATTATTCTCCTGAACGTGATCCAGTTAATTTTTCCTTTATTTTGCACTTGTGTTCAATTAAAGCACATCATCCACATACAACCGATTAAGAGGTAGTTCCAACATCAAATGTCCTTTGTACATATGTATTTTTTCTCTCCCTAAAATGCCTTTCAATTCGGTGAATGTCAAAGGGCAACATCCTTAGAAAATCTGGAGCGCTAGTCTTTGAATTGTTGTAACAGTTGCGCAAATTGTTTATAACTCACTTTTATCGCTCTAAGCACTCATAACTGGATTTGAATCGCTTAATCATACCAACAACACACAAACTTACCGAAAGCTTATTCTAATCTATTTTTCTTCACTCTGTTGCCACGAATGTCGCTCTTCTCCATATGGTTGCGCACAATTTTCAATTCGAAAAAAAAATGTGACAAAAGTACGCTCCGAGCTAAAATGCTTCGGAGGCCACCTGCAAGTTCGACTTACGTTTGCAGTGGTCGATCTTGTTTTTCTGCTCATAAACTATTTCTTTCGAGTAACAAAACCACTTTTGTTTTTCTCATCGCGGTTCCTGCAATTTCGGACCGATTACACTTTTGCTATCATTCTGCGCTTATATTTTTTCCCTATATGATGATGACGGCGAGCGAAGACGTTTTGCTTGCGTGTTTGCTTTGTGTTTGTTTTACTTTACTGGATGGTTGACGCCAGCCCGGAGTGGAAGAAGCTGGAGAAACTAGAATAAATCTACCTATGGTGAGATGTGAACCCTCTTACAAAATTAATGAACTTCCCGAAAAAAAATTCTCATAGATTAACAGTTATATGTATTGTTACCATACAATAGAATCAATAGTGTATACAATTAATATTATTGTTCATGACAATAAGATGACAATAGGAGATATTGTTTCCACAATAGAATTTAATGTTAATTTAGGCATCGACAATAGAATAAGGGGATGGTTATGTATCTTAACTATAGAAAAAATGATACTATTGATTATATTGTTTCACAATTGTTGAAAATTCTAGCATGTAGGATGAATAGCAGATCTATTGTAATGAAAATATGCATTTTTCATTTATCCAATACGTGAACAATAAGATTCATATTCGGCAATAGATTTCAATGTTATTTTATATTATTGTATTGTCATTGTACTGTTATTTTTATCCAGGTTGGATCCAGATGAATATGGGCATCTAAAACTATACCGCGACCTGCCCTAATTCGGCGCAGCGCCTAACACCGTGCTTTCAACAAAAAAAAAAAAGGAATATTTTGAGATCCTTATTGAATGATTACCGCAAATGTTAGAGAATATAACCAATAATCAATATGCAACTTGCGATTTGAAATTGGTTCACTGTTGTAGAACCCCTTGGTCCGAAGTGCACCTTGAAGCCAGCACCTAACTATACATATTTGCGCCTTTGTTTTGATTTGCTGTGCTATTTTGACAGAATATTTGAGAGTGTGTTTGTGTGAGTTCATTATTAGGGGCGTATTATTAAGCTTGGGACCGATGTGCTGGTGCTAGTACTGACTGAGCCAAGAAAAATATCGTATTTGTTCGGGACCTACTGGTCTTAGAGTTAGTCTATGGTTATTCTATGATATAACCAACTTCACTAAGGCTGTGAACCATTTGGCGAAATGTTTTAACTTTTGGTTAAAATTTGACAGTTCGTTGGTTATTTCCCCTCAAATAGATAAAATTTTACTATGAATACGACCCATTTGAAATTTTGACAGATGCATAGTTATTTGGAATTCGACGTGGAGTTTTCATAAGGGCCAATGTCGCAAACGTGAACAATAGTTTCTTCCACAAATTTCTTGAAAATGCTAACTCACTCAAGTAAACTACCACTTCTATTGTAAAGGGGAACTCCTCTTCTGTACCGTCATCGTGATACTACACGCAGAGAAAATTTACCTCTGTGATTTAAAAAATAAAATTATTGAACTGTTTTGTAACTTCAAATATTTTTATTTTTAAATTCAATACTCTATTTTTGTTGCTTAAACAATTCTGATTGTTGTTTCAAAACCAAATGCTAAGAAAAAAGATTTAGTTTCAACAAGCTATATTTTTGTGCTCAAAAATAATTTCAATCAATTTAAAAACAAAATTGCAGATTTTAAAATCAACAACTCCCTAACAATTACTGTTTTACAGTTGTCAATGTATGTGTAGGTTTTCAATAGTTCCGAATGCGCCACCCAAGTAACCACGAGGCTAGAATAGCTTGCATATATAGGGCATATGCATTACGTCTAGTGCATCATTGAAGTTGGATTAAAGCTGAAAAGGGCCCCACTAAGATCGAAATAATGCTATATCTTTTGTAATACCATAAGACATTGCTAAAGTAGCATCATTGCATTGGTAATGCGTCACTACAATCTTAAGCTAATCTAACGCTTCATTACTTGACAACTGTTGAATTGATGCGATCTCGCGATAATGATGTTGATTTTGTGTTGAATAAGAGCAATAATATAATGCTTGTGGTTACTTGGGCAGTTTTGTAGCCTCAATTTCTACGCTTTAATTAAAAAGGCAAAGCGGACTCGCTGGAGGAAATATTTTTTTAAGAGATCGAGGAAGTTTACTTCGCGCTTGTCGACTTATGGCTTGGTTTTGGACTTTCTTGGCAATCTGTGAGTTGCTTTCCTGGTAAGAAATTGAAAATTTGTAATGAAATGCGAATTTTAATGTCTATTTTCTATTTGCAGAAAATCAGTACACCATTGAAATATTTAAGGTTGTCGAACGGAACGAGAAAGAAATGCATGTACGGATTAAATTCTTGGGGAGAACGATAGGTTTGAATCTAGAAAAATCTATGTTTTTTTAGATTAATGCTCTTTCATTCAAAATTAAAGGGATATCCATCTTTATCGTCAACAGAATCATTGGACAAGCTCAACTTATCCGCAGCTGGACTGTTTGTCAATTCATTCTTATGTTGAATAAAAATTAAACCAAATCAAAATCATTTGCATTATTGCGAAACAAAACACAATCTGGTTAAATTGACAATTAAAATATTTAAAACAAAAATAAAATTCTTCATGCATAAAATATCAATTATAGCCGCAACATTATTTTTTTTAATTTCAAAGAAATAAATTGTTAGCAGCAACTGTTTTGTTTCTTGTTACAAAAAGATTCTGTATTTGAAAAAAATTTAAATGTGATTAAATATGATTTAAACTTGAATTACCTTATTCTATTAGCACACCTCATGAAATGTGATTAAACCCAGGTTAAAATCCATTCAATGTAAATAAATTTATTCACAATTGTAAAAACATCTGATGTTCACATCTTTACATTTTGGCACACACGTTCTTTTAACATGTTCGACTAGAAATAGAGCTGGCTGTCAAATCACTTTGGGATCTACAAATAATGGCTGGCCCACAATTGATACGTTGCGGATGCGTTTGCGTGGATTTGACAGTTTTCCCATAGGTTTTCTGTCAAATTTACGTCAACGCATCCGCAACG
Source organism: Aedes koreicus (assembly GCA_024533555.2). Lineage (NCBI taxonomy): Eukaryota > Metazoa > Arthropoda > Insecta > Diptera > Culicidae > Aedes > Aedes koreicus. Next base: position 101,668 of record JAHHFK020001406.1, read on the forward strand.
TATCAATTGTGGGTCAGCCATAACTATCGAGCTGTCAAAATTAACCAAGCTCCAGAGCTGGGTTATTTTCAACCGGAGGGGAAATTACTATCGAACTGTCAAATTTTAACCAAAAAAAATTAGCCAAATGGTTCACAGCCTAAGGCACGCGTACGAATTAAAAAAATATAATAAAAATTCTTGTTCATGACATTTTTTGCTCAGGCTTAGCTGCGTTCCTATGGACGTGAAAAAAAGCTTGTTTTTTTTTCAGTGAAAATCATATAAAATGAAAGTGAAACGAATCGATTGTGTTGCTGCATGTTTGGATAATCAAGCTAACATAAAATTCACTCAATTATTTTAGTTTTCGTGCATTTTTGTTATCAAAATCTTAGCCACGGATTAAGGGCATCGCCAAATTTATGATTTCCTAATTCCGTGTTTGTTTCGGAAATCGCAGAGCAAAAAACAAACACGTTCGTTCTGTTGTCGTTGTTCGATACTAAGACAAAAAACACGTTTATTCAATTTTACTCTACATATTAGCTTTAACCCAATTCATCAGTTAGACTGTCAATACTCCCGCTTAACCATGAATTTGGGAGACTCCAAAAACCTCCTTCATCTTTCCAGCAACTGGCTTCGTCAGCGCATCTGCTCTGTGGCAATCTGAGCTGACATGCTGCAACAGGGTATTATAGGGGTATGTGGATTATAACATTGTTCGATAATAAATATAATAATATACCGGCATTTAATTTATTTTTTAATTTTGACAAGCGAAACTATTGAAAAAAAACAATTTCAAAAAATAATGATTGCAAGACAACACCATCCTATTTCACAATGAAACACGCTAAAAAAAAACAGACTACCTAAACCAACGAACCAACCATTGATTTTTAGCATACATAAGTTTACATATATGTCATAATGGGAGAACCCGTTACTGAAAATTAAGTGCTGTCACTTTGTATAAATGTCACTTTGTGAAACTGCTAGTCAGTTTGTGAAAATAAAAATGATTAGATTTGTCTTGTTTAAAAATCGAGAAAAAATAGTTGAGATTCATAAAAAATATTTTTGTGCTAGGAAAAATGTCCATCATCGATACGGATGGAAAAAACCATGTTTTTTTAAAAATTAAAACCCCCTACTGTATGGTGTGGTTCTCCAGCTGCTCCCGTACAAAATGATGGCGTACATCGCGGAGCGTATCCGATCTCTTTCTCGGCAAGGCATATCGCACTGCGATTGGCACAGTGGATGGTTATCGGCTGCTTCCAACCAAACAACTCTGCTCAGAAACCGCGCCACCACAACGCTTCCTGGGATGCTGCCGACAGGGCCATGTACTCGGCCTCCATTGTGGAAAGCGCCACGGTTGGCTGCTTTCGGCTGCTCCAAGACACTGATCCATCTCCACACTGGAACAGATAACCTGTGACCGATCGTCTTGCGTCTGGATCGTTGCCCCAATCGGAATCGCTGAATCCTTCGAAGACCGCTCCTGCCTTCTTCTTGAAGACTAGTCCCATCGCCTTGGTACCCTTAAGATACCGTAGAATGCGTTTGGCAGCTACCCAATGACCTTCACCTGGATTACTGCAGAAGCTGCAAACTGCATTCACCGCATACGCTACGTCAGGACGAGTACACTGCGCTAAGAACTGCCGGCCACCCACTAGTTCACGATACGGGACGTTCTGCATTCTTTTCATGTCGTGTTCAGTCTTCGGACTCAGCTCCTTCGTAAGTCTCTGATTTAAATCAGCTGGGGTCGATGTCGGGTTGCTGTCCACCATGTGAAACCGCTGCAGTAGCTCTTCAATGTATCGCTGTTGATCCATTGCAATCGTTCCATCCTTCCGGATAATCCGCATGCCAAGTACCTGACTGGCCTCGCCCAGATCTTTCATGTGGAACTTCTACGACAGCTGTTTCACGTTGTTGACCCATCCGTCATCGTTCGAGAAAAACAACAAATCATCAACGTACACAGCGCCAATGATGATCCGCTTCCCGTCTGTCATGAAGTATACGCAAGGGTCATAGCTGGACCGCTTCAAGCCGATTCTCTTCAGTTCCGTGTCCAGCATTCCGTTCCAAACACGACTGGCTTGTTTTAGGCCGTACAGAGCTTTTCTCAACCGACACACTTTTCTTGGATCCTTCTCGACAAACCCCTCTTGTTGTTCCATGAATATTTCCTCGCCGGACAGATCTCCCTGCAAGAAGGCGGTTACTGCATCCTTCTGACTGATTCGCAATTCCATCTGCGCTGCCAATGCCATCAGATACCGGATACTGGCATATGTGACCACTGGAGAGTACGCCTCGTTGTAGTCTATGCCCTTCACTTGCGAAAACCCCTTTATCACGAGACGGGCCTTGTGCCGATCCAGCGATCCATCGTAGTTCATCTTCTTCTTCTTAAACACCCACTTGCACTTCAGTGCCTGTCGTCCTGGCGTTGGGTTGGTCAGCTCCAAAGTGTGATTCGACGTCAACGCATCGAACTCAGTTTCCGTCGCACGCTGCCACGACTACTTCTCCGTAGACTCCATTGCCTCTTGGAAAGACTGCGGCTCACTAGCGCCCACACCCGTCGATGTTTCCTGCGACACGGAAGACCTTTTAGGAATAACACTGTACATCATATCAAAATTTCGGTACTTGCCTGGTATATTGCGCTCCCGTTCACTGCGCCGGATTCCGAGTGGATCTACTGGATGTGAAGGGAGCGCGACGGATTCTGCCGAGGGTGATGAGAGAGATTCACATGCGTCGATAAACAACAGTCCGTTGTCCTCGCCAATGTCATCTTCGTCGACGGCTTCTGGAACTTCTTCCGGAACTGCTGCCGTTTCATCAACCCCCACCCCCTGCGCCTGCTTCGTCCGAGGTTTCGTCGCTGTCCAAAATCTGCATCGTTGTTCTTCGGCTTTCCGGAAGCACCTCTTCCTGCGGTTTCTTCGAGTGTCCTTTCATCTCACTTAGAAAAACTGCGTCACGAACAACTGCCACGGATTTCGTTCTCGGTAGGTATTCTCGATATTTTTTGGACTGATAAGCGAAGCCCACAAAGATTCCAGGCTCAGATTTGGCATCCCATTTACGCCTGCGTTGCTTCGGGACGTAACACATCACCTTTACACCGAAAACTTTCAGTTCCGACAAATCTGGCTTCTTCCCGCTGAACCGCTTCTCCAGCGACACTGGAACTCCTTTCGTTGGCGATCGGTTTATCAAAAATATCGCAATCGCTGTGGCTTCCGCCCAGAAGCTCTTGTCTAGTCCAGCGTCCTGCAGCAAACAACGCGCTTTCTCCACTATGGTTCTGTTCATCCGTTCAGCGAGCCCATTCTGCTCCGGATTATAGGGAATCGTCGTTTCGCGATGGATGCCGCAGCTGCGCAAGAACCGTTTCATGTTGAAGTTCACGTACTCGGTGCCATTGTCTGTCCGCAGCCGTTTGATCCTGTTGCCGGTCTGATTCTCCACCAAAGCTTTATACTCCTTGAAGCATTCGAGAACCTCCGTCTTCGACTGAAGGAAATACGCAACGAGCTTGCGACTGACGTCGTCGATAAACGTCAGAAAATATCTACTTCTTCCGATAGATTCCTCCTCCAGTGGATCAGCTCCAGCACCTCGGTCGCTCGCGTACCTTCGCTGTTGCAAGGCTGTAGAAAATGTTTCCCTTCCAAACAGGTAACACAAGTAGGAATCTTGGCATCACGAAAATCGACTCCATCGACCAACGTTCGGAGCTGCTTCAAACTCTGCTCGTTTAAGTACCCCATTCTCCGATGCCAAAGTACAATGTCGTCTTTCGATTTAGCGGCGTACGAAATTTGCTTGTTGGTCAAACACAACATGTACAGACCACCTGTCTCTCGTCCAACAGCGACTAGCTCGCCTTGGTTGGATCGTACCTCGCATGCATCCTTCGTAGACCGGACGTTGTACCCCTTACTGCAGATGCTACTGACCGAAAGAAGGTTGATTGCTATCTCCGGAACGCACAAAACATCGGTCATCGTCAGGTCACACGATTCTCTCCCAATTTCTGCTTCAAGCTCCACACTCCCAGTAGCGACTGCGGAAAGGTCAGCGTCGTTGGCTACACTCACTCGCTGCGATGCTTCCTCCACGTTTGACAAAAGTGCCTTACTGCTGCACATATGCAATGTAGCTCCTGAGTCGAAGAACCAGTCCGATTCTGTCTTGCTTGGGTTCACGATAGTGGTCATCGCTGCATTTTTCCTGCCCGTTTTGTCCTTCTTGTCCTTTGGTTTGTTCGCTCCTCGCTGTGAACACTCCGATGAATAATGCCCAAACTGCTTGCACCTGTAGCACTGTACCTTGGACTTGTCCGTTTTCTTCTTGTTTCCAGCGGACTTCTTCTTGCTGTAGACAGCTTCTTCGTTGCTTCCTCCTGGCGAAACGCTGCTCATTTTAACATCCTGAAGGATTTTCGCCTTCACGGCATCCGCTGTGATCTGTTTTCCGGACGCCTCGAGACCCATTATCATCGGATCGTACGTTTCTGGCAATCCCATCAACAGCGAGCTTGCGAGCCACGTATCATCGACCATGAAACCCAGATCCGTCAATTTGTATTTGGTCGACATGAGCTCGTTCACGTATTCCTCCACCGATGAGCAATCCGACAATCGAACGCTTGTTAGTTTCCGTAGCAGTCCTATGCGCCGAGTCATTCCGTCATCCCGAAAAGCTTCCTGCAAATTCTTCCACGCCTGTTTCGCCGTTTTGGAACTCTGCACCAAACTGCAATAACTTTTCTTGGGCCCATAACCTTTCGGAAATCGCAGAGCAAAAAACAAACACGTTCGTTCTGTTGTTGTTGTTCGATACTACGACAAAAAACACGTTTATTCAATTTTACTCTACATATTAGCTTTAACCCAATTCATCAGTTACACTGTCAATAGTTTGAGTTTCTGTTCTAGAGTGGCTCTCAAAAAACGAATTCAGTACACCGTGAATCGATTGCACAATGCTTAGACCTTGTTATAAGTGGAGCCACTATTCGGCAAGCTGCCTTTCGGATGTTTAATGTACCGGAAAGCACAATCCGCGAACAAATCAAGAACCGGTACACAAATTATAATCATTGACCTTCTTGAGGTGTCGGGGTCAATATGACCCGGAATGGATTTTAAAAATGCTATAACTTTCTAAAATAAGTATCTAGGTGTTTGAATTTGTTTGGCTTATCCTAAATCATAAGAAGTTACGTTTCTGCATAGAACTCAAATTTGTTTGACATTGCTGAAGGGCTGTTAACAAAAAGTAACGAATAAGGTGTTTCGGGTCATATTGACCCGGATTTCAAACATACATTGTGGAAACTATATATATTTGGTTATATTTGGTTAAAGCCTTTGCAATCAAAATGCTTATTAGAGTCCATATTTTCAGTTTCTGTGGAGTACTGCCTTTTTTAACCCGATTGACCACAAGGAATCTGTGCCAGCAGAGGTCATGTTTTGCCACGATCCGTGAGGCGGCGACAGATACAAATTTTCATCGGAACATGCTTTTTGACGGCTCAAACTTCATGATTTTTAATGAATAGACTACGTCTAACCTTGAAATGGGCCACTGACCATGTTGACCATTCCGGGACTATCCAGATACCCCGGGGGAACGCTTTTGGAGGGGACAAATACGAATTTTCGCCGAAACATGCCTTTCGACGGTTCAAACTTTATGATTTTCTTAAATTAGTTTACTTCTAGTCTAGAAATGGCTCAATAAATACAGGACAATCCAGTTGCCCCGGGGGAATCTTTTAGGAGGGGACAAATACAGATTTTCACCGGAACATGCCTTTCGTTTGCTCAAACTTCATGATTTTTGTTGAGTAGTCTACTTCTAGCCTTGAAATGGATCAATTACCATATTGGCCATTCTGGAACAACTCGGATGCCCCAGAAGAACCCTTTAGGAGGGGAAAAAAATCGAATTTTCGCTGAAATATATCTTTCGACGGCTAAAAATTCATGATGTTTCATGAATAGTCTACTTCTAGCCATGAAATGGATCAATGACCATATTCGCCATTCCGAGACAATCCGGATACTACGGGGGAACCCTGCAGGAGGAGACAAATTGGACTTTCAGCGAAACATGCCTTCCGACGTTTCAAACTTCATAATTTTTATAAGTACTCTACTTCTAGCCTAGAAATGGCCCAATGACTATAATGACCATTCCGGGACAATCCGGATTTCTCGGTGGACCCGTTTAGGAGGAGACAAATACATATTTTTCCTTAAACATACCTTTCGACGTTTTAAGCTTCATGATTTTTGTTAAGTAGTCTACTTCTAGCCTAAAAATTGATCAATGACCATATTGGCCATTTTGAGACAATTCGGATGCTCTGGAAGAACCATTTAGGAGGGGGGAAATACAGATTTTCGCCGAAACATGCCTTTCGACGGCTCAAACTTCATGATTTTTTGTAAACAATCTATTTCTAGTCATTCAACAAGGGGCAAGACAGCTCCTTATCGCGAGCAATCTCAGAGTTGATTTTGAGGTACCTCGAGTAACTCACGTTGCTCAGCAAGCGACCACTTTGATTTGTTTTCTCTCTGTTTTTGCACAGCACCTTTCCAACAAACCGCTCATTAGTGTATGAGCTTTTTCAAGGAGCATTTTCAATGTTTTTATTTTTATTTCTTTTAAGCTGTTATTGAAAATTACCTGTATAAGCACAAACTGCATACCTGCTCGTACAATTTGACATCATATTTACGACTACTAGTATTAGCCTTTGCCTTTTTCGAGAAGAAGTTATTTTTATGTCTCCAATTAAGTCATACTTTGAATAAACCCACCAGTTTTGTCTTGACCTGCTATTTGCTATTGCAGCATCATTCCGCCAGACGGTCAGACTGTGATCAGGCGCTGTGTAACAAAGGCAGGAGAAGAGACAAACGAGCTCAGAGCGTTGCACTCCGACCCATTCTTCAAGCTTTTTAGAATCAATGTTCAGCAAATTACCAATCTATACATAGCAGTATCAAACCTGATCTTTGGACTTCAGTAAAGCCACCCGTATAAAATATTCCCAAAACCCTCATAGTCGTTTAGTAGAGCTCGTAGTTGTTCATCTTCTATTGCCATCAGCGGAATATCCACTATTTGTTCAAACAAAGTCAAACAAAGTCGAACTTTTTGAAACCCTGGCAATCGGTAGGAAACGATGAGGATTGATTAAATTTTGAGCTATATTGAGTTACTCGCGAGTTACGAAAGATCGCAGCAAGCCGTGCTTTGAAAATGACGTGTTTTGCTTTTGCTGCGTCGTTTTCGCGGAAATAAAATTTAAAAATATTCCTTCATTCAACTAAAATAAATGGTGAAATTATAGTTTTTCCGAGTGCTTTGCGTATGACGTTTTAAATGGAATCCTTCTCATAGTGTGTTATGGTCGTGTTTGTTGAGATGGATTGTTTTTTTCCCATTTTTTGTGTTTTTAGTGACCCGCTCCCGCATCCGGACGAGCTTTCCAGCATCAGATAAGGAACATTGGTGAGGTCGTTTCATATTATCAAAAATATACCTTAACTATGTATATACACGCCAGGATCAAAAATGTCCATTTTTGATTCTGAAAGTGTGAAAACTCTTCACATATTTATTTGATATGTGAAGATTTTCATGCGGGGCTTATTGTATATGAAGATGACCTCAGAATGTACGTGTATGAACAGGCATTCTTGAAATGGGTCGTTTGATTTTCAATAGAGCTGTCACCTTCAATCTCCAGGGCTAAAAATGTTTGCACGTAGTGAGCACATATGAATTACTGAAGAAATGCAGACAAGTTTCTTCCATAAAAGCACTGCCGATCAGTGGGAGATTGATTGTAAAGACACGCACTCACAGACACACACACACACACACACACACACACACACACACACACACACACACACACACACACACACACACACACACACACACACGCACACACACATATTGAGTTACTCGCGAGTTACTTGGTGCATCGAAGCAACTCAGAGTGGAGCTGTCTCACCCCTAGTCATTAAATGGAGGAAGAGATATTGCTTCCATGAACGGGGTGGGGGGGGGCGGGCGGGGGGGGGGGATATTGTTTTTTCCGGAAAGGTGGTGTTGTAATTACCGAGGAAATTTAAAAAAGTCACTCATTCAAGCTAAGAGTCATTGTCAAAGTAAACCTTGTCTATTTCACATTTCCTATCTTGTCAATGCCCAACATGTGCTGTTTTCATTATTCGCTACTTTGGTACCAAAATTAAACAAATTCAGTTAAATATATCCATGAAGCTGGCAAAGTGAATAAGCATGCACTTTCTCAACTGTCTGGTTTCTTTGATTTTGAAACCTCACAAATTCTATTACCGTGCTGTTTACCGAATTTTCCAGATTTCTGTATTACGGTAATCAGGTCGGTAATCAAGTACGTGAACTTCCAGAATCAGCAAAACGGAACTAATTGATATTGCATTCTTTGTTTACTATATTTACTCATTTATAAGCACTTTGGGACGTTTTAGAATATTTCAATTTGATTTGAGAACAACAATAGAAAAGCAATCAAATTTACCAGTAATCAGCCCTAGGTGCCACAAAGTTCTCATCTTGGCCCATTACTATTTATTATACTGTACATTTTCAAATGAACACAATACTAATCAAACACAAAGCATAGATATACTGTGAATAACCCCTCGAAAATACAGTACCTCGAGTAAACTTGTTCCCAAACCCGATAACTAGACCAAAAGAGAAGGGCGATAAACACAACAGAAACACAAAAGGGAACCTGCAGAAAATCTTATACGTAAATCAAATCTGGTTTTATTTGACCTTCACCATAGCGGTATATTGTTGATGGTTCTGTTGCATTGGCCAGTTTATAATGCAACCTTCCATCGAGCTAAATTGTGATATTGCCGAATAACTTCCATCCACCATGGCTGGAGAACATCTAGCGGAAGACTATTCCGACTGCATCAAAGCGTCCAATCTGCAATCAGAGGTAAATCACTCGAATCTATCACTCACATAGAACAACCAGAATCTCGCTTGCCCTCAGATGCTACCCATCAGCACCAGTCTCGATGAGATGCTACTTCGAATGGAAGAATTTGAAAACATTCTGGAACTGATAAAAGAACAATCGTCGGTAGCCGTCCAGAAAAACATTCCCAAGATAGCAGCAATGAAGCCGGAATTTGACAATCTGTGTGATCGGTTAGATGCGTTAGAACGATTCGTGACGATGGTCTCGAAGAACCTAGATATCGTGGAGCGGCAGGTACAGATTGCGGAGGAAGAGCTGGACATTCCGGACAAGACGATAAACGTACTGCTTAAATCGTTGAATATTTTTGGGAAGCCAAAGCAGACGGAAAAGCAAACAAATAGGAATGCCAACGGGATGTACGATCCGCCAGCGATATTCAAAACGGAGAACTACTTCGGTGCATCGAAAGATTCCGGATGTAGTTCTGCGGTGCCGAGTTCAGAAGAGGCCAAAAAGTGATACTGTGTATCGTTGTTTGTTGCGAATGATATTGAGATGGACATTAAATTTATATTTTGTGAACTGTGTTTACTTGAAATGGAGGTGTCATCGGATGTTAAAGCGTTATCAGAATTTCCTCAACATCAATAACCTTTATCGCGCTACGTTATTCCCAAATGTACAGACTCAATATGCTTAACCAAATCAATTTTCGTTGAAAACTTTGCAGAGCAAAGGTCACATATCTCACCATCTCCGCCCTTCTGCTCATTTCCCCCCTTAGCATGTTCCCGGGCTACGTGGTTTGCAAGGCCGGTTGAATTTCTGTAGGTTGCATGACAGTGCAAGCATCTGTACGGTCGATCAGCAGTGTGAACCAAATGATGCTTCCGAAGGGAAGATCTATTCCGGAACTGCTTACCGCACAGCTTACAGGTAGTCCCGAGAAGCTTCTGGTGAACGTAACGGTCGTGATCTAAAAGATCATAGTTGGTCGTATATAACTTATCACACTTCAAACATGGGAAACTCTTCTTGGTTGGCTTCTTCTTGACAGGAATAGGGTGGCCAGCTGCATGTTGACGGTTTTCATGATGTAACAGGCTGTACCTGTATTTGAAACCCATTGTACAATAGCAACATTTCAATGGTTGGCTAGATTGATCGTGAAATCTTAGATGCCTATTGTAGGAAGTTATGATTTTGAATGTTTTATCACATTCGGAACACTTGTAAGGCGCTCCATTGCAATGCTGCTCTGTTAAATGTGCCACCAAGTCTTCAGGGCTGTCATGAAGGGTATCACAGATGTGACATTTTTTGCTGAGGTACTCTCGGTTGTTGACTTTTTGTTGGGTAATTTTTGGTTTTCGTGGTACACCACGTTTACTGTGAGTATTTGGCGGAAAGTTGAACTTCTTGAGAATGGGCTTGAAAGGTCTTCTCAGAAGAATTTCCTCATTTGTTACTACTGGTACATTCTGAGAAACTTTCGGCAATTCCTGGATCATGTAATCGTGGTCCTGGGTAGCAATCCGTTCCTCTGTGTAATGATCTTCTGAGGCTTGATCAATTTTAATTTCGTGTTCCATGCACTCAACTTCGAAAGTGATAGTTTTATGTTTAACTGGTTTTGAGACATCGTCGGTAACAACTGCTTCTTCTTCTACTGATTTGAAAACACTCTTTTTGGTGGCAGCTTCTAAGGCTTTGTATTCATTTTCAGTTTTTCTACTGTTCTTCATCCACGTATCAATTAATTGTACCTTAGCTTCACATTCCGCGCAGATATCCTTCAGAATACTATCTTCAGTCAAGTTAATTTTCAATGCATGCCTAACTAAGACAGCGAACTCAGCATTCGCAAGAACTGCCTTGTCGGGAATCATCTTCTTGCGTTCATCAAATCGTAGGCAGAATCTGCAACTTCCTACCTCAATGGTCTTTCCACTCCTAGCAAAACAAAAAACAAAACAATAGCCGGTTCATCCCATTACATACTTTTAAAGTTTAATCACTTACCTATGGAGGAAGCGATACGGTTCCCAATAGCCGTTTGTTTTTGTTTGATTATCGCCAAAGTGCCAGAAGCAAAGTCCACCACAATGGTACGTTGGAATGCGAAGTCCGGTGCCCGCTTCAATGGCTCGTTTCCATCGGCTCTGCAGGATGAGATTTTGCGGAAAGGGAACCACCTGTTTGGCCCAACCCGCACAGCTGGGAACGGCACACTGCATCTGGAGGATAAACTACCTATGAGGTTTAGCAAGATTGTTAGTCGGAAACATTTTGTTCTGGAAAAATAAGTAGATATCTACCCAAAATGTTTGTAAACACTTTCAATCCACTTTTTTTCATTCGCGATCGAAAAACCTAACACACTGACTGTAAACACTGCTTGACATTTTCAGTGCGCAAGAAACACGATCGCCGAGGTCCACTCAATAACACAATAAATTATTTTAAGTCACGAATAACTAAAAAAAACAGCGAAAATTCTGTTGAAAATATTATGCGTTGCGCGATAAATTATCGCGAAAGTTGTGCAAAAACGCAAAAAGGTTTTGATATCTTTAACAATAAGTGAGCAAATTACCCAAATAACCAGGGGGCAAGTCACTTGGCTACCATGTGTTGAAACCCTCAAAAACACAATCCGACACAATCCGCCACACTTCAAACACCTCGCCGCCACATGAAAGAATAAAATCATTTCTGGCACCTCTGTCATGAATAGAATGTTTGTTTTCCTCTCGCTTGCACTGATGTGATTCAGGTGATGCATATGTGTGCCTGGATTAAACGTCCAAAACAACTATGGTTGTCAATAAGCATAAATTTTCGAGTGTAGTTTTGACAGATATGTTGAAGCACAGAAATACCTTCTGCCACCTTCACGGAGAAAAACAAATATACTTAAAAGCATAAATTCTATGCTAAAACCATATTCGATCTATCCAGTCATTGGAATGAATAAACCAAGTTTATACACACTTAAATTCGATTTTGCTGTTCGGTAAAAAAATTGACGAAACATTTCGGTAAACATAACATCTTACCGATTATTCGGTAAACATAAAAAATGTTACCGTAAGTTTGTAACACTTTACCAAACGATCTGTAATGTTGAATTTTATTTACCGAATACGGTAGAAAAACATACAATCCATACGGTAAAGACAAACAATCACTGAATACGGTAAAAACTTTAAGTACCGAACAAAACGTAAAACGAACTCTGAATAACCGAAGCCCGGTAAAGTATTATTAACTGTCAAACTGTCAGCCATTTTCTATGAAGCCTCGTGGTTCCAGTGATCGGTTGTCCAGAAGGTGGTTTGGATATTGATTAATTTTAATTATGTATGTATGTAGAAAATAAACCAGCGTTAATTAGAGCTTTCATCCGGCTAGCTATAAATATTTTAAATGTGCTGATTACACGCTAAACAATCAATAGGTTCGATGTAAAAAGGGATTATTATTCTAAATGATACACATGCAAAATATATTTGCAGCATTGTATCCATCTACAGGTAGAACACAACTTCACTGACCAGCATCCGATGCAGTCGACACGCATCGTTCGTAGTATTTCGTTGACTGCGCCATATGCTGGAAAGACCTAACAGTCCCGGTCGGAATAACAACAAATATAGTTTTGTTTAATATATTCATTTAAACAATAACATCCAAATATTTTGGGGTTTAACGAAAAAAACAAAAAAAAAAAACCAAAAAGGGTGGGGACCCGCCCCACAAAAAAACCAAAACGGAAGGTAAATTTTGGAAAAACAACAAAACTTCCCATTACGGAAGGGTGGGGTAGTTTTTGAAAGTACATAAAAAAATTGGGGACCGAACGTTGGGTAATTGATTTAATTCCGGAAAGAAAAACCGAACGGCTGGTGAGTTGAAGATAGAAAAAAAAAATACCAAAAACTAAAAAATTTTTAAGGGTACATTGCTAAGAATAAGTCAAATATATGCATTGCAATGCACATTTGTATAAATATATGCATTGTAATGCATAAATCAAATGTATGCATTGTAATGCATACATTTATACTACTATATGCATTACAATGCATAAATTTGATTTATGAATTGGAATGCGTATTTCTATAAATATATGCATTTCAATGCATAATTCAAACTTTTGCATTGCAATGCATATTTATAAGAAAATTAAAGAGGGTTATTTTTGGATGTTTATTTTTCTTGTGATTGAAAGAAATAAAATAAAACCTAAACAATTTTTAAAATCGAGAACTGGTTTCTGGAGGCAAATCGAAATGTCTTCGGCTAGCTGCTTCGCATTCACGGCTTTGAGGACTGTTCCTTTGACCTGATCCGTGAACTTTTCCCGCTACGCTGTTTGGTCCATCATAACGGGTTTTTCTTGCAAACAATCCCGAACAGCACGATGTAAGTTTCATTCAAATGCAGTCCACTGAGGACTCGTCCGAAGATGCAGTTCAGGATCGTACCCAATGTTCAAATGATTGGCATACTTTCATCCAAACCTATTTCGTCTAGAATTTCTTTGACGCTGTTCACAAGTTCCGTTTTCTTCTGCGGATCGCCTCCTGAGTCTTGAGGTAAAAACGACAATGACAATCTATTGCTAAAATTTCTTACAGTACACATACCTTCTCGAGCATGATTTCAATCCGTTCGCTAGCCATCACCAGCTTCTTAATATCGGCCGGTTTTACGTGGCTGTCCTGCTGATAGGGAAAGGCTGGCCCGTAGTTTTTGGTCATGTCTGTTAAGTCACGCATGCTCAGTCCGAGTAGGTTTTTGAAGTTGTCTAAAAAGTTTGCGGCAGAGGCTACGCCATGTTGCAGGACCGGTGGTGGCCCCGAGGATGGTGGTGGAGACATTTCGTTGGAACCAGTTATCTATGATAATGAAATATGCGTCGAATGAGTCGAATACCTAATAATTTTTGTTTGTCTGCACTGATGAAAATGATAATCGATAATTTCGAGATAACGGAACTTTGACACAATTGCAAAAACATAATTAAGATTGAAGTCTTGAAGTTAGAATTTGTCGCCGGTAACGCAATATGCACGGAAAATAATAATTATCTTAAATGTATAAAAATGCATAAAATATATTGATTCAATGCATACTTTTTATGCATTGCAGTGATTTAAAAGGAATAAACCGTAGAGAGGAATATATAATATGCTTTTCAGCATTTTCGATTTTCTCCGTGTTCCAACACCCCGAAACACGATCAACACAAACACAACGTGGCAGAGTGACTTTCCCCCTGCAAATAACTGCCTAAACAAAATGATAACGGAAACGGAACGGCAAACGGCAAGTTTGACAGTTGTTGGAAAAATTGGGGTAGGGGTGGGGGGGTGTTGGGGGGGGGGTTGGGGGGTGGTTTTTGTGTGTGGGGGAGCGCAATTTTTCGGGGGGGAGGGGTATTGTTGGGGTTTGTGTGGGTGGGTGGTGGGGTGGGCTATTTTTTTTTTTTTTTTTTTGTTTTGTATTTTTTTTGTTTGCATCACTACATTCTTAAAGCTAATCTAATACTTCATTACTTGACAACTGTTGAATTGATGCGATCCCGCATTAATGATGTCGAATAAATGCGATCCCGCATTAATCATGTTGATTTTGGGTTGAATAAGTGCAATAATATAATGCCTGTGGTTACTTGCACTGAACCCAAACATCCTCCTTTTATCGGATGAATCCTCCGTCGGTTGATATCGAAACATTGAAATCGCATTTTCGAATGATAAATGCAGGCGGAGGACGATTTTCTAAAAACCAGATGATTATCCTTCTAATGTTAAACAACTAATAATACGCGAAGTGAATTGACCTCCCGTTAAAATTCTGATGAACGCTGTACGAAAAATCGTCATCCCAAAGTTGAATGCGTATTGCATTGGAAAAGCCCTATGACGCAAATCATTTGAAATGAGGATGACAAACATTCCATTTTACATCATTCGGTAAAAACCTATCAATCGCTATCAGAACTGGTACCGTCACGAATAAAGGATCGAAACCCGACCGCTTCCCACGGAGTCGCGGGAAAATATTTCCTGACTCCTTCAATTTTTGTACTCCCGTTGCAGTCTTTGCTCAACGGTTGAGGAAGTAAAAAGTGAAATAAATTTATGTCGTGAAATTGTTTTAAATTATTCATAGATCGCTAATAAATCTGCACACTTTTGAAACAAACATCATATTGAATTTGGTTGAGTGTCATACGAAACATGGATGATCGTCATACGGATCTAACCATAAGACAATCATCCGATTTCCGAATGCTTTTCGTTAAAGGGCGCAGTAATTCGATTGCGATACGATTTCGAGATGATGTTTGGGTTCAGTGTGGGCTGTTTGTACATTATGCCTTGTTCAGACTACAGAGTTATAACATGTTTTAACGGTTGTCAAATAATTTCAACACAAAAAACGGCATCAAGATAGCCTTGTATCATGTTACAACTCTGTAGTCTGAACAAGGCATTAGACAAATAATTATTGATTCGTGTTTGACCAAATTGTGTTGTTTGTCTAAAGGTCAGTACACCTAATCAACTATTTGCCAAATATCGCTTCTATTGATATTGTTGGTTTATTTGGTATGTACATTATTTGTCCCAGTCTGAATTAACAGACTACAGAGATGTAACATAATACAAGGGTGATTTGAAAATTATCAACAAGGAAAATGTCATCAAGATAGCCTTGTATTATGATACAACGCTGTAGTATGAACAAAGCATAATAGAGGAATCCAATTTGAAAAAAGAAGAAGACGCCGAGTGGTGATTAATCTGACAGCTCGCATGTTAAAGTATAGGACGAAAACCCTAAAATTCTTCTAGAAAATTGAAATAAAATTCTAATTAAAAGCGGTTTGTTTTATGACGTAAGAAAAATCCAAAACTGCACAATAGGGGCATTATTTTCATTTTATTTTTATTTTTCTGAAAATGTCTTTATGGAGTAGTTTTAGATTTTTCTTACATCATACAACAAACCGCTTTTAATTAGATTTTCATTTGAATTTTCTAGAAGCATTTTAAAAGTTTCGTCCTATACTTTAACATGGGAGCTGTCAGATTTATCACCTTTATGAGGAAGTCGATTTCCCCAGGTGAACGTCTAGCCTTGAGTTTACGTTTTCTGGCTACTGGAGAGAGTTTTATGTTGCTCCAGTACTTATTTCGAATCCCCCAAACTACAATTTCTCGCATTGGAGAAGGGAACGATTCTTATAGTCTTGGATCGTCACATTCCACAGGGCTTCGTGCTGCCAACAATCAATATGGAACTAGCGATTTGAACTTGGTTCACTGTAGTAGAACCCCTTGGTCCGAAGTACACCTTGAAGCCAGCACCTAACTATACATATTTGCGCCTTTGTTTTGATTTGCTGTGTTATTTTGACAGAATATTTGAGAGTGTGTTCGTGTGAGTTCATTATTAGGGGTGTATTATTAAGCTTGGGACCGAGCTTGGGACCGATGTGCTAGTACTGACTGAGCCAAGAAAAAAATCGTTTTTGTTGGGGGCCTATTGGTTTTGGGGTTTGTTTTGGGGGGGTGTCTAGAGGTTTTATTTATTTTTGGGGGGGGTTTTTTGAGTGTTGTTGGGTGTTTTTTTTTTGGGGGGGTGGGGGGGGGGGGGGGGGGGGGGGGCTCTGTTCGGGGGTGGTGGAAAACAGAAGAAAAGAAAGAGGACAAAACAAAAAAAAAAAAAACAATACAAAAAAAAAAAAAAAAATTTAATTTTTTTTTTTTTTTTTTATTTTTGTTTGTGGGGGGGGGGGGGGGAGATGAATTTTTTTTTTATTTTGTGTTGTGTGTTGTGTGGTCGCTCCCGCGTTTTGCCCGCCGAACCACACCAATACCCTTTTATTTTTTTTGTAATATACACTGAACCCAAACATCATCCCAAGATCGGCTGAAAAGTAATTCGATTGCGCCCTTTAACGAAAAGCATTCGGAAATCGGATGATTGTCTTATGGTTAGATCCGTATGACGATCATCCATGTTTCGTATGACAATCAACTAAATTCAATATGATGTTTGTTTCAAAAGTGTGTAGATTTATTAACGATTTATAAATAATTTGAAGCAATTTAACGACTTAAATTTGTTTCACATTACACTTCCTCAACCGTTGAGCAAAAATTGCAACGGGAGCACAAAAATTTAAGGAGTCGGGAAATATTTTACCGTGACTCCGAAGAAAGCGAGCGGGTTTCGATCCTTTATTCGTGACGGTACCAGTTCTGATAGCGATTGATAGGTTTTTACCGAATGATGTAAAATGGAATGTTTGTCATCCTCATTTCAAATGATTTGCGTTATAGGGCTTTTCCAATGCAATACGCATTCCACTTTGGGATGACGATTTTTCATACAGCGTTCATCCAAATTTGAACGGGAGGTCATTTCACTTCGCGTATTATTAGTTGTTCAACAATAGAAGGATAATCATCTGGTTTCTAGAAAATCGTCCTCCGCCTGCATCTATCATTCGAAAATGCGATTTCAATGTTTCGATATCAGCCAACGGAGGATTCATTCGATAAAAGGAGGATGTTTGGGTTCAGTGTAGCAAAAAAAAAAAAAAGAAAAAAGGAGAAGATATATCATCCCGCATCGAATGTTGAAGAGCTTCGGTACAGTTTTTTTTCGCACTCCGTATTGCGTTACTCAACCCGTTTTTACCACGCGGTCATTGTGTGTCGAAATCCAGCCGAGCGTTCTTTAAGGGAAGCAGGCATTCCCGACCGAGTCCGACGGATGCTCTGTCCAGTCAGTACCGTTTTCAAACACCCGAGGGAGAAAGCGTAACCCCACAATCATCATCGTAGCAGGGAAGGTCATCGCTCTACCACAGCCGGTAGGGTTCAGGCAAGGATCGAAAAGGAATAAGGGTAAAACATTTGCAGGTAATGTTTATCACTGAAAAGCTTGCAAGTCAATAGCTTTAGGTAGCAAGAATACTTCCTTCATCTAAAAGAAAATAGAACCACACGGCATGAGAGCTCGATACGGACTGATGCATATGAAGTAAAATTCATAAGAAGGAACGGGTCAATGCAAAATAATAAAAAAAAATCAATATTGATCAACCATACGTGCTAAGATATGCATAAATTAGATGATACCATTATCAAAGGCAGACGTTTACGCAAGAACAAAATTGATCGATAAATTTGTGTCAATTTTCAAATTAAAAAGCGTTAGGCCAGGCGCCCACTGATGTGGCGGAGGTGTGACATCTGCTAGCATGCCAAAATATCTTGTCGACGTTCGCCTCACGCCACAAGACTTTGATGACTTTGACAAGACTCGATATTTTGACATGTTATGTGATGCCACACTTCCGCCACATCAGTGGGCGCCTTGGCTTAGGAATCGCTTGATCACTAGAGCCGCACAGTTCACTTAGTCGAGGTGCCCACTGATGTGGTGATGTTGCGGCATCTGTTAGCGTGTCAAAGTATCATGCAGACGTTAGCCCACACGTCTTTCTTCTTTATTAGCGTTTCAAGATTATTGCTTGATCTCAACTTAGTGTTCTAAATGCACTTCCACGGTTATTAATTGAGAGCTTTCGATGCCAGGTACCATTTTTGAATTAGTATGATTGTGTGGCAAGTACAATCATACCTTATGCCCAGGGAGTCGAGAAAATTTCCTTAACGAAAAACTCCTAGTCCAGACTGGGTATCGAACCCAGTCACCTCCAGCATGTTGCTTTGTAGCCATGCCTTTACCGACTGCGCTAAGGGAGGACCCACACGCCACCATGTTTTGACTTGCAATGAGATGCCACATTACGGCACTTCGATGGGTCCCAGATAGGATTCGTTTACATTCACGACTTGAAAATCGATCAACTGTCATTTGGTCAGTTGTCAGATGTGATCTTTTTTTTTTTTTTTAAATTTTAATGTATTGTTTATCTTTTCAACCGGTTCAGTATTTGACGCAACCACACCGAAAGACGTCTAAGGCCAGGCGCCCACTGATGTGGCAGAGGTGCGGCATCTGCTAGCATGTCAAAACATCTTGCCGACGTTCGCCTCACGCCACAAGACTTTGACTCGATATTTTGACATGGTATGTGATCACCAACAAACCGACATGAATGACAATAGAAAATGTCTAAATATGTCTGTTCAAATCATATTACTGACATCTATTTTCGTGTTCGCTGAGAACGTTTATTGAAGCCACGAACACGCTTGGAAACTTCATAACAAGGTTCATGCCTGAGCTATCCTGGACAAATTAATTTTATCTAGATAAAATGATTATATAGGTGTTGACAGATTGAATCGCTGCACATTTGAATCGGTCGTTATGGATTCTTGATCAAAAGTGAAGATTGAGTTTCATGTCGGTTTGTCGGTGATATGATACCACACCTCCGCCACATCAGTGGGCGGCTCGACTAACGAAATGGACGCAGAACTTGTCGCTCGCGGAATTCCAGTTCCCGATCCGAACGAATGGATAAAAGAACGCCACAAAGCGGTTGCCTTATGTATGTGTTGCCCCTTGACTAAGTGAACTACGCGGCGCTAGTGAGCAAGCGACTACTAACGTATTTTGATTTGAAAATTTACACAAACTTATCGATTAATTTTGTTCTTGCTTAAACGTCTGTCTGCGGCAGAGTTGAAAAAAAAAATCAAATTCACTTTACTGACGCAACACGAACTGAATCAATAATAAATTCATTGTCCATCTTTCCACAACTTCAACCTACTGAACAAACATTTCGGTAATGATTTTTGTTTTAGATTTTCCGTACTTGCCATTGCACGCAATCGTTTTGCGATTCAATGAAAATGAACAAGAATAGTTCATCTTTCTGGGAATGAAAAGTGCATTCATTTCACTGAATATTTAGGCGATAAATTTTCAAAACGTATCCAAAGTCGCTCTCTAATGGTTCTTGGCATCTTTGCCGTTGGATCGTTGGATTCAACAGGCCATTTGCGCTGGCCAGCTCGTCGTGTCGAAGTCGGAAATGACGGGTGAAATGCCTTACGTTGAACCTGACTTAAACGTACTGGCAGCTGCCAGCTGCCTTTGGAATCGATGTTGCAGAAAGATTTTGCTCCATCCATCAAGCAAAACGTCGACGCTATATCGATGGCGTTTCTTGCTGTTTTGTCCACTTATCGAGGCCATTGTAAGATGATGATGGAGCAGAGCAAGGATGAGTAATATACACGCAAAAAAAAAAACCGCAGTAGAAACTACCATTTCGAGGGTTAAATTCAGCTGACTATAAATGCGTTTGATTTTACCATGCCTGCGATTAGATCAACCATGCTGCGGTTGATATTAATATGAGGTCTGTCAAATATACCACAAATGATGATAGTTTTACCATAAACGTAGTAAATTTGACTGAAATTTCATGGTAGTTTTGAAGATAGGCATAGTCAGGTATAATGGTAGTTTCTACTACAAGATTTTTTCCTGTGTACGATTAATAATTAATCCAACACGGATTCAGAGAAACTGTGCAGCACTTTCAAAACTGGTGAAATCAATAGCAAGGAACATTTGCACATAGCGTGGGGGGAGTCAACGAGATAAGCCTATCCACTTCCACTTAACATTTTGCCAAAAATGTTGAGTGTCGTAGACCCGCTTTTTTCTGCGCACACGGCCACGCTGAAACTGATGAAAAGAAATCAATGTGCCTAAATGACTGTGAGTTTTTTAAATTCCTATTCACTGATTGCAAGATGAACTGATTATTCTGCACATTGATTGTTGTTTTTTTTTGTATTCTCCCAAGCGCGGAAGTAACGATCTTTGATGAAGTTTGTCAGAAGTAGATAATTTATCATCTCCATGCGAAGCGCTAGGAGTGGACGGTAATTTATTGCTAGAACGAAATAGACATGAAGAGAAAGTGTATTGATAGTTCCGTATAGGGCCTATCCTGCATGGGGTAGTATGGTAAAGGGTTATGTGCCTGATCGGATACTACCGTCAATAATGCCCTCCGCTCGTTTTCAAACTTGATCTTTCAATTTTCAAAGCCTGCCGTTGCCCTATACGGAACTATCAATACACTTTCTCTTCATGTCTATTTCGTTCTAGCAATAAATTACCGTCCACTCCTAGCGCTTCGCATGGAGATGATAAATTATCTACTTCTGATTATTCTGTTTAAAGAATGAATATAAGAGAGAGCTAAAACTGACAATCTTGGATGAACAGCAAGAACTCTCGCATACTGAATGAAAATAATAACAACAGAATAAATCAATAATAAGAATTTCGACGATTATCTCAATAAATGCTTCATCGCTAGCTAAAAAGTAGCATTGGTGCAGTATCATCTGGATGACATTTTCCAATTTGACTTTCGAAATGACAAACATATGATCGAGCTGAGCTGCCTGTCAGATACAGAATTGTCATTTTCATTCTCCTTAACATTGGACTCAGCAGCAAAAAGTTTGGTTTGGAATATGGCTGCATTATGGGGAGCCGCAGGTTTTTACGGTTGTTGGTATTCAGAGGACTGAGCTGTTTTTACAACGAGGAATCGTCATTCTCATATATATGATATATCATTTTCATTTATGATCCAGCTACAACCTGCACCGGGTATCAAAATTGTGTCGGCTTGTTGTGTGATGAACGGCGGTGGGTATGATTTCATTTGTAACTCGTATCGGGTTGAGGTTTGCACTGATAAAAGCTCCGGGTATCGCAGTCTCAACGACATGTTTAGCCAGAATCTAAAAATAGCTGCATGAAATATGTTTTTATGGGCATGAGCATGAGCATGATTGACCGCCCACGGATGCAATTCCATTATTGCCAGATCAGCTGTATTTGCACAAACAACCAACAGATGATGTTTGGGACTAATATACATCTTCTATGTGTAAAAACTGGTGACCCATTATAAAGCAATACCGGTGCCGGCCGTGCCCGAATGCTGGTAGGGAATGGGAAGGAACGTATTGACATGATACTCGCTTTGAAGGAAGCCGAGAAATCCTCTGCACTTCCATGAGAAAACACTGGGATTTTGGATAGTTGGGGAAAGGTTAGCAGCAGGGTTCGTTTTGGTTAACGATACGCTGAAAGTATGTAGCACTATCCGCCAAAAGCAATGGGCCGCTCCAATGTGACTGAAAAGAGACAAGCATAACGAAAAACAAAACAAAACAAAATAGATAAAATATATTAGATATTACATATTGTCTTCAAAATTTGGTAGAAATACATTATTTGTTGCTTTGCAAACCAGCTCTCCTCGATGTCCTAGTTGGCCAAGTCCTGCTGGACCCGCAGCTGCTGCCGTCGGCACTCGTCCACATCTACCCGGCCGTCGCCGACGTGTCGGAAACCATCCGGTAGTAACGCTGCATGAAATATGTTTTCATAGAACGACAAAGAGGGTATGCTTCCTTTATATTATGCAGTTGTCTTATATAATTCCATATTTCTCTTGGCTAAGAGCGTTAACGCAACGTGCATTCATCGATCAGTCGTGAGAAGCCTTGGTTCAAATCCCGAATGAGCTTATAAAAAATAAATCCCATCAATGTAACGCGAAGATGCCGTAAAATAATATGAATTAATATCATTAAATAAAGAATGTGCACACCAAAAAGTAGTCAACGGGAAATTAGTGGTATTAAATGGAAAATATGAGAAAATCAAAAGTATATCATTTTTTTAAGACTTCATAAAAATACAAATATAAAACATATACAGTTTGTTAGATTTCACTTGCCAGATCGGCCTTTTCACTGAGGATTTTCTTTTTTTTCCCCTTCAGGCTTTTTCCTGGTATTCAGGGTCGTTTACTGGCTCCGAGAGGAATTGGGCGGAAAAACTTCCCATACAAACCGTCACCAAGGTGGAGTAAAAGAAAGAAAAGGAGAAAGGGATGAGTTCAAAATTGATAAGGCGAATTATTATGTAGGAGAATTCAATTTCTTTTTAATTTTTGTTCATAATAGGGGTAGGAAAGGAAGGTTGGGTAGGGAACATTACCGGTATTGACATTTGGCTCTCGTCCAATGCGCTGTAGATTCGAATGGCGGCTACGGTGCTCCGGGTTCTCCGCTGGGTTCTGGTTTTTTTATATTGCTTCGCTGGGCTCACTTTATTGCTGAACAAGTGCTGGACACTCAGGCACTTTTTACAGCTTTTCCTACTAGTCGCCGACCCCGGCAATAACAGCTGCTTATATCAGCTGATTCCATATAATGGTATTGGAGCCATCTCCTCGACAGTGAGGGTCGACTGTGGGAGCGCACTGAATAGCGCGTAACGGTTGACACAGTAAATGGGAGAATAGGGATGCCAAGGATGGGAAATAGGATATATTATTCGATTATAATTCAATTATTTCAATTCACATATTTCTTTTTTGGTTCAGTTTATACTATTTCATAAATAAGAATTTATATAAAAATAGAAAATTTAAAATAGAAAAGTAAAAAAATATATATATATACAAAAATTAAATTATTTACAAAATTTTCAAATTAAACCAATGTAACCGATAGACAGGTTACATTTAGCCCACACTTGGGAGAAAAAAAAAATAAAAAAAGGTTTATTTTTTTTTTCACTTGGTAGGGGTGAAGTCAAGGTAAATGAATTTGGTGCTATTTTGAAAGCTCTCTTTTCATTGAGGGTTAGGTTAATGTTGTGGAATGATTTTTCCATAATAGGAGCTCTTTTCAACAAGATCACATAACTCTCAATGATAGAGTCTGGCTATCAAAATAGAAGGATTAGGTTAGGAATGGGAATTGTTGGTGGCTCTCTTTTTATTGATGGTTAGCTAGATTTGGCGGAATGATTTTTCCATGGGAGAGGAGCTCTTTTCCGCAAATCCACATAACCCCCCAATAATAGAGTCTGGCCACCGATGAAGGAAATAAGGATAGGAGTTTTTATGATGACAGCTCTCTTTTCGGTGAAGGTTAATTTGATTTAGCGGAATGATTTTTCTCTGCGAGATCTGTTCCGCCAAATCACGAAACTTTCAACCATAGAGTCTGGCTGCCATTATAATTGGACTGGGTTAGGAGTTCTTACGGTGACAGCTCTCTTTTTGTTGAGGGTTAACTTGATTTAGGGGAATGATTGTGCTCTGTGAGATCTTTTCCGCCAAATCACGTAACACTCAACCATAGAGTCTGGCTGCCAACTCACGAATCTTACCTTATGCTTGGGATTATAAGGTTGAGATAAGATGAAAATGTATGAGTTGTATCGGTTAGTATGCCTTCTACCAAAAATACTGCCTTTTTGGAATCATGGTTCGTCAGAATAAAGCTTTTTTTATCCGCCCTCTCGCTATTAGCCTTAGAAATTTAGATATTTATTTTACAACTAACTTAAAACAACTACTTTTTCAAAAACTAGACTATAATTGGAAGAGAAAAGGAACATTTTATTGACTCTCTACTTTTGACTTATATTTCGCCGAATATTGATTCGGGAAAAAAAATTACACACTTATTCATACACATTCATTCTTACTCATTCATACACCCACCTTTCATACATATCCGTTAATTCAATCATTTCATTCATGCAGTTGTCGGGCTCAGAAAACATTTTACCACGAACAATTTAACACACACTAATTCTAGAATAAAATATTGGGGATCCCTAATTCTAAATAATTCGAGTGTCTGGCGCTAACGCAACAGACCCGTTGAGCTAATGATTAAACTTATCGTTGAATTCGCCACCTAGGGAGGCGTTACGAAATAGATAAACATTCCCCTTTGTTTGAATCTGGCAGATCTACCAGAAATTGTAAACAAGGGGTAAGAACATAAAAAGAAGCAGGCATTGTTCAAGGCAGAGATGGGAACAACAACAAAGCTTCGCTCTGACGACGATCTACTAAAAGGCATGAATGATGGCATGTAAATACGCAGGTAAGTATTCAGTTCAATTAACTGTAATTTGTTGCTTTGTTTCAGGTTATATAGATACTCCAATTTGAACAATTTATGTAAGGCAGGCTATACTGAGCTTTCGCTATCACCCGGGCTTAAGGTGAACGGCTGGCCATATCCCTAAATTTTTACCCGTGAGGTCTTCTACCTCATAGGAAGAAGAGCCAATTTTTGCCTTTATTTTGCAGGGTAAGTACTGCGGCCCTAGCTTGGCGTTATAATTTTCAGCAGCCGAAGACTGCTTCATATTCCTTCGGTAGATCATTTGTCCTACCACGAAGGACTTAGCGAAAGTGCGGCTTCGCAAATTATACTGGGTTCGGGACGTATCGTGGGACTTCTCAAGATTCTTCCGGACAATCTCATGGATCTTGGCGAACATTTGTTTTCGCCTCACCTCCTTCTCCTCCTCAGAGAGTTCTTCACCATGGCGTGCGAGGCGATGGTCGGATCCCTGTTCTGCTAACTCTTGCCCGTGGGTGATGAAGTACGGCGTAAACCCTGTGGAGGAGTGCACACTTGTGTTTAGCATCATCTCAATTTCGGGTATCTTCGTGTCCCACAGTCGCTGGTCGGTTTGTACGAAAGTGCGGATAGCCGCATTTATTGTTCGGTTCACTCGCTCTACAGGGTTCGATTGTGAATGATACCGGGAGTTCAACCAGTGCGTGATTTTGAAGAGATCTAGAAGTTCTTTGAAGTTTCTCGAAACGAAAGAGCTGCCATTGTCTGTGATAATGGTTTCAGGGACAGAATTTCTAAAAAACCACTGATTCTTCAAAATCACACACAAGGTTGAACTGTCCAGCTTCTTCACCGGGTGAATCATCACCCATTTTGAAAAGTAATCGCAAATCACTAGGATGTGCTGATTTCCTTTCCGACTACGTGGCAGAGGACCCACAAAGTCCATCGAAATAATCTGCCACGGTCGGGACGCACAACGCATTTTTCCCATTTCGGGGGTCGTCTGTACAAATGACGGTTTGACCTCTTTGCAGGTAGTGCATTCTTGAATATAGGTCCTAATTTGTTTAGCCATCTTAGGCCAATAATAGCGTTGCTGTATACGGGCAAGAGTTTTACTAAAACCAGTATGAAATTGATTATCATGGGCCTGTTTCAACACTTCGGGGACTTCATCGGTGGAAAGGACTTGTTTCCATTCGAAACGGGAATCGAACGGTATATTTTTTGTGGCAACAAACTTAAGCAATCTACCGTTCTCGACCTTAAAGTCGACGAAATCATCGGGACGATTGATGACCTTTTCCTTGAGGGAATTATACCACGTTGAAGTAGGTGAATCTTGGACAGCAGCAATACTCCGTGACAGGGCATCCGGGACAACATTTTCTTTACCCTTTCGGTGTACTACTGTCATGTCGAATTGCTGAAAGTCCAAGCTCCATCGACTACAACGGGAACCAACTTTCCACTTCGTCTTGAGGATGTGGGTCAACGCCGACGAATCCGTCACTAAGGTGAAATGGTAGCCTTCGATATACCCCCGAAATGCTTCAATGGAGAGCAGAGCGGCGAGAGCCTCTTTCTCAGCAGCGTGGTAGTTCTTTTGTGGAGTGGTGAGCTTGCGGGAAAAATAGGATATAACTCTCTCACCATCCTCTTGCTGCTGAGTGAGTACTCCCGCAACAGCTACATCGCTTGCGTCCGTCTGGATAATAAAGGCTCGGGAGAAGTCGGGACTTCCCAGAATCGGTGCTGTGATAAGCTGCTCCTTTATAAGACAAAAGGCTTTCTCTGCTGCTTCATTCCAGCCGATGATCTTTGTTTTGGTTTTCAGGAGATCCGACATTGGCCCACAAATCTTGCTGAAGTTTGGAATGAAGCGTCGGTAATAATTTGCCATCCCGAGAAATCTCCTAAGCTTGGTGATCGTGGTCGGCTTTTCGTATTCCACAATTGGTCGAATTTTGTCGGGATTCCCACGGAGGCCTTGAGAGTTTAGGAGATATCCCAGGAAGGAAATTTCCGGCATTCCAAACCGTGACTTCTCGAGATTTATCATAAGGTTGGCTCTGTTTAGTCTACGCGCAATTTCCCGAAGTAATTGTACATGATGCTCAAATGTCTCCGTTACCACGACTATATCGTCGAGGTAGACGAAGACATAAGGTTCCAATTCACCATGACTAAGAACTTGGTCCATTAACCTTGCAAGGGTAGCCGGGCTATTTACGAGACCGAATGGCATCCTGGTGAATTGGAACAGCCCCTTTCCTTGCACGATAAAGGCCGTATATTTACGGGACGACTTTTCCAGAGGAACTTGAAGAAATGCCTCTGAAAGATCTATGGTCGATAGATATTTCGCCTTTGGAAGTTGGCCTAAGATTCGGCAAGGGTGAGGCAAGGGGTAAGCATCACGAACAGTGCGTTCGTTAACCTTGCGCGCATCTAAACAAAGCCGAACCTTATTAGGCTTGATGACTGGCACGCAATTTAGTGACCAGTCCGAGGTGCTCGGTTCAATAATGCCACCGTCAAGCAGCCTTTGCAACTCTATAGACACCAAACCTTGAGTCTTAGGAGACATTACATAGGGAAACTGCCTAACCGGAGGCTTTTTCCTGGTATTCAGGGTCGTTTACTGGCTCCGAGAGGAATTGGGCGGAAAAACTTCCCAAAAAAACCCCCCCCAGGTGGAGTAAAAGAAAGAAAAGGAGAAAGGGATGAGTTCAAAATTGATAAGGCGAATTATTATGTAGGAGAATTCAATTTCTTTTTAATTTTTGTTCATAATAGGGGTAGGAAAGGAAGGTTGGGTAGGGAACATTACCGGTATTGACATTTGGCTCTCGTCCAATGCGCTGTAGATTCGAATGGCGGCTACGGTGCTCCGGGTTCTCCGCTGGGTTCTGGTTTTTTGATATTGCTTCGCTGGGCTCACTTTATTGCTGAACAAGTGCTGGACACTCAGGCACTTTTTACAGCTTTTCCTACTAGTCGCCGACCCCGGCAATAACAGCTGCTTATATCAGCTGATTCCATATAATGGTATTGGAGCCATCTCCTCGACAGTGAGGGTCGACTGTGGGAGCGCACTGAATAGCGCGTAACGGTTGACACAGTAAATGGGAGAATAGGGATGCCAAGGATGGGAAATAGGATATATTATTCGATTATAATTCAATTATTTCAATTCACATATTTCTTTTTTGGTTTAGTTTATACTATTTCATAAATAAGAATTTATATAAAAATAGAAAATTTAAAATAGAAAAGTAAAAAAAAATATATATATACAAAAATTAAATTATTTACAAAATTTTCAAATTAAACCAATGTAACCGATAGACAGGTTACAAGTTAAGTCAATTTGACCTGTTATATCCAAATGCCCGCACCTTTCGTTTGACACCTTCCATCAGTTTTTGCACAGTGTCATCCGTCACCAATTTTGCAGCTTTCTGCCAGTTACGCATGAAGCTTTTCTCATCAATTGCTACGCTATTTGTTTTTCGAAGATTCCTCTTGACCAGAGCCCAATACTTTTCGATCGGACGGAGCTCTGGCGAATTTGGCGGATTGCAATAATTTGGGACAATATTTACACCATTAGCAATGTACCAATCCTTAGCCAGTTTTCCATAGTGGCAAGATGCCAGGTCAGGCCAGAACAGCATCGAACCGTTGTGTTCCCGAATGAACGGCAACAGTCGTTTATTCAGACACTCTTTTACGTAAATTTGTCCATTTAGAGTGCCAGTCGTGATGAAGATGTCGCTTCTGAGACCGCATCCACATATTGCCTGCCATACGAGGTATTTTTTTGGGAACTTCGACAATTTTTTTTGCTTATAACGATCAGCAACATTTCCTCTTTGCAACGAGGTATAAAACTGTAGTCCCGGTATCTGCTTAAAGTCAGCTTTACAATATGTTTCGTTGTCCAATATTATGCAGTCGTATTCCTTCAGCATAGTGTCATATAATTTTCTCGATCGAGATTTTGCGCTCTTGTTCTGGCTGTCGTTACGATTTGGAGCAACACCTACTTTGAATGATTTCAAGCATGCACTTTTCTTCACTTTCTGGACGAACGATGGAGACATTTTCACTTTTTTCGCCACATCACGAACGGATATATTCGGTTTCTTCTTAAATTCTTTAATCACTTTCTTCCTCTCCGCGACGAAACGAGAATCATGGTTACCTCCGGAACCGACCTTTCTATTTAAAGTTAAGCGCTGCTGAAAGTTTTTTAGCACTTTAGTAACCGTCGATTTTGCGATTTTTAATGACTTGGCAATATCGCCGTGTGACATATCTGGATTTTCCACTCTTTTGTGCAAAATTGCTTCGCGCACGCGTTCTTGATTCGACGCCATTTTACTGAATAAAGGTTACTGTAGCCAAACGACGTCTTCATCATAGCACACATACATTAATATTCATGTAGTAGTGATCGGATTAGCAAAGCGTACACGGAGAAGACTGCATTAGGGCATTTCCGACGACTACTTTTTGGTGTGCACATTCTTTAAAACGTTACAGAGGAAATGAATTCAAATAGAAGAAAATTAAATACATTTTTGATATATTTTTTTCTTCAACATATCCCAAGCTCTATAAATGCTTTTTAAAATGCAATAAAACATATCAGTAGAAGCAGTAATTCAACTGCTGAAAAAGTAACTATGCCCTAATTATACTTGTTCTCGGGCTTCAGTAAAGCATGTGCGCTTCCTTTAATTTGACAGGAGTGGGGCCCTTTTCGACTTTAGTTCTAATTTAAGGACGCATGTAAGATTAGACTGCTTTATACCATAAACTTATATCGTAATATAATGCAAAATTGATGTATCTATATAGAGCTTCATGGTTACTTGGGTGGCTTTTTCCGCGAATTTCTCGTCATTGAAAACTCACCTTATCAATCCACCACAGAGGAAGAGTTCACCTATCCGATAGAATTGGAGGCTTACATGGGTAGCCTTTGTGCCAAGAGAAATTTACGGAAGAATCCATTGTTTACGTTTGTCAGTTAGGCTCTAATGAAAAATCTTAGTCGAAATGTATTTCGAAGTGATTTTCAAAATACAAATTCAACAATTTTCAACTCTGGTCTGCGGTAATAAATAGATTAAAACAAATCTCGTGGATGTCCCCTGGTGATATAGATTTGTGACAATTTTTGACAGCGGGTTGTTGAAAATCTCTGGACGTAATTTTTGAACGCTCCCTTGGCGATCCATCCCCTGGTATTACATTGCAATTACAATAGAAGAGTTCGGTATTTTCCATTAGGAATTAATCATTAATTAGAATTACAATCAAAACAAGTCACCAGATAACAACCTTTTATTTCGACTAGAGAGTAAATCAGGGACCTGACGGACGGAGATTTTCCTGCAGCCAATATCTCTAACATCCAAACGTCAAAAGATTCATTGTTTGTAAACAATACTGGCGTTAGTACCAGTAGTAACAAACTTCAAAAAAAGGCCCGTGATATGTTGGATACTGTAAAACGCTAGCAAATAGGATAGGGTTGCCAAGCCCCTGGAGTAAATCAATTAAAAAAAATGCGCCAGCTTTTGTTTCAAATTAGTTTTGTCATAAAAATCAAAATTATACCTTCATTAGAAGACAGAATATTAAAAGAGATATGAGAACGCCTTTGAAAAACGTATTTTCATATCATTTTGTTTACATTCTGAACCCGGCTTTCTGGGACGGACGCCAAATTCGGCCGAAGAACTGCTCCAGCTGATACTGTTTATGTTTCCAACGTTCATGTTAAGATTTTCCCAATTTTCCATAGTTTTTCTCAGTGTGGGCGTGTGATATTTTCCTTCACTATGTTCCAATCAAACACGTCGATTTTTGATTTTAATACTTTATTGCATCCAAGTTCACACTCAGCCGGAATCATTTTTGTGTTCTGTTTTGCTTCATTTTAATATTACTTTTTGATATTAGTTTTACAATAACAGTTACTTGTTTCTTGTGTTTTTTTTTGTTCTCCAACAACAGAATCGACTTACACACATGGTTGGTTTGTCTGTTTGTTTCCACGTAGTTTTTGTTTTAATTTCTTCATTTGTTTTATTTTTCTTACCATCTATTACATTTAAGTTTTCTTGTTTTGTTTTTCTGTTTCACCATTTAATATTTAATATATAGTCGATTTCTTCGTCATTTTTTGCTTCTATATTTGATATTGACTTTGCTCTTTTTTCTTTATCTCTTTCGAATTCTCGGCTTGACCTACTCTGCTGTTATTTTTGCGTTTGTTTTTGTTTTTGTTTCAACATGCTACGATATTACGCGCTCTACTGTGGTAGTTAGAAGTTGTTATTCTAATCTTTCTTGGATATTCGCCCAGTAGATCCATCGATTTCTCAGGAAAACGAACACAATCAATCAGTAGTGGTGCCAGACCGGCTGGCAAAATTGGATTAACGCTCAACATGTCTGCATTTGTGTCTGTGTCCCATTTCGGTTCCGTCCAGAACAGTTTAATTGTGTAAAGTTTAATAGTTTACTCTTATAGTGGTTTTTGTTTTCCTTAGCTCATCATTGCTGCTTTCTCCTCCACTTTGCCCTGTTCTTATTTTGTTTTTTTTTTTAAATAGTAAAAAGGTTGTTGTGTAAAGTTTTGTTTTTGGAAAAATCATAGCAAGTAAAGTCGTCAAGAACCATGTTTTAGAGATGATTGTATAAGAGTGTGTTTGTTTGCTTGTTCTTTTACCTTGTTTAAACATTGTTCCTATAGAATTAGTTCAGAAGAAAGTTGTTTCTTTTTGTATTTCTTCACTACGTTGCTTATTTATTTTGTTACTCGTTTCTCCAATAATACGCATCGTAAGAATAATTTCGAAAGTCTTTTTTCTTTTGCCTTTTCATCTAATGTTTAAGTAGTGTTGGTTTATCTCTGCTTGATACATTGTTTATTTCTATTGTTTTGTTTTCTGTTGTCACTCTAGAAACGGGATTTGTTTTTTTTGTGATCCTTTTTAAACTATTCTACACCCACATCTACTTGTTTTCTTGTTTTTTTGCTGTATTTGATTTTATTTGTATCGATTAGCTTCGTCTTTGCGGTCAGATAACTTTAACATTAGTACTTTGTTTCTGAAATTCAGTTACACCGATTACACAGTTTGGTAGGTTTTCTCCCCCTTTTCTACGGTAAATTTGTCTTAACTAGTTTTGTTTGCTTCAATAATTTTTTGTTCTGAAAAATTCTTCTATTCTAAAATAAAATCTAATTCATCCAATATGTTTTCTTTTTTTTCTCTAATAACAATTGAAAAATCGTTCTGTTTTGTTTCCCCTTTTGCTTGTACGCTACTGAATGCTAACTTAGCTTGTATCATTTAAACATTCAAAAAGAATAAGTTCCACTTCTACTCACCAGTGGTATAAGACCTCTCAAAAAGATACGAAAAAAAAACTTCAATGTGTACAACATCTTCGAATATATTTTTTTCTTCATATTTGACGTTTGTTCGCTACTTGGTTTTAAATTTTGTTTGCTCTGTTTTGGTTTTGGTTTCAGTTCGGTTTCTTCTTATACGACGATTTATTATTATCCTAAATATCGATTTCTCGCCCACAATTAATTGTTTAGTATATTTTTCTTCTTCTTTTACCTCTACTAATATAACTTGACGACAATCACGGTTGTTTCGAATCAGGTTTACAGATGGGGAGGGCCCTACGTTTGTTTGCCATTTTGGTTTTATTTTTCACAAGAGAGAGATTTTTCTTTAATGGATTCCCGTTGAGCAAATTTGATTCGAGTTTTTCCTACGCACTATTGTATTTGTATTTATTGTTTGTTACCATTTAGTAGTGTATGTGTTCATTTTTTTTGTTAGTTTGGTATGTTAGTGAAACGTAGTTGTTTGTTTATATCTAGAAATCAAAACTAGATCTTATGTTAATGAAGGTGTAAAAAAGTGGGCAATATTGTTTCTTGTGCAAATACATGTAGGTCCTCCGAAAAGAGGTGGTCAAAGAGCTTTCCAAAACAGTTGCTAGTTTGTGTTCGAACTATGGGTGTAAAGTTAGTGCACCATTATCATTGTGGGTTTGTCAACGTTATCTTCTACTACCTATCCTCTTCATCATCATCTTCTCCTTGCTGCTGTGTTAGTATGGAGTACGGTTCTATATTTGTTATTACTATTGAGTTGTAGAAATACCTGTGAGATTGGTTCGCTAGGGAGCGCTACTTGCTATGTATGGTTATGTTAGTTGATGCGTGGAAAACAAAATCCTATTTCGAGTGTGAAATGAAAACTCTATTTACCTACTAGAATAAATAAAATGGTTAAATAGCTTGTTAGTTGAAACGTAACTGTTACTTAGCAAAATCAATATTACAAGTTGCATTAGTCCAGTAATACACTATTTTTCGACGACATTGTTTCAAACTCTGTCAAATACTTGTATTGTTGTGGTTGCGGTAGTAGACTACATTGAAGGGGATTCAAGCTTTTACTTATGTCCTGTACTACTAAATATGCATGTTTGTAAAGTAGGTTCTAAAGACTGGAACCAGCCAGATTCTCTTTGTTTTATTCTTTTTCTTTTTATTTCTACCATGTAGCCATAGTCTACATCTAGTACTAACGTGTGTTAGTTTGTTGCCGTGTTTGTATGTGTGGATGTGAATTGCAGCTGACATGTTCGTGTCTGTTTTAACGCGAGCCTAAACTGCCCATAAATGCACCACAGTCGGGACTGTTTTACTTTCATGGGGAGTAAAGTGTCTGTAAGAAGAGTGACGGCAGTGCCAACATGCCAACCTGTCAGTTTAATATTCATCCTCGTTCAAAACAAACAAGAAACCTGTCAAAACTAAAACATGGCGTCACTCTCCATTACATTGAAACAACGTGACATATGTTCTACTCTGATAAGTTTATACTCCAGTTGAGACTAAATTAAATGAATTTACTGAAACAATAACATAAAAGCTACATTTTACTTAATCATATTCATATAAATATTTTAAAATAACCTATTTGTTTTGATCAATCATCTTCATGCACTTAAATTTTTCGACCATGCAAAGATAAATCGAATTGCGCTCAAAATGTCAAATGTGACGTTACAAACAAAGAACAGAGCTTAATCGATTCATGTCAAATGGTGATGCTTGTTATTTAATCGTGAACTTGTTGGAAGTTGTACTTGTCTTTTTCGGAGGTTGTGTGTCATTTGCAGGATATTGGCACAATCTGTGATTTTTTAGCGAAGCTGTCTGATAAAGAGTTCCAAGCCTGCAAACTGTGCACAAACGCGTCGTGTTCGGTGGGATTTTTAATGCGTGGGATAAATTCGTTGAAAACAAAATACATGAAGGGAAGAGTTCAGATAGACGGTGATGAAATCGCAGCGGTAGAAGAATTCGTGTATCTGGGCTCATTGGTGACCGCCAATAACGATACCAGCAGAGAGATACAAAGGCGCATTATGGTTGGTAATCGTGCCTATTTTACACGCTAAGACCGAACAAAGTTTGCCGAGCCACAAAGTTGACCATCTACAAGACATTGATTATACCGGTAGTCCTCTACGGCCACGAAACGCGCCCTTGATGTCCTTGAACGGTAGGTGTTGCGTACAATGTACGGTGAAGTGCAGATGGAAGACGGACTTTGGAGGAGACGAATGAACCACGAATTGTATCAGTTGCTGGGAGAGCCTCCCATCGTTCACACCGCTTAATTCGGCCAACTACGGTGGGCTAGGCATGTCGTAATAATGTCGGACGACAGCCCAGTAAAAATGGTTCTCGAAAACGATCTGACGGGCACAAGCAGCAGATCCACGCAACGAGCAAGGTGGACCGATCATGTAGAAGGTGACTTGTGGACCCTTCTCAGACTACGAGGCTGGAATCAGGGTTAGTAGAATTTAATTGAACCGAACCAGGGTAAGTAAAACTAAATAATAAAACCAGACTGACAGCGTGGCTCATTCTCCTTTGATATTTATCAGTTTAACAGGAAATTTTTCGTCTCTGTTTGTTTTGTTTTCATCCGTTGCATTGCCCAGCAATTGCTTCGGTATCATGTGGTCCCAAATATCCAACCATCTCGATCCAAATCTAGTAGACCGTTCCCTACTCTCCCGAGCAGAATGGCGTGAGAATGATCGTTCCATGCTCGGCGAAAGCGGTATCAGTAAGGAGATTTGGGGTCCTTCAACCCAGCCAGCAGCGTACCTGGTATCCCAATCCACCACCGCCCTGCCAGTGCGTTGGGCAACCAGAGAACACTGTACGAAGTTTGGGAAAGCCGGACGCAACCTGCGTACATTTGATGCAGTCGTACTTATTCACATCCCCAAGGAACGTAGGATAAGGCTTGATGCGAAGTCCTGAAAATGATTTTTTTTGGCTACGCTCCTTGCGGTTACCGTTCTCGAGACACGAGTCACAAGAAGTTAGTCGTTTGGAAGTGGATTCGAAGTCCAAGCGTAGTTCCGACGAGTTTCCGATTCAAGTGATTCGGGATGATTCCGATGCTGAGAGTAATGTTGACGACGATGCTGTTTCCGAGAACTCAAGCGACGATTCAGATTGACTGGGTGGATATTCGGCTGCGTCCGGTGGAAACTCGAAAGACACTTTGCAAGATAGTTACGATATCTGCGCCGACATAATGATCCGAGACGAAACACAAACTGTAGAGCAAGCGGAAGAAGATACACCGGGGCGCCGATGTCGACGAAACCGGTAGTGGCATCAAGAGTACGAGATGTACTGTACGGGATTTGCGATCAACGCAACGAATTTCGTAGACAACTTGCCTAGTTCGTTGGCGAAGAAGCAGCCGGACGGGGGAAAGGGAAATAAAAGAGTCTTTTTTTTTATTTTTGCCGTTGACCTACGACCACGCTACACATTTGATGACACCCACCGTACGTAGGGTTTGTAGTTCCCTACAAACCCTGCGTAACACACGACGCTAGTCAAGCTACCTGAAGAAGTACCCATCTCATGCGAGTGGCTGTTCAAGATGAAGAATAACGATGCTGACGAAGGAAATCGCTACAAAGCTAGACTCGTGGCGCGTGGATTCAGTCAGAAAACTGGATTCGACTACACTGAAACCTATTCTCCGGTTGCGCGGTTCGCTCCGTGCGAGTCATTCTGGCAGTTGCGTGCGAGCAACGGGTGACAGTACATCAAATGGATGTTAAAACTGCTTTCCTGAACAGTCATTTGGAAGAAGAGATCTATTTCACTCATGCGGAGGGTTTCGAGAGAGGGGAGCATCTGGTGTGCCGTCTCAACCGGTCGCTTTATGGCCTGAAGCCGGCATGTAGGGCCTGGAACGAAAGATTTCACTGTTTCGTCGAAGGATTGGGATTCCGTTGAAGCCTCAGCAATCCGTGCCTTTACACGAGGGATACTGACAGCAACCAAATCATCCTGATGCTGTTCTTAGACGACTTGCTCGTGGTTGGTCGTCGACTTAAAGCGGTGGAAGAAGTACCTCGGTACCTCTCAAGCGAGTTTGAAATATTAGACTTAGGCGAAGTAGGTAAGTTTCTTGGAATGAAGATTGACCGAGACGTGGAAAGCAAGTGCATCCGGATTAGTCAGCGAAGATTTCTGGAGAATTTGCTTCGTTATTCCAACATGTTCGAGTGCAAATGCAAATGCGCCAGAATATGCTACGCTACATAAAGGGAACTCTAGATCTGGGCCTGATATTCTTTGCGACAGATTCGGCGTCAGTGATCGAAGTATTTGCCGATGCGAATAGGGTGAGTGACCCGATTGACAGGCGTTCGCTCACAGGATACGTCGTCCGTTTTTGCGGTTCAGTTGACCATTTCGCTGTCATTAACGGAAGCGGAGCGGGTAGCACGCAGGCTATCATGGCTAGTGAGTCGGCTGAAGGAATTGGCGACTGAAGCGGAGGTTCCGGTCATGAACTACGAAGAAAATCAATCCACGATCAGGGCGGTCAAAGAAGAGCGGGATACCGGTCGCTTGAAGCACGTGGATGTGGAGATTCAGCGGGGGTGGATGTCAGTTCGTTACATCCCGACCGATGAACAGGTCGCTGACATCATGACTAAGGATTTACCGGTAAGTACGTTCCAGAAGCATCAAGCTAACCTGGGGTTCGCATGTTCAAAACATTCAGCGGGGTGTTAAATTGGCAATATCTGAACCCTCTCCGTTCGACGACAGTGGCCGAACCCACCAAGCGATGAGCTGTCACCAGGGGGGCGGCAATCATTAAGGATTTCACTGTAGCTCACATGGATTTCAGTATAAATGTGATGAATATATGGTTAGGATGAATGTATCAATCTGTCCTTTTTAACATTCAACACTTTCATATCAGCGCATCGTCACGTCATTTTGAAATTCGAAGCGAATGTGAAAAAGTTAGTTGATTTTTTCTGTATGCCTGTCGTACTTTGGCATTGATTGATTTGTTTTGATGGGCCTTATTTCGAGAAAGATTTTTCATTAAGGCCTGCCTGACAAATGAAAACAACGGCTTCTTCCGTAAATTTCTCGTGATACAAAATCTAATAGGCCTTTCGTTCTTCAAAATGGCTGTAGTAGATCAATCGAGCAAGTTGCCAAGATCGACTTATTCAAGGAAGAAGCAATTGTTTACGTTTGTCAGTTAGGCACTAATGAAAAATCTTTGTCGATTTCAGTTATCAGATGTCTAAAATTGTCAAAATCATGTGAACTATACGGTAAATCTGGAAAACCCATTTTATGACTATATTTTGGAAATTTTCAAGATTATAGTTGATACGTCAAAAAATGACTAGTTTTTATACACTAATGAAGAGTACTTTTTACACCTTTCAAGTATGTCAACGGCGACAAAAAAATGCGTAAAAAGTAGGCACCGCTGAGAAAAGAAAATTAACTCTGCCCGTGACTTGATGCTGACGCCATTTTTAAATAAGCATTTATTTTGTAAGCACCGTATTTTAGTTCCGGAATTGTTTTAGGCTGTTGCAGTATATAAATGGAGGAAATATCCACTACGTTGGATACAGACGTATTTGCGAAGTTGACAGGTAAGTTAAATATTTGCGTTCGTCAGTAATTACAAATGTTTAACACTGTATGAAACAAAACAGGTCTTCCATGCCCTGTGGCCGGATGCAGTAATAAGATATACATTATTACGGACGAATCATTAAGCTTGGGACCGAGCTTGGAGCCGATGTGCTTGTACTTCCTGAGCAAAAAAATTATATTCATTTTCTTCTTGACTACCCTGATACAAAATTACCTTAAACGAACGATATCACAAATCCTCCAACCATTTCTTTAATGGTTTGGATGATACCCCTAATAGGTCGTTAAGAATTATAATCATACAAAATTTATTAGGGTATCCAGTCACTGCTATAAGGTAAAATAAATAGTTCCAGAACGTCTGTAAATCAACTCTGTAACAAAATACGTGAGTAATTTTTTGCGCAAAGCCTCTAGATAGGTATTTGTAATTTTTTTTTCAATTAATAGACATGACTGTGTAATTTATTGATGTCTTTTTCACTTTCTAATTTGATTATCGGAATTGAGCCGTTTTCAGCCATACTCGAGCAATATTTATTTTTTGAAATGCGTAAAAAGTACACATCTGTTATGTTCTCAAAAGGAGTAAAAAGTATGCATTTTACACTTTTCAAAAGGAGTAAAAAGTATCAACATATTGACGAAAATTCAGTTGACGCAAAAGGGAGTAAAAGTAATATACTCCTTTTTGGCGTAGTCCCAGTTTCCCTCGATAAAGCCTACTTTATAGTCATGATAGCGTAAATTAAGATTACCGTGTATGGTGCATCTATATCTAGGGGGGTTTTTTTTTCATTAGGGCGAATCAACAATTGAGAAATTCTCTCCGGGCTCGCTCTCTTTCACGATCTCAATCGATGATACAGGGTGCGGCAGAAAATAATGCGAAAATGTTCAAACTTAAGTATTGGGTTAATTCGTGTAGCTAGTGACTAATTTCTGTCGAAAGTGTATTTGTTTATGTTTATTTTCACGTGCTGCATCCAAACATTCTATTTGTTTTATTGCAAATACGTCAAAATGTTCGCGAAAGAAGTGATCACCAGTTTGTTGCTCGCACAGAAAAAGCCGAAAGAGGTTGCCAAGGTGGTAGGGTGCCATTTGGCAACAGTTTATCGCATAAAAAAGTCCCTGCAGGATGGTCCTAAGCAGCGGAAGCCGATGCTGTGGCCAACAGCCGCACGGACCGGTTCATTTTTACCGCAAAAAATGGAGAACGTTCCGGAAAAAGTGAAATTCAAATTTCAAACCAAACATCCGGCTGGTGTCATGATGTTTGGCTTGGTGGCGTCCAACGGTTTGAAAATGCCGCCTGTTTTCATTGATGCTGGAGTTAAAATCAATACCGAAGTGTACATCGGTATTTTAAAGGACCAAGCGCTTCCCTGGGTTAAGGCCAACTTCTCCGAGGACCAAAACGTTGTCCTACAGCAGGATGGAGCGCCGTGTCACACGTCCAATCGAACCCAACACTGGTTGAACGATAACATGAAGTTTTGGCCGAAGGATTTGTGGCCCCCTAGCAGTCCAGATCTTAATCCGTTGGATTATTCGATTTGGGCATATGTTGAAGCACGAGCCTGCAAAACATCACACCCTGTGTGAAAACCCTGAAGTCAACCATAACACGCACATGGCAGTCAATGTCGGAGGACTACGTCCGAAAGGCATGCTCTGGCTTCCGGCGTCGGCTCGAGGACGTTATTAATAAAAATGGAGGACACATTGAATAAATTTGTTTAAAAGGAATTTATAAAAATAACTGCACTCGAAAATGCTGATATTATTGCTTGAATTAGTTGAAAATGGGATTTGAAAGAAATTGGACAAATTTTCGCATTATTTTCTGCCGCACCCTGTATGTCTGAGTAAAGTGGAATTCCACTGTTCATTCTTGTTTCCACCTTTGAGAGAGTATACTTAAGGTGAGTTCTAATACGAGATATTTAAGCGTTTCATATTGTTTGTTCAATTGAAAGGCGAACTTTTAGTGAATTATGAAATTGGGAGTTTCAACAAATGGGACCGATATATTTAACCTTGTTGGTTCACTTGTGAAGACGGACATTTTCTGTTTGTAGTTGGTGGGTATTCTCATTTCCCATAGAACGCAATATTTACTCAAGATATTTATTCATGTGTTTAAATTAGGTTGATAACCTGTTCCAATATTAGGTTGAACATGCGGACGAGACGGTTCTGGTTAAGAAACCAACGATATTCATTTCATACTTAAGGATACGAACCCTTCAAATAGCCCGGAACTGCACCTTATTGAAAATTATAAGGCTATCATCAAGAACAATACATGTAGCTAAATGTGGCTAAACAAGTCGTAATGGGTGTTGAACAGAAAGTTGCCTTCTTCTTTAAACAACTTAACTGCAGTTTCTGCTCCGATCAACCAATTAACGACGAGCATCAATTGCCATCCAGCGACGATAGCCAACTTTTAAACAACATTCTGACCAATCTTTATCGAATACAGGCTAAATTGTAACCACGGGTCATCTAACTTCACCGATGGCGCAGCACAGCCCTGGCCAGCCCTGGAAAATAAGTTCCCGTGGCCTTTTCATCTAATTGCAGCAATAAATCACTCCCCCGCAAGACAAGAAAACCTCCAACAATTTCCGCCAATCCTTGAACGATGCAAAACTTTTCCAACTGAACTGAATCGAAAAGCAAAAAAAAAAACCGCGAATAAATTTCAACGAATAGAGTTTGCATTCCATTTATCATCAGAGCAGCGAGCAGCCGTAAAAAGTGCACTCTAGCAGAAGCTGCAGTGAGCAGTTTTTAAAATTTCCCGCTAGTGGGTGCTGTTCAGAATTAAAAAAAAAATGGAAACGGAAAGCTTTGAAAAAATATTCACCGCCATGACTACACACTTAATTTCGCAATCATCAAACTTTTGGGCAGCACGGTTACAAAGTTAAACCAGGTAGGCTTCAACAAAAAAAAAAGAAGGAAAGCTGCACTGTTTTGATTCCTTTTCGGTTAATGTTGTTGTGGGAAAAACTTCCGTGCACCGAACTTAAATGGGGAAGAAAAATAAGCTTCCCTTTTTTTGGAACTGCTAGAAGTATGGTGCGTTGATTTACAAAAAAAAAAGATTTCCCGTGCGCCTGATAAACCACGTTTCACTGCAATTCTTTTTTGTGTATCTTGATGCTTCCTGTATCATTATATTCGGTATGTAAATGTTTCTCTTTTTGCTGTTTTTTTTTTTTCATGACGGGTTCCTTTCTGTAGTGGGTTTGGAAAGTGTATACATTCACTCATTTTGTGTTCTATTTTTTTTAACGATTTTGCTGCTTTTTTGCCTGTCTATATGTTATGAAATGTATGCGCTTGAATTATGTTTCGGATCCGAATGTTTTTCGGGCTTGTTTCCTCTTGTGAACTATGATGGAGCGTAAACTTTTTTTTTCAAATTGGCTTGATCTCACCCTTATGTCTCTGACTGCATTTTTCAGTTTTACCTGAGTAATAATAATTTGATTGTTCCTAGAACCAATTTTACGAAATAAAAGTAAGGTGGCTACATAAAATTAACGAAGGAAGATTGTGATCAATTCCTCAGACTTGAGGGTAAAAGCTAAACTAGTGATGGTTATTAGAAACGATAAGTTCCTAAAGATGCGTGTGGAAGCTAAAAGAACCAAACTTTTGTTTGTGGTATTTTACAAAGTTTTTCAAACAATTTAGTCATGTTCTACACGCTCTACCCCAGCTCTAGGTAATTGCCTCCAGTTGAATTTTTGACAGTAGCTCAGAAATAACATGTCCGATGCTCAATTTTTCTTTTCAATCCGTCGAATGCACCATCGCTTTTTGAACGTGAGAATATCTTAAGAAGTTTATATTTGTTTTAGCTGAAACAAGACTGTTTCACATATTCAATAAAGGTATTTGCATGAATTTATTGAATTCAAATACCGTCTTGTTTCTTCCAAAATACTCAACATATTTAGAGTTTCTGAAAAAAACATTGAATTTCTGTTAAAATTCAAACACGATTTTTTAATTGAGTTCTGAGATGGAACATGCATAACATCACCAATTGGAATGAAAAATCTTTATGGTCTTTGTTAACTGTGGTTTACTGCAAATAATCCATTTTCGATTTCTGGTTTCTGAACATAAATGTATATCACTCAATCTGTGATGCTTCTAGAATACTCATTAGAAGAACCAACCAAAGGCTGAAAGTCTCTCTAATGAAGAAATTAAAAAAAAAAAAAGAATACTCATGAAGCCTTTCAAAGCTTTGTGGTTTGAGTAAATTAAGAAAATTTTATGCAAAAATCTACAAACCCACAGCTATTGGGTTGCTACCTTTCCATAAGGGTGAGAACTGCTCATTAAGTCCAGTGGTGTTTTTTTTTTGCTACGATGATGATGCACGATGCAAGCAAAACTGAAAAATAAACTATTCCTGACCCATCATCCTGGGTATCGGGTGGTGGCGGCTGACCCCATCTCCACCCTCAATGCTTAGTGACGTAAAGTTCCTGCAAGGAAAGATAGAGGGAAAAACAATTTTGTAGATAAATGTTAGCCAGGAGAAATTGCAACGTTTCAATAAGGTTTCTCGGTCAATGTCATTAGGTACTCATTATATCCTTCCGAAAGGATAGCTCTCTCTGGAAAGGCTCTCGTATGCAGCGAAATGGAAATTGTATGTGTGAAATTGATAGCTAGAAGGATGCTTTTTTTATATCTCCCAATTGTGATAGATAATTGATTTGAAAGAAGAACTATATATTTTATTAACTAGCTGCTGGCCCTTAAGATGGTCCAACAGGAATGCGTGGGAATTAATTGAATTTTAATTTAAAATATCCAGTTTTGTTCCTAAGGGAAAGACATCACCTAATATTGACATAATGTGGGATTATAAAACCATTACAACCAAGATTGAAATTATTTTTTGAGTGCAAATAGTAAGCACAATACGAGACGGTTACACTGTTAGCATTTAATAAAGATATTAGAAATCTGTGGCGCCATCTGTTAGGTTATTGCTACTTGGTATTTTGAGGTAAGCCATGTTTTTACTCAGGTAAATGAGATGAAGTCAAACGTCTGTCTGCGGTAATACTATTATAATGTGGTATGTAGTATTATAATACTACATCATTCACTAAAATTCATAATACTGCTATTAAATATAATGCTAAACAAAGATGTCTACCCCCTAGTAATGTTCCTTTTTTAAGTTGACTTAGAATACAATAGACGAAAAATATTCAGCTTAGCCTTTTTTTCATTTCTTCTCGGCCGTTTTGTCGTTCATTTCTTCTCGTTTCCAACAGTTATTTGGGTCTTCTTAAGGTTCTGCTAAACGATGGCCCAATATTTTCGATTGGGGGGACCTTGGACCTTTGGCGTTTTGAAGGTGGTGTTTGTTATCCTGAGACAAAAAAAAAATTAAGGTAAAAAATAAAATACCATCGACCGAAGGTTGCTGAAGATATGGTTTCCGATGACCAGTCCAAACTCAAATGCACTTAAGAGAAAGAGTTTCAAGTTCAATTAAGCTATTACAGAGAATGGGAGGAAGGAGCTCAAGGCTATCCTTCCGGCGGCCCTATGAAAAGTGCACGAATGACTTCAAGCGTTGGCACATGTACGTCGCTTTAAATGGATATTATTTCAACAAAAGATAATTTTTAAAATTTTGTTTTATTTACAAATTTCCGGTACGTTTTGTTCATAGTGTAAGCCAACTCTGGCTCCTCTTTAAGCTTGATTGTCGTCACTACGGCTTCCGGCTTTCGACTTTCCCCCCATTCGTGGCTGTCGACAAACGTTCCCCAACCACTTTTATGAGGCCTAAATAAATAGAAAATTTGCACAAAACGAATTTAAATTGCGAACACATAAAAAAGGGGAAAGAATGCAGAAATTTATAATCCATTAAAGTCCATAATTTTTCAATTTATGGCAAATTTTGATTCTTGTTCAAAGGGTGTATGGCACATCGAAAATCTTCTGTAACTTTGGAACCGTATGAGTAAAAAACCTGAAAATTTGAGCAAATCTTATTCACAGTGTATTGTTTACACATATCAAAGTTCATAGTTATTCATACAGTAATTTCAGTCATGTGGCCGAAACAAGAATTTACCAGTGAAAAAAATTTGAGCACTTACAATCAAAATCCAGAAGCGTCCCACCGGTGGATCGCCAAAAAGCTTGGAATTGCAAACACAACTGTGTCTCGTGTGATAAAA
Source organism: Aedes koreicus (assembly GCA_024533555.2). Taxonomy (NCBI): domain Eukaryota; kingdom Metazoa; phylum Arthropoda; class Insecta; order Diptera; family Culicidae; genus Aedes; species Aedes koreicus. The sequence goes on from JAHHFK020001406.1 coordinate 145,981, forward strand.
ACTTTCAAAGAGCGACTGAGTGTCCGAATGAAGGAAGGGAAAAGTCGTAAAAGTGGTTCAATGTACAGTAAAATGGCCAGGAAAGTCGTACAACAATTCAAGAACCGTCCAAACATGTCAATTCGAGATGTCGCTAAAAAGTCTAAGGTGTCAGTCGGTTTTGTGCAGAAAACCATGCAGCGTGCTGGGTTACATGTTTACAAAGTGCAAAAAGCCCCAAACCGGAATGAAAAACAAAACATCACTGCGAAAACCCGCGCCCGGAAACTTTACACGAAGTTGCTCACCCAATCGTGTTGCATCGTGATGGATGACGAAACTTACGCCAAGGCCGGCTTCCGTAAACTTCCTGGACAAGAATATTTCGTTAACAAGTCTAAGTTCCATGTTCCGGAGGATGTTTGAAAGAAGCAATTATAGAAATTTTCAAAGAAGTTCCTGATCTGGCAGGCGATTTGCGGATGTGGTGAAATAAACGCTCCCTTCATCACTTCCGGAATAATCAACGGAAATATTTACACGGAAGAGTGCCTTAGGAAGCGTTTCATGCCATTCATAAGGAAGCACAAGGAATCAACTCTGTTTTGGCATCCTACCACTTCGTTCAAAACGTGTTGGATTGGTACCGAGCCAACGGAGTCAATTTCGTACCAAAATATATGAGCTCACCAAATTCGCCGGGACTTCGTTAAATTGAAAAATTCAGGGCAATTATGAAGGCAGAATTTTGCGAACATCCGAAAACTAATGAAACAGAGCTGAAGTTGGAGAATTTCAACTCCAACAAAATACTGGGAAAATCGGTTGTACAAAATTTGATGGGTGGAGTGAAAAGGAAGGTGGGGCATTCGGCTACTACCACCTACTACTACCGTGCTACTTGTACCTGCCCAGCAAGCTGTGGTCGCCCATCTGCGGCTTGGTTCCTGAAAGGGACTACCGAGACCGCAGATTTGGTAGATGACGCAACCATGAGCAGCAAATAATGGCTTAAATAAGTTACTTGCCTAGCCAGCCACCAGTAATTGGCACCCCTCTTCTACTAATGAAGATAAAATAAAATTTTCTGAAAAATCCAAGTTTCCATCGTTAGTTTACTTTTTATCTCCGTCACTTTTCTTCTTATGTAATATTATGTTATGTCTTCTGTTGAATGGGAACAGAGATATGAAAATAGAGTTGAAATTCCAGAACAAGGAACAAAAGAAAGATTGAAAAGTATGCTGGGTGTGTGAGCGTATGACTTTGTGTCGGCGCGTCCTTCTTCTCTTTGCAGAAAGCGAGTAATGGCGCTACCATAAGCCATAAAGGCTAGGACAAGAGTTAGTGCTCGTATCCCAACCATCAGACAAGCTCTCACGCAAGAAAACTACACCCTTGGCTTTAGAGCCTGGATGTCACTAGAAAATGCCTATGTTCCAGCCCAGAAAAGCGGAAAACAAAGGAGTGTATCAACTTTCTTAGCTACGTCACTCCCAACGACTCATTCATCTTAAAACTTATCTCATATCAAAGCAAAGATACATGTGGTTTCTCGCCAAGAAAAGCCTTCCGCACAATCCCATCCGATTTCCAACTCCAGATGTCTACGAAGGTAGCATGAGTTCTCGGCATCTTCTTAAGCAGACATCTCATCAACATTTCCCTCCCATCGCTGCTGATCATAAGGACCTGGCCAGGTATTGAGCAAAGAGAACGATGGATGAAGAGCCTTTCACATCCAAGGCAGCTCTTCTGGCGCTTTCAACGTCTCTACAACAGCCAATCCCGCCATTTGCTGGTCAGAAGTAAGGAACGAAGCTAACGCGCATTCGCGCGTGAGTGGATGGCATATAATTCCAGATGCACTCATTACGTGGTGTACAGATGGAGAGCAGTGAAGATTTTTTTTTCTTTTGTTGCACAATGATTGTGATTTTCAAGTTAAATTTCTTGTAGGAAGTGCTTTTTTACCTGTGATTTTCATTGTATTGCATTTGTGCGCGAATTACTAATTGTGTTCGGGCTGTTCCATTCAAAAAGGATGATGTGAAAATATTTACCGAATAACGGAGTGCTACTTCTGTAGAGACATAAAAGCATCCTCTAGCATCATAGGGAAGCCGTCCAAATGAAGACTGTAAATCAGCAACAATTTCCGGTGAGATCTATCTGATTATAACTAAATTTGAACGATACTGCTAAATACGTGCCATCCTCAAAACAATAAGATTTGATGATGGAAGTGTTTGCACAGTACCTATATCCATTTGATGTTTGTACTGTGTCTATGCGGGGCTTGTTGTAAGTGAAAGTGACCTCGGAATGGACGTGAGTAACCAGGCATTCTGAAATGGGTGACTGGAACTCAACAGAGCTATCACCTTCCAACTCCCGGGCTAAACATGTTTATCGAGTCGACATGAGTTCGTTTAACTGCAAACATTTTTCTTCCATCAAAACACCGCCGGACGGTGCACGCAAAAAAAAAAACCGCTGTAGAAACTACCATTTCGAGGATAAAATTAAGCGCAAACACCAACAATTTTAGGATATAAATGGGTTTGTTTTACCTGCGGTAGGACCATGGGCGGTTGATATCAATATGAGGTCTTCCAAATATACCACAAATGTGAAGGTGTACCATAAATGTAGTAAATTGATGCAATTTGGTAGTTTAAAGAAGGAAGGGGGAATGGGTTTTATACAAGTTTTTTTGGGGGGGGACACAACAAAGTATAACGCGCGAGGGCTTGTGTTGCAAAGGTTGGCGCGAGTGCTGAAAGGGTAAAGAGAGTTTCTTATGAACACCAGTTAAACTCGGATTTTTCTCAAATTTTATTGCACTTTTCAGAACTACACTTATCTAGGCACTTCTTATCATCACGCCAGCAAATTAAATCTTTCTTCTACCAGATACTTCCGGTAGCTTAAAAATTGCTTCATACGTTGCCATATAAAATATTTTTTTGACTTAATAGCAATCAATCAATCAATCAAATAAAAGTTCGAGTCACAGTTTGTAATAAGAAAACTGAATTTTTTCACAAAAAGGTTTCTACTCTCATTTTTCTGAAGAGCGAAAAAAAAAACAACGGAGAAATTAAATTTGGGGCCGGTTAATACCCCAACCCACCCCTTTTTTTTACAAGGAAAAAAAAAAAATGGGTGGGTTTGTCGCCCCTCTCTCCCTTTTATTTATTGTGCTCTTTTATTTTTTTTTTTATTTTTTAAATTTTTTGTGTTGTATGTATAATTCAATTAGTTCTAGTTTTGTTTTTCTTTCTTCTTTCTGGCAGGAACGAATAACTTGATAACTGGCCTTGGTATTTAAGAGCGCTTCATAAGAGGTAAAATACCTGAGGATAATACCATAAAAATGTTCCCACAATGTTATGCGAATACAAAATTGTGGTAAGACAATACCAAAATAGTACCTCTCAGGTATTCCCAGGTATTCCAAATAACAAGTTTTGTTATTCGAGAGATATTTTTCTTGCAATTCTTAGGTATTTTGCTAAGGTATTTTACCTCTTATGCTGTGCTCTTAAATACCAGGGCCAGCTATCAGGAGGTTTAATTGTAAAGATGGATTAGATTGTGGGGGAAGGGGGTAGGGGAGGAGATCAAAATTAGGTATTCATATGTTATTTTCTCCTGCGATATAGTTATTATTAGATGCAGTCTTCGAGCGTTTTTTTTTGTTTTCTGTTTAATTGCGAATTTGTTTCCAAATCTCATAAAGCAAACTAAAATAAAACTTCTTTGAAACACTTAAATTATTTCACATATAATTTATCGGCCTTTCGATAATGAAAACATTATAATTCACTCCACACAGATTTTGTTCCCTTTCGAAGAAATGCTCGAATTGAGTACCCAGTCTAGATTCTTACGAATCTATACTATCTATATGTCATCTGATATTAGTCTTCCTTGCTATAATTCTCCTAGTGTATGCTTCCCTTATCACAGTTCCTCCGTTGACTATGATCTCTCCATGAAACAGGCTATTCAAGGAGTCAACTTTGACCTATTTTAATTCCCCACACACTTAGAAAATTTTACAGTATTCGGTAATTTTTTACCGAACTTTCAACAGCTGAACGTTCGGTAATCTGATATAACGGATTTCGGTAAACTTGACAAGTTCCGGTAATTGTTTACCGGAATACTGCAAAATTTCACCGAAATCTGGTAAATCGGATTACCGAACGTTCAGCTGTTGAAAGTTCGGTAAAAAATTACCGAATACTGTAAAATTTTCTAAGTGTGCATATTTTTTTTTGAAAAGTACCAACATGTCAATTGCAAAAGAAGAATTTTCACTGATGGGTCGCGCATTGATGGATTCACTGGTTTCGGTGTTTACAATGAATACTCATCTGCCTTCCGGAAACTTCAGGAACCTTGTTCCGTGTATGTTGCTGAGCTGGTCTTAAATGAAATAAAATCAATTTCGCATTGGGGATAATTTCCGACATGCCCATAGACCATTATTTCATCTTCTCGGATAGTCTCAGTTCTATTGAAGCCCTCCAGTCGATGAAAACAGTGAAGCACTCATCTTAATTTCTTTCAAAAATAAGGGAGCAGATGTGTGCGTTGGTCGAAAGTAGACCTGTGCGCCGATCTATTTTGAATCGGCGGCGCAGCCGGCGCCACGCAGCGGTCGTCCTTGGCGGCGGCGGCGTGGATCGGCGCGGGCCTAATTTATCCCCTCAACATTTCCTTATACTTATCCCTTTTAACTGTTTGGCTTTCTCGTGCACTGTACAGACTATAGGATCACTCCAAGTCTTATATTTTGACGTACAAAGATATGAGACTTAACATTATAGAATTTGTTCATAACAAGTCGACGGGGAATTCCTCTTATGTCTCAATTACTAAACTTAACCAACACAGAGAAACCAAACTATCTAAAATTAAGTGATTTTCACTCAACTTGACAGCAAAGTAAAACCAGTCGTAATTGAGCTATTTACAAAGTATCCAATTTTGAGTATTTCGAAAAGACTTAGTGCTGAGTGAAATGAACTGTTTGTGCAACAGCGAATCTACAGTAAAAATAATCCAAAATTGAGTTTTATTTGTATGGAAAATATTATTCGAGAATTTGATTTAGTAAACTTTCTTTAGCTAAATTCAATAAACGAAAACTAAAAATTCAAATCAAACTAAATGTATTTTATTTATTGGTACATTCTCGGGTACATTGAAACATTCCATTGGCAATTTGATTAAATCCACTAAAAGTTCATATTGAAACGAGTACTTTTCGATTGTCATGAAACGTTTTACTAGGGACATGGCATGCCGTTAGCTCCAAAGAATGATCGAAGAAAGCCCTGAAAGAAACTTCTGGACCTTCTTTTCAGGAAGTGACTCAGTTCCGTGGTCATCTCCATAAACTTTGCTAAACTAGAATTAGAAAAAGCAATCGAGTAAGTGAAATAATTACACTTACCGGTTAATTTTTTGTAACGGGGTTTTCAAGTCCAGAATGTTATTTAATTGATCCATATCCATATTCACAACGCGTAAAATTTTAAACTAAAAAACAAATTTTCTACCGCCTAACAGCACCGTTGTTGGTTAGATGGCGATCAAAAATTTTCAGCCAAAGCAAAGTGGCAGCCCAACACTCCGATTTGGATTGTTTCGTGGAAGTCACCTCGCACGTATACTGAAAACATACTACTCTTAAAATACCTTGCTCTGCGTACTTTTTCAATTTAACTTTAAGATTGAGTTAAAGCTACGTACCGGTGAGAAGAAAATTATATCCAAATTAGTAGTCAGACATATGTTCAGAGTACTTTGTTTGTGTTTTTTTTCACTTTTTTTTGGGGGGTGTTGGGTTTCTCCGTGAATACGGTTTTTACAGCGTTCAGAGTTCAATTGCCAAGATACGCTCTGCACATCGTAATTATCAAGAAGGAAAATAGTTTAGTTTATATCTTCATGAAGATGGCGAGTCAAGTTTTTAGCGCTGGCAGAAATCGAAGACGATTTCATGGGGAATCTATTTATAATAAATTAACGAATGATGATATATTCAATAAATAATATTTTACTGAAGACATATTACAACAGAACAGTAGATTATAAAGTTCTGATTATAAATTTTATTAATTTAGTACCCTGATTTTTTATGTACCGTAGAATAGAACACTCTTGAAAAAAATAAAAATCTAAAAATCTAAAAATCTTAAAATCAAATCTAAAAATCTAAAAATCTAAGAATCTAAAAATCTAAAATTTTAAAAATTTAAAATTTAAAAAATTTAAAATTTTAAAAATTTTAAAATTTTAATTATATTTTTATTAAAATTTATATTATTATAAAAATTTATTTATTTTAAAATTTAATATAACATAAAATAAAAAAAAATAATAATTATAAAAAATAAAAATTAAATATAAAAAAAAATTATAAAATCATAAAAAAATTAAAAATATATATAATAAATTAAAATAAAAAATATATTTATAAATATTTAAATATTTAAAAATATATAAAAATATATCTTTACAAATTTGTAAATTAATTCTATTTTACTTCTTTCTAATTTTTAGAAACATAGTTGCTACATAACAACTAAAAAATTCTTAGAATCCTCAGAACTTCTTTCTATCTAAACTCGCTTTTTCTCTTTCACAAAAAAAGCCCAGACAACCAAAATGCACGTATATTGAAAGTTGTTTTTATGATACACAAACATATATGTAAGTAAAAAAAATCGTATAGAATGCAAAAATATGGCTTATACGTGCAAAAGTGGAGGCCATATACGTGCAAATTCCATTGTTTTCTTAAACGAGTTGATTTGATATCGTATGCGATTGAATTTGTAATAACAAATTCGATTTAAAAAGTTTAGCGATTCATATCCGATTTAGTTTCTGACGCAGTACGATGAATAAATGACACATCGTATATAAGTCGAAAATTTGCACTCTTCACGATTTAACTTAAACATAATACGATGAAGGCCACACTTAATTGCGATTTTGACTTGAAATATAGGGATATACGATACTATTTGAACACTGTTATGCGACTTGTGGTTGTCTGGGCTCTATCTTAAAATATGAAAATTAAAAAAAAAACAAATATCTAAAAGGGGGGCCCCCCGGGGGGTGTTTTACATTCCTTCTTTTCCCGCCAAAAGGACGAGTGCGGGTCCCCCCCCCCGGAAAATTACGAAAAAAACCAAAAAGTGTTTGGGGGGGCACGGGGGGGGGAGACCCCCCCCCGGGGGGAAAAAAAAAAAAAAAAAAAAAAAAAAAAAAAAAAAAAAAAATTTTAAAAATTTTGAGATTAAAAAATTTAAGAATCTAACTGCATGAAAACCAAAAAAAAAAATCTATATGAAAAAAAATACAAATTGCTTTAAAATTCATTTATTTAGGAGCTTAAAGATCAAAAATTAAATCAATTATAAAAAAGTTCAAATTAAGAGCAAGGAAATAGACTGAACTATCAATATTTTTACAACATTGCTGCAATCACGTATAAAAAGGAATCCACTGTGCACTGATTTACCTTTTAATTCAGTGGTTAGCCAAGTTATTTGATTCAGAATTTCACGTTCAAATAAAAACAATATTATCCCGACGATGGCTTTATTCGGCAAATGTTTTGCCAATAAGGTCTTCCGGTGATATTAGTGTCGATATAGATAAAATTTAATAAACACCCCTTAAACAGGCCAAAGCTGAGAATACAGAAAACACATGTATGTCCCTAACATTGGGTCTACACACTTAGAAAATTTTACAGTATTCGGTAATTTTTTCCCTTTTTTTGATTTCGGTAAAATTTGACAAGCTCCGGTAATTTTTTTTACCGGAATACTGTAAAATTTCACCGAAATCTGGTAAATCGGATTACCGAACGTTCAGCTGTTGAAAGTTTGGTAAAAATTACCGAATACTGTAAAATTTTCTAAGAGTGTACGGTTTTCTTGTTAAATAATTGCTATTTTATTTATGTGAACAGTAAGTTTATAACGTGTTACTATTTTCTGTTTATGTAGGCTACAGTACTCGGTTTATCGTTGAAATGGACAAATCTAGACCATTCGAAGATCGTGAAGATAATCTGTTCAGCTTAACCAGCAAAGTCATGGTATCTAGGAAGTAAAAACAAAATCGAAAACTACGCGGAAGTGAGCAATTAGAAATTGATTAATAATGTCACAATTGATGCTTGATAAACCAGTCATCCTGATAGCAACATGATTTTGTTGATTATCGCACAATTAATGAAATATTTGATACAAAGGCCGAATGAAGGGTCTAGGCAAATATTTCATCCCATTACTCTAGTAGATTAATTCGCTTGTGTGAAATTATACTTTAACCACATGTTATTGAGATTTAGGGATGTCCTGCATCCCCAGGAGAATTCATATCAATTCTTGTGTATTTTTTTAAACTATGAATTATTAGGGTCTCCCATCAGTAGAATAAGTTAAGTTTTTATTTTTATTGTGGACGTTGTTCAAATCAATTGGTGTCCACCACTTTTCAATAGTGAGAGACTTGAAGAACCAAGATCTGTGATGAAAGCAATTAATTATTACACATTTCTTGCCTAGAATTTTAATGAATAATTAGTTAAGATTCAATCTAGTGTACGAAGCGGTACCCAATGAAAATGCCAAATAAATCAATAAGCTACATTCTAGTGACATTTATCGAGAAGCTTCACTGACAAACCCAAACTACCGTTCCTATAACTGCATTTGTGTATACACTCTAGTAACGGGTCCAACAAAAACGGAATTTAATAAACTCAGATTACATCTGGAGTGGCAAATGCAACAACAAAAATGAAGGAACAACAATCATCAGAGATGAAGTTTGCGTTCTTGAGTAGCTTTTGAATCGTAAGCGAATCCAGAAACGGGGAAAACATTGCACAGTGTAAAAAAGAAAACATGGAATCCACTCAAATGCTAAACTCGCTCAAGGTCTATCCATCCAACGGTAAGTGAATGACGAATGCAACCATCCGAGTGCCTTTGTGCCCTTGACGACCGGACTGCGCTAGTGAGCGGAAAAAAGCAACTGTCACAAAGACCAGTAGGCCAACTTTGAGGGAAAATGGCAAGCAGAAAAAAAAAGTATAATCGAGTGATCATCAAAGGGTTTAACATTTAACCTACCTTTCAAGAAGGAAACTGCTGATGTCTGATCAAAAGGATAAATTGAAATTATATTTCGTTCCAGGTATTTTTCTCAATCTGTTATGGTATTTTATTTCCCAATTCCCCAGCAGTGGAGCTCGTGAATCGAAGCTAGTGAGTTTTCCCGTCGGTTTTGACGTTTGAGCGCTCGTTAGTCGGAATATAATCATTTATTTTGGTTTGCATCCTCGCGGGAGTTTTCCCTCAGCCTTTCGGCAGGATTCGGAGGAAGTCATGATAATGCAAATTTGAAACTTTTGTGCAAATGATGCTCGTTATCTTGTCTGATTGAATTAATGAGCGGGAATGTGGCATTGAATTAATCGCTTCAATTACCGTTGATTAGCTAATTCTTCCGAGAGCTCAATTTATGTACGTTCTCATATGCACTATTTTCCACATTAGAAATTTGGTACACCGGATAAGTACATGTATTTAGTTTTTTTTTGTAAATCTACATCATTCTGCTGCTTAGCACGGAAGAAGTGTCGATTTCATTTCTGGGATTTTGATTTTGAGGGAAAGTTTAAGGTTCCACTTGAAACGTTAAAGTCGCTTAGTAGGATGACTAGAAGTAGAAGGAAAACGAAGGAGCAAAGCTTTCGGAGAAGCCAAGTACATGGTTTGATAAGCCAGCAGCGTTCAATTATCTGAATTAGTTTCCTATCCTTTCGATAGTCCCGGCTCATTTCATCGTTGTGCCATCTACGATCTACGGGGCATGGTAAAAGGTCCTTGAATATGACATACCAGAGTAATGGAGCGTAGGATTTATGCAGCACTTGACAACGAAGACGATGGTTGTCGTTGACAACCAAATGAAGTACATCCCATTCTAACCTCACATCCGACGGCACGATGATACTGAGTGATGCATCTAAGTACAGTTGTTCACCAAAACCAACGAGAGGCACTGATCGGCGAAAAGGATATCTCCGCAGGCGGTGGAAGTAATTAATTAATTAGCGTGCATTTATACCTACGTGGTGCGAAAATACAGGGTTAAGAGAAATTCGGATTAGTGAGGATAGATAGAGACACATCCCTTTTACCTTCTAGGGCAATCGTGATACATGCAGTGGGTATGGTGATACAATGTGCTTTGAGATTGTTTTTTTTTCTGGCATTTGAAATTTTTTTGAAGCTAATCAGAGATGGTCTACCTGAAAATTTTCATTGGAAATAGGTTCTATCAACTTTTATGACAAGCCATCTCGAAGTTCAGTATGAATACAGTCTGTTAAGTAAAAGCGTGTACGACATAACTAGTAGCCGGTAAAGGTGTCGCCTTATTTTTTTTTTCGTGCGCCGATATTTCCCTCTATCTTTTTCGTTGATGACAACTAAAACACGTGAAACGCCATGAGAATCGCGTACGCACCCCGTTACGAGGCTGTGTTCCTCAGTACCCATCTCAAAAGTCCAACAATGTCTCATACAGCGGCTGCTAAGTACATGAGAAAGTCGAAGCCGTTCGTCAGTAAGTGGATGCGGCGATATGCGGAGACAAGTACTGTCGATGACTTGCCGGAACGCGGCTCGATAGGAAAAGTGGACCGTAAAATTGAAAACAGATCGTGAGCTTTAAACGTAGGACTACGTTTCTTTTTTCTATACCGGGTGTCATTTCAAATTTTTGAAAAATGAGAGCGTTACGCAAAAGTGAAAGGTTTTTGAGCGCTGATAACTCTCGTTTGACTGAACAGTGACTTCATTTATGCACCATTTGATCAGGAAAACTTACAAATATTTTGCATTAAAATTTCAAATAAGTAATATTAGTATAATTAGTATAGTAGTTCAATTTATCACTTAAAGATTATCATACTTTTGCTCCCATACAAATCTACACATGAACAGGTTGAAATTATAGTTTTCCCTCTCAGGGTCCTCAAAAACGGGTAACAAATTATCTTCTTTTTATTTCATTTAGTTTTAGTCCATGTTAAATACAGCACTAGCAATACCCCTCAGCTGTAAAATTAATTTGCTTTGTTGCCGGTGCCTGATTTTATAACTGAAACCTGTCCCCTCTTTTGAATTTGCTTCGTACCGCATTTTCGTGCCTCTATTCTTTGGAGGCAATGCTATCAACAACAGTATGTGGCACCCGATTTGAACCAAAATGATTTCATTGGGATATTCAGGTTCGATTGATCGATGGTTGTATTTTTCGCTCTCTCGTTACGAGGATTTTTTCTCGGTTTTTCTTTATCTCATCCGTTTTCTTGCGATTGCGCGTCTGGCTCTTAAATTATCGCCTGCGCTTCCTCACCTACAAACCAGAAGAAAGCGCTGCAAAGTTTTTCATGTTTCCCCGCTTGACCTATTGCCGTGGCAATGGGTCGTAAAAATTGACAATCCACGCGGGCGCCATCCGCTTCCGAAGCCTTACCTGAGCCGGGCACCTCCCAGCGCAAAACGATGTTTGTAACAACTAGATTAATGGAAACATCCCGACTATCTTGCCGTCGGCCATTCACAGCGATGAGGATAAAGTTCAATAAACTACTATCCGGATTGAATACAGCACATTATGGTATCATGCTGGCCAAATAAACCAAAAATAGAAATTAATTTCTTAGGCGTATCATAACCATCGTCCTTTTCTGGACGACCAATTTTATTTTGCAATAAAAGAGTTAGCGCTTAAGTGAAATGTTCGTGATTTATCCTGAACAACCAGTGCATATTATCAGTACATCACTAGTCATTTTGTATTGTTTGATGCATTCAGTCGAGAGTGGTGAATTCGGCAGAGATTTTTCATCAAACCCCAACTGAATTTCCATTAAACTGAACCGAATTTCATATGAAGGGACGGGTCAAACAAAATAATAAAAACATTTCAATATTAACCAACTGTATATGTTATGATATGTACAAATAAGATGATACCATTATTACTATGCACCAACGCGGTCCTACGTGATCCTTGCGGTTAAATCCCTGATATAATCCACCTCTAATTTTGTTATGGAACCCTGGCTTAACATTGCGTCAAGGAGCAGCAAAATTGAAACAAAAGGGTGAAGATATATCGTACGTAGCTCTCCGAACCCATCTCCGTGCTCATGATGTCAAATAGCACCTTAGAATGAAGAAACCTTTCTTAGGTGAAAAACACGCGACGAAACGGCTCCGTTCGGCGAAGGACAATATCGACCGTGATTGGAGTATGTATTGTTATTTTTACACATTTTTTTTTAAATTTTTTGGAAGAAACCCAGGCTGAGGAATTTGAAATTTATGAGGAATTTTGTTGGCTGCATTTCTATAACTTTTTTTTTTTGGTTTTTTCGTGGTTGAAATTGGAAGGTTATTGAACAAACAAAAAAAATGAAATTTATATGGCCTTAGAATATTTTTTGTATGAGAAATCATAAAAGTGTCAAGAAAATATGTGATCAGAAAATAGGGAGAGCATCCGTATCGGGCGCAACTATCTGGGCGACTAAAATACTAGCGCATCGAGCTGTCATTTTAGTTTAGTCACTCAATCTCACACCGGTCGCTACTATATTTTGTTACCGTGTTCTGTATCGGTCGCTGCTAAACTAGTGCTCCATCATCAGTTTGACAGATTCGGTGATCGTCATAAACATAGTCAATTGCGATGGCTCTTTCTTCGTGATTTCTCTTGGAGAGACGTTCGGTTGGCATGAAAAGAACCATTGGTTACAGTGGTCTCTCTGGGAACCACTGGGGTTTGGTACAAAAATATAAATGTCCTTTCCTATAAGTTTCGCCAAATCACCCCAGAGGTTTCCGGATGGGCCATTGTGGTAAATTATTCTTTTCATGCCTACCGAAGGACTCTCCAGGTGAAATAAAAAAGAAAGAGCTGTCGCACGACGTGGTTTGGTGCAAAAACACAAATGTCCCCTCCTACAGGTTCCCCCGGGGCACCTCAGAGGTTCCGAGAGAGGCCAATGTGGCTAATGGTTCTTTTCAGGCCTACCGAAAGTCTCATGAAGAAAAAAAACATGAAGAAAAAACCGTCGCACCACGTGGTTTGGCGCAAAACATCTCCTACAGGTTCCCCCGGGACACCCCAGAGGTTGCCAGAGCGGCCATTGTGGCTAATGGTTCTCTTTCATGCCAACCAAAAATCTATCCAGGAGAAATCATGAAAAAGCCATCGCACGACCCTATTGATAAAATTCTTATTATTAAACCAAATTGACTTAAAGTTGATAAAGCAATAATTTTCTTTAAATCAAATTCAAAATTTGCCCCTAATCCTGATTGCGTAAACAAAAATAAACAACAAACCAATCGGAGATTTTTGACAATTGGCAGTCGAATAGCAACCCTCTCTCGCGCCACTATCGCGTTGCTAAATTTGAGCGCCTGATGCTTTCCGATAGTCGCGCCACAATTTTGCTAGCGCTTTTAGTTGCGCCCGATACGGTTTGAAGTGATGGTGAGGGCGATCAAATATAGTTTAGTCGCGCACCGGTACGGGTGCTCTAAGCATCACAAGAAATAATTGCTATTTTAATTATGCCAACACTTTCGAACAATGAAACCTGGAAGAGCTACATCGAATGAGTGTATTCACTCCAAAAGCAAATGAAAATTGAAGAATAGTAAAAAAATGAGGTTAACACTCGACAGCGCGATAGTGTTGTCCCTGTGAATGTCAAAAGTGGCGCTGTTCCATCTTACAAGCCTTTCCTCTAATACAAGCAGCTTCCGGGACAGGAGTTTTATACGGCAAAAGGAAGGGGGAAAGGTAGCAGATATTTTCAAGCACACGAAACTGTCAAAGTTCGCAAAGAAATATCTGGTTTGGCAAGCCATCTGTACCTGTGGCTTGAAAAGCACCATTTTCATAGCTTCCGGGACTGTCAACCAAGAAATTTACGTGAAAGAGTGTTTGAATAAACGTTTGTTGCCTTTCCTGAAGAAACACGGTTGTTCCGTACTGTTTTGGCCGGATTTGGCATCTTGCCATTACGGTAAAAAGGCCATGGAGTGGTACGCCGCCAACAACGTGCAGGTGGTTCCCAAGGACAAGAACCCTCCCAACACGCCAGAGCTCCGCCCAATTGAGAAATACCGGGCTATTGTCATACGGAACCTGAAGAAGAACCAAAAAACTGCTAAGGACGAGCAGCAGTTCAAGGCAAACTGGCTTTCAGCTGCGAAGAAGGTGGACAAGGTGGCTGTACAAAATCCGATGGCAGGGGTCAAGCGTAAGGCCCGGCAATTCGGATTTGGAAAAGCGGAAGCCTAACCGAATATTTTTCCTGAATTTTATACTAATTGAACTTGAAAAAGAAATTTAATTTGATTTTTTAAATAAACGATTTCACCGATTTACACGCGTTTTCCCTTGACCAAATTTTGACCGTATCACCCTTTAAGAAAACGCTGTATCGCGTCAACTATACATTAGGTAGCAGCCGCACCAAAGCGATGTAGGCAGCGTGCCTTCGGTAAAGTAGCATGCTAAAATCTTACCCTACCACGAAAAATGGAAGTATTCTTTATACGGTATTAATTTTAATCCATAGAATTCCCAGGTATTGTGTAATGATTTTGAATTGTTTTCTTCCCCCGTGGCTATGATAATGCAAGTCCGTTTACAATTGCAGCAGGATCAGCAGACATGCAGACATTACAAATATGATTGTTACTATCATTTTATATTATAACATCCCTTCACAGTATTTTTTATGCTATTTTCAGCTTCGCATTTGCATCGTTGTAAGTTTTGGCCCATCTAACTCACGTTATGTATTTGAAAAGATGGGATGGTTTTTATATTTTTAATAGAGAGGACTATGTACGACAAATTATACAAAAAAAAATTCTTCGTCCAAAATAATTAATTCAAAAACTAACATTGTTTATGATCCTACATTTTCTATTTTACAGAAAAAAGGAATCATTTATGGTCCCAGTAGGAAAAAAGAGTTATCGAGAAATTTCCTGTCGTTTAGTTAAAAAAAAAATTTCTCGTTTTGGATTTATTGAGTTTCCGTTTTTGGGCAGTAATAATACTCATATGAAATTTATCTCGCATTATTGTTTGCTTAAATTTTCTTTGCTATTTTGCTAGGCTGCCAGATGATCAACTTTATTTCATTATATCGCGTTGGAATTTTCGCTATTATAGAGTTTCAATCATCTAAGATCGCAGCGGAAGAGGCAAATAGCGGCATTTTATTGTTATATGTCCATTATGTAGTATTTCTTTACAACATCGTATTATTTCCATCCAACAATAAATTGAATTAATAAATGTTAGTCTTGTAAAATTTCAATAGATTTAACAAACTTTTTCAGGATACCTCAAATCAAGATTTTGGTGAATTGCTGCTATCGCTGAAAACGAACGAAAACGTGCTTAAGCGCGGAACCACAGAACTCTACACTTTAACATCTTACAACATTTCTTGCATTTCATCATCAACCGAATGAAGATCATATATTATAGATACGAATGCTTGTAGTATTTTTCATTTACATAAATATATACACTATTATATAAATATTTCATGGGAATGGGAGGGACCATCAGGGCACCCGATTGAAGCACTCTGGATGGGGAGAGTGGGAATGCCAACTCTCCACTGCTAACAGTTTATGAATAGAGGGCCGGCTTTTCTCCCCGCCCATTGGGGCATCCTCATGTTAGATAGCTCGCTCTTTTGACCAATTGTTCAATCTTGTTGTTGGAAGGAGATTCTTTATATCCCTGTGGATACGTATAAGTGATGTTGCATATCGATCCACCCAACTCCTTTTTTGGCCCTTCATACAATGGCATGATTAGGATAATCAGTGGTTATTAAAGCTTGATCAAGTCTAACAGAGAGGAGAGCCCATTGCTGTCGGACTTAGTTTCCGTGCTACAATGGGTGGTAGTACATATCATACATCATACATACAACGATACTTAGCAAGAACTGATGTGAGTTTGTATTTTATTGCAGAGGATAGAACCTGGTCAATATGTCAGCCATAATCCCCTTCAAATCTTTCATTACGATAAACCGTTGCCTTAACGTAAAACCCCTAACTAGATAAAAACCGAAATGTTCATCCATCAATCGATAGCACTTGTACCTCTGAGCAACTTTTCCGGATATAATTTTTTTCTATATGCTCAAATTCTCGACGTTATGTACCTCAAAATTTTGAGAGTCTTGAGAAACGTACGTACCGGTATACGTTCCTGTATACAAACTCCGGCTACATTACTTCAACAGTCATTATTACGTTTCACGAAACGATATTGGACGAGTGGATGTATGCGTATGTACTTTTGTAATCGTGTGTTATTCGGAAATAAGGACTCTCGAACAGAAATGTGCTGTGGTTGCCTTGTTCCGAGCTGAAAACGGCAGAAGGACATAGTCCGTGAGCTGTCCGATTTACGTGTGTACAGAAGTTTTGTACACCGTACAGTCAACAGATACCTGAAGACCGGAAGTACCAGAAAACGGTATGGTGGAGGCCGTCGAGCTACTGTGGTGACGCCTGTCATGGTGAAGATCGTCAAGAGGCGCCTTTACAAAAAACCTCGACGTACTGCCACTAAATTGGCGGATGATCTCAACGTATGGGATCGAAGTCTCCATCGGTTCCTGAAAGATAAACTTCAGACCAAGCCTACAAGATTCAAAAGGTTCAAGACCTTTCAGTGAGGCAGAAACAAGAACGGGTAAAAAGAACGAAGGTGCAGCTGAAGAGGGCCGCGGAAGCAAGTTTGGAGAATATTGTGTTTACCGACGAGAAACTCTTCACCGTACAGCAGTTTGTGAATAAGCAGTACGACAGAGTATGGTTACCAGAAAGACAGGCCGACGTGCTGATGACCATCAGGCGATAGAAATCAGCATAGGTGATGGTTTAGGCCAGAATCACCCGTGATGGCCGGTTTCCGCTGGTTTTTGTCTTTGAAGGAGTGAAAATCAACCAAAACCCACATCGGAAAACAGTTCTACAAAACTTCGTCAAACCTTAGCTGTGGAAGTCCTGAAGCGACATCTGGCGGCAGCCTGGGATAAAATATCACAAAAGCACCTGCGGGATTCGTACGATGCGTTCCTCGAAAACGAGGCGAGTGGTTAAACTAAAGGGCGAACAAGTTGAAATTGACCAGTGAAATTTCCAAAAGTGATTTGTTTTCTAGTGAATTTGAATGAATTTGAAATAAAATGTTTTTGTTTTGACAAATTTATCTGTTTCAATGCAGCACTTTGATTGCCGGACCTTTTATACCCTAGCGCCAACTAGTAAAACTGTTTACGAAACAGAAGCCATCATCTTGGATTCCAAAATCGTGTCAGACATCGAGGTTCAGTCTTTATACGCAGTTCGCGATATAAATGCTAACCATATTATAGGTTTTTTTTTACAGTCTTTCTCACTTTTTCCGGCAATTTTGGATTCCAAAATTGCATCGGAAATTTAGTTTCACCCTACATACGACTTTCCCAATCCAAATATATCCATATTGCAGTGTGTTTGACAGTATTTCTCTCTTTTATGAAACAGATGCCACCATCTTGGATTCCAATATGGCGTCATGAATCGATTTCCAGCCTTTGACCGCCAGTCCCAATCTAAAACTATTCATATTTAAGAGCATTTGACAGTATTTCCCACTCTTTACGGAGCTGAAACTTCCATTTTGGATTCCTGAATGGAGTCGATCGACGCCGTCTGCATTTCAAAATTATCAACTAGCACATGTTTTTAAGGTGCGTCTGTTTAAGCTCAATAAGTATCTTTTTTGAATAAAAACTGAAAATACTACTTTTCCCATAGTAGAAAAGTCAAAATCCCATAGGAAACTTCAAGTCGATAGCCGTCAAGCTAATCAATTTTAATAGAATCTGAAACTTTTCAGGGATGGTTTTTGGAACATTTCTTAGCATAATTTACTATGCAAGTTCGTAAATTCGTTTTTTTTTGGAAAATCGACACAGTTAAATGTCAGAAACCCAGAAAAAAGTGTTGAAAATATGTTCTGGCAACTTTGCTGAAGTTTTGAAATCTACTTTAATTATATGGATTTTTCCGAAGTTCTGCCAGTTCATAATAGCTTAAATTGCGTTGCTATATTGTGAAATCAGCTAAAATTCTACGACATTTTCTGAGGATAACTTGTGGAATACTACAACCAACTGTGAAATAATACACCCAATCTTCAAGAGGCCTCAGATTAGATTTAACTGGTTGGGTACATAATGTTCATCCCTATATTGGCTAGTTCTGTAGTCTGAGTGGGAAGTCATCGCCAGGCTACTACCATTTTTAGCACTGAACAGCAGTTTTAGTAGTGTGGTTGGTTCGCTTGCTCATCAAGTTGTGGTTGAAAAAGGCCGGAACTCGGCTAGTTAATTCTCTAGTCAATGGCCAGTTAATATTTCTTTGGTTTACAAACTGTTAACAGTACTGAAACTTAAAATTTGTTGTTTTTCCACGAACTTTACTAAAAATCTTCCAATATTGATATAGCTCTGCACCATTCGCAGAATTTCTGTGCTGATGCTGATTCTTACATAAAGTTCTGCGAAATTACTTGCACAGCTTTGTTTACGTTTATCACGATATTGTAGCAAAAATTCTTTACACGAAGGTTGAATCTTTACCAAGAAGTTGTATTTTCCATATTTTACCCAGTGTTGTGCACTAGCGAAGCATATAAAGGCCAGTAAAAAAGATGCTATAGTAAATGTCAGTTGCAAATATGATTTTTCGAAGTATTTGAAGCATTTCTTACACGAACTTGCACCAAATTTTTGCATCCCTTTTTGAATAATATAATATGATTGCCCGTAAATAAAATGTACGGTATTACAAGCAAACGATCCTATTATTCCTAAAAATGAAATGCAATGTTGACCTTTTTCTAAGTTGCTGATACCTCTTCTACTAGTAATCTGAAAGTTCATTAACTTTTCACTCTGCAAAATCCTTACCGAATTGGATGTTACCTTTTGCAGAAGTTCGCACATATGCCCTGGTTCCTAGAACAGTAGCGGAAGGTCAAAATTTTTGAGAGGAACTGTGGGGTAAGTATACCCTTCCATGTACTAAATTCTAAAATCAAAGTTTTGAAGAAAGTAACCCTTCCATGTATAGTTACCAGGTTTTGAAAGGGTCAAGAGTTTACAAAGTCAACAGCTGAAACTAAGAGCAATATTTGTCTAGCTTGGTACTCACTTTTGGCAGATTCTTTCGATTTTTATATAATAATAAAGAATCTGTTGAAAAACAAGCAAACGGATTTGACTTCACCCTCCAGAATGCCTTGGACAATCCTCTCCTCTAGTTTTGCAGTTGCATAGTCAGCCAATGCATCGCAGCGGTCCCAAAGTTTTACTTCCCGCTGTATAGGCTTCAGAGGCAAGTATTGCTTGAAAGACAGTTCATCTATCATCGATCGACTGGTAAACACTATTCGAACGCACATGTTGAAATGACGAATTCAATACTGGCAATACTTTCTTGAGATAGTACAACCGCAGACAGACGTTCGACTTCATCTCATTAACCTGTGTAAAAACATGGCTTCGCTTAAGATATCAGCGCCAACATTTGATTAAGGCGAATCTGCTTTTGTAAACAAACACTTTGTTTGCTAATTTATCGGAAGTTGAATACAATTCCTTCAAAATGAATACATCAAGAAAAAATGACTACGGAAGCCATTGTTTACAAACGCAGATTCGCCCTAATCTTATGTTGGCGCTGATATCAAGTAGCAGTAACCTAAAAGATGGCGCCACTGAATTGTTTTCCTTGGAAAGGGAAAAATGGGTTGCCAGTCAAACTGTCAGATTAAATGCAGCAATAATTTGACTATGCGGCGCTAATGTGCACAATGATTCCAAGGTAATTAGATTTGAAATTCTACGCAACAAATTTGAATTGTTTTGTTCGAGCTCGAATGCCTGTCTACGGTACAGCTTACTTGCCGCTTCCGGCTTCTCCGTAGCATTGAAATAAAGTTTTGAAAAAATAATTTGAAACCGCTCCCGAGACATCAAACTGTTACCAAGAGATGGTTTCTTAGACCAGTACATGTGAATATGCGGAAGATCGTTATAGTAAGTAACTAGACAAATGCCAAGCGTTGTTTACAGCTCTTGGGTTGTTGCCGGAGAAATTGTTTTTCCTGTTTCATCCGAAAAAAATGTAAAGCCTCTCGTTTGTTTGAACGGTAATTATATCCCAGATGTTTTGTGGATAAAAAGCCATGGGCACATCGAGCTCAGTTGAGTTCTGATCTTGAAAACAACTTTTTGACATATGTTATCAAAACTTCAAATTTATAAATCTTATCAACAAGAAATTTTGGTCACATGAGGTCAATACATTATTCATAGTTCTGTCAAAAATTCAGCCAAAAATATTGATAATTGACAAAATTACAGAAGGTTGAATATGACGGTTTATGGAAGCAAAATTTTGCTTGGCTTTTTTTTGCTACTGAGTGAACTTTTAGATGTGTTATGATGTCCCTTGGGGCTATGTCAAGTCATAAGTATTATATAAATACTGTCACATATCTATTACAGTGTTATAAAGTCCCGTGGAGCTATTTCAATTCATAAGTACGGTGCAAAAATTGTATATAGCATTGTTGATCATGTAGAACATCAATACCTGTATTCAAGGATAGTTTGGAGTACCGAAGGTATTCTAAAAATACTTTAACATGGCTATTTCAACTCATAAGTACGGTGAAAACATCTTATATAGCATTGTTGATCGTGTAGAGCATCAAAATCTGTATTCAAGGATAGTATGGAGTACCGTAGGTATTCAAAAAAAAATACTGTAACATGTTTATTACAGTGTTATGAAGTCTTGTGGAGCCATTTCAAATCATAAATTCAGTTAAGACATCGTATATAGCCTTGTTGGTCACGTAGAATATCAAAATCTGAATTCAAGGATAGTTTGGAGAACCTTAGGTATTCTTGGAATACTGTAACATGTCTATTGCAGGGTTATGATGTCCCGTGAGGCTATTTCAACTCATAAGTATGGTGAACACATCGCAAATAGTCTTGTTGATCATGTGGAACATCAAGGTCTGTATTCAAGGATAGTTTGAGGTACCGTAGGTATTCTAGAAATAATGTTATATGTATTATAACTGATATGATGTTCCCTGGAGCTTTTCCAACTGATAAGTACTGCCGAGACATCGTAAATCTCCTTATTGATCATGTACAACATTAAGATCTGAACTTAAGGTTTGTTTGGAAGGTCTAGAACAACTTAGAAAAAAACATTGTTCGCAAGTTTTATGATTTATAGGCATAGGTTTATGGTATACAAGCAATTTAGTGTGTTTTGATTGATTTGGTGCTCAATAACATAGAAATGATTGAAAAAAGTAGGAAATATTTTTTTGCGATGCGCTAGGTCGTCCAAACTGTTCTGGAGTTCAGAACTTAAGATCTACTGTTGTAAAAGTAGCTTTATCAGCTATTCAATGTTATGATTGGTATATAGACATATTCAATGAATGTCCTGGAAGATCAACAGCCACTATGAGATAATGTTGGGTTACCGTATGATGTCTGTGGACATTTTAGAATATTTATTGAATGTGTTTATTGTAACTTTTATTTATTGTAATATTTATTGTTACTTTTTATTGTCTAGAAATTACTGTTAAAACTGTAAATCTTAAGTTCTGAACGCCAGAACAGTTTAGATGAACATCCCAAGAGTGTCTTCTAATGTATTTTTACGTTCCATAAAATTCACTGAATACGCTTGATATATGACGTACCTTTGGATAGCCCAGAAAGCTAGTGTTACTACCGTAGATTTCAAGTTCTAAACTCTAAGATAGTTTGGATTACCTAGAGGTTCACAACTTTATAAAATAATTACTGTTGACCTTCCAAAAGATTCAATCAATGTGTTTGAATACACATCGTCACCATAAATGGCCCAAAAAACTACTGTAGATCTTATGTTTTGAACTGAAAGACAGTTTGGATGGCCTAGAATATCACAAGAATGTCGCATGATGTCTGTTGATGTACCACACTATTCATTGAATATTGTTAAATACATATTGTCGCTTTGCATACTCCAAAAACTTACTGTTACATCTTATGTTCTGAACTCAAGGACAGTTTGCATGACCTATATCATCCCAGTTTATCTCATAAAGTTTTTTTTTTACTTTCAAAAATATTCACTGAATATGGTTGAATACTTAGCGTAACTTTGTATAGGCCAGAAAGCTATAGTTACAACTGTAGATCTTAAGTTCTGAACTCAAGGATAGTTTTGATCACCTAGAACATCACACAATTATCGAATAATGACTATTGACCTTCCAAAAGTGTCATTCAATATGTAGCCTTATATAGTCCTAAATGCTACTGTAACAACTGTAGATCTGAAGTTCTGAACTCATTTAGGATAGTCTAGGTACGTTTCGGATAGGCTAGAACATCCCAAAAAGATACAACAATGTTTAACGTTTATCAACGAAAATTCAACAATACGAATGCATTTGTACTATATTTTAAAACAGCGCTTTACACTAATTTTTCTTTTGGTGTCATATCCCAAGTAACAATTTTAGTTTTATTCCAGCCGTATAGCACTGCTTCCGGCTTTGTTGATAAAACTACATTCAAAGCTGTCTTGTCTACCAACACCTACTCTATGCTTATTTACAGCCGAAATTTGTACAAGGTGGCCCACTCTATAGACGGTTGTGAAAACAAGTTAATTAAATCTTTATGAGACCATAAAGATTTTGAAAATGTTCTAGTGAATGATGTTATGAGCACTTGAGTACCTTCATAAAACCTATTGGTTGCCATGAAAACCAGTGTATGGCCAAATAGTCACAGCTGTCAAAATGCACTGCAATATCGTGGTCGGTTTTTGTTGCTCTGCTCTGTTCGATTCTCTGGTCTTCTGATTTATTTAGCAGTGAATAATATCTAAGAAAAAAGCTCTAGTGTTGCGGGATATTATTTTTGATAGCAAGTATCCAAAACAAATGTTTAACAGCGTATCATGCTCCTAATTATATGCGCATTTAGTATTATGGTGAATATTGGCACGATAAGAGCCGAAAATTAATGCACCTCGGAAATTAAGCGAGTTGACCCAACAAAAACAAAATTAAAACAATTATATATTCGATAAATTAATCATGAATTACCAGAAAGTTGGTGCAATTCAATAAGGATATCTAAAGGAATGCCGAAATTGGTCTCCGACCTACAGTTCATTTGCAATACATATAAAATTTGGTGGTTTCTACATTTTATTTATCTCATATATTTCAATAATAGCGATTGGAAAAAATAACAGTTTTGTCAAAAACCCAATTTATCTTCGCATTGACTACTATAAAACTATTTGGTCATGTTTTTTGCCGTTTTAAAACCACTTTGACTTCCCGGAAAGCCAATTTGCCGTTAAATTTATTAACTGGAGGCAAAATGGTTTAAAAATGCTTTTTAAACGGACCGTAATATGATAAGATGAATGAGTCCTAAAATGGCATTTTTAAACAGCATTTTATGAGTTCATAAAGTCTCAATAAAACTTTGATATGAGTAAAGGGCATTTGAGAAAAATAAAAGGTTTTAAATCGTTGTAAGCTAGCTGTGAAAGTTATCATAAACCTTACTTAAATATGAAACGTATTGGCACCCCTTAAAATCAATTTTATTTCTAGTGGCTTTCATAAAACTTTAATAAAACTAAATAAAGCTGGATGGTTTTGGCAATGTTACTTGGGATAAGACTCATATGTGACATTGCAAACAGTGTTGTATGGCGTTTATCAGATTGCAAACAAATTCCTCGTTGACGCTTGCTTTGGTTGCGATGGAACGAGGGTAAATTTTACACGTCTGTAAGAAATCATGATTTTTGTTTGGGTAGACCAAACTAATAAATCAGTGCACGGAATGTATTAACCTCACTTTTTTTTTACATTACTCGAACATTACATTCTTTTCATTTTCCGGACACCATGTGTTAACACCCTAAAAAACACAATCCGCCACAATCCGCCATTCTTTAAACACACTCGCCGCCCCATGAAAGATAAATTTATTTCTGGTAACACTTACACGAAACGATTGTTTTTTTCTCGCTGTTTTGTTTCCCTCTCGCTTGCACTGATGTGATTTAGATGAAGCATAAGTTTGCGTGTATTAAACGTTAAAAAGGTCCATGGTTGCCAATAAGCATCAATTTTCGATTGTAGTATTGACAGGTAAGTTGAAACACAGAAACACCTTCCGACCCTACGAAACACCTTCTGACACACTGAAACACAAACACAACGTGGCGGAATGACTAACCCTCTGGTTAGAATAAGGAAAAGATGTAAAAATAAGCACTGGTGTCTGTTTTCCGGCTATTTTACTTTAATCGTAGAAAATTGAGAGTACAACATCTCGAGCCCATCTTACCGAAAATATTCTATGTCTGGGTAAACAAGCTCCCTGAACTATCAAAACTGCATTGATGACACCATCGTGCAATGATCCTTAGAACACCGTTGAAAACTGCCTAACCTTTCTTTCAAAAATAACATTTTTACGGGCTTATTTACGGAAGTACAAATCACTTTAAAATAACTTTATCAGGCTGAAGGTTGCGTATTTCAAATAGCTGCCTTTATTCTGAGAGTAAACCATTGTTCGCCGATGGATATTTTGTTTCCTTCGAAGAAGAAGACTCTGCTGTCGTAACACCGATTCTTAAAACTGCCAATTCAAGTGTTTCCCAGAAGCATAAGGACAGGACCAGTATAATTCCACCACAGCACCCGTTACGAATAAGAACCGGCCATTGAAAGGCAACAGCGATGGTCGAAAGATAAAAAAAGGTCTCAAATTCTAAGCACTTGCACGGGATGCTGATGGAATCTCCCCCACCGACGATGGTTGTCCTCCCTAGAATAATAGTGTCATTAAAACCGGGATCATTGAAGCGGTGATTGAGTGCAATTGTCGTTGGTTTCAGTTCCGAACGACAACAACCGAAGAGTGGAAGCGAGCACGGTATTTTAAATCTACTTCCTTTCCATCCTTCCTGAACATTGTCTTCAGATGGTAAGCTAATAACAGCGGAAAATGCACTCAAGTGTGCGATTATTGTGTAATTGTCATTACTCTGCCGAGACCCTGAACTAAATGGGAAAATTACTCCTGGCCATCTTGTCACGATTTCCACTTCGGAAACTTCCTAAACGGCAAGGTATCGCACTTGAAATATAGAGGAATTTCGCTGCAAATAAGCTGAATGTGCGCTAGCCGAAGCGTAATAGTGATTAAACTATTGTTCTGGATAAATTAGATGATTACACAATTTGCACGGTACTAACAATATCATTTTCCATACCAACTCAATCGAGATTGTAGTATTTGAAAAAGAAAGTTGACGAAAGGGGGTCATCGCAGTTTCTTCCGGATCGGGTGCCTCCGGCCGTCCAGAAATATCATGCAGTCAAAGCACTAGGATATACTTATGCTGCGTGGAAAATTGACAGCACTGCATCAGAATGAAAATATCTTTCTGAACCACACAACCATCAAGGATAGAAGGCAAACAAAAAATTCGATTTCCTGCTCCCCGGGAATAGTCTATACGTGCAACAGTACCCGAGCAAAGATTGCGATCCATTTTTTGTTGGGCCAAAGTGTGTATACAGATAAAAAAAGATACTATTAACAACAGCAAGTTCAGACGTAGTTTGAAAGTACTGCAAATTATTTACATAATTGAATAAATTTTGGCATCATATTTGTCAATCGTGTTGAATGAAAATTTGCTTTCATTTAGAAGTATTACTTTTCTCGGGAAGCCACCGTCCCCCGAACGAATGATGAATAAGCGTTTCCCTACACCGCAACAGTGGGTAGTTAGGACGACCCCGGGATGGCAGCGGTGACAAGCGCTGGAAAATTTATTGATTCATAAACCTTTTCTATTCGTCAGACTTTTCACTCCCAGTCATCCCCCGGATATGCGTGTTTTCCCGGAAAAGGTTGCTTTGTCGCCATCCTTACAAAGTGTATGGCTTTGGAAATAATTCAACTATTATTAGACTTACCCGAATATCCAATGGTCAGCACCTCAACCGGAAGTGAACCCCTCCGCCGCGATAGCAAGTTCTCCGCATCGGATCTTCGCTTGAATCGCTGCCAGGCCGACGATGTCGCCGTTGAACTGCTACTAGCACCACCACCACCATTGCCATCATTACCGGAACTGGTGGCATCTTCCGATAGGATTGGACTAAGAATCTCCGCTCCGCCGGACGAACGCCGTCTTAGGGCCTTTTTCGCACTGCGCCGTTTTCCGGCAAAGCTGTTCCGAATCACAACGCTATTTGTGCTATCACACGGTACGGAACCACGCCGCTGCATGTTGTAGGACGGCCCAATATTGTTCGGGATGGTGGCCGTTATTTCCGGTTGGGCACCGATCGGTTGGTCTCTGGGATCTGTGGGAGAGGGAAAATCGTTGAGAACGGGGAATTTTGTCATCGAAAATGGCGGATTCTTACGCATGGAAGTGATGAACTCGGCAGGCATGGAACCTCGCCTCAGATCACAGGTCTTAATGACGAAAGATACGCTCAATTCGGATTCGACGGGTTTCGGTGGTAGAGCAACGGTAACCGGAGCGGAACCTCTCCGCCGACTGAGACTTCTTTTCAGCATTGACGGGTCGAGATTCTCCTTCTGGCCGAGAGAGAGCTTCGGGATTTTGGCTTTTTCAGCGGTAGTGGACGAATCCGTTTCCCGCTTGGTGCTTTCCTTCTTAGTAATTAGGATGCCACGAGATTCGCTATTCGTCTCCGGATTGGAAGAGCTGCTGCTGGAGTTGGATTCGAGTAATGCCTCCGGACAGGCACCGAGCTCTGCTTGAGAAGACATGTAACGGGTGCGGATGTACGGTTGCAACGGTGGGAAGGTTTGTTGTCTGATAAGATGTTTGGAAGTTCCAACGGTGAGAAGATTCGCGTTATTTCCTACGCTAACGGCTCCATGAAGCACTAGATTCAGTCGATCGCCACAGATACCATCGGTCATAGACGCAATGCTGCAGTCTGGAAGAAGATTTTCCGCACTAAGCGGACGTTCGCGGTCAGCTGTGCTACCGGTAGAGGAACCGCGAGCTCCCCGGTGCAAGCTGTCACTGTCCGATGAAAAGATCGAGAGCGAATCGTTGTCAAACTTATGCTCGTCGCTTTCCTGGATTGATTCCGGTGGGAGGTTGCTTTCTCGGTGGTCTCGTGATGGAAGCACAATCTTCGGTATACTATGTACGGGAACGGAGAATCGTCGCTCGCTGCGGGCTCCACAGAATCCGGAGATTTGCAGTGAACTGCGCCGTCCGAACTTTGCGGCGCTGGGGATGAGAATTTCCGAACTGTCGGACAGATCGTGCAACGGTTCATCTTGGTCTTCATTATCGTCGACGTCGTCGTCTAGTAATTCAGCGTCGGATATTTCTGTTCGAGTTTCTTCATTGATCTCTGCCTGCAGTTTACTTTCCCATTGGTTTTGGTTGTATTTCAAATGATGCATCATGTTGTGGGATAGGTCAGTCTTCAGGAAACGGTGCCATTCGTCCATCAGGGGTGTAACGACAAACTTGAAGAAGCCTGTCTGAATCTTGGGCACCGATGTGGAGTGCCGATCACAGAGTGAAGTTACTGGTAGATTGAGCTGTCGTTCGTAGTCCCCTTGGCGGAAGAACTCTTCACAAACCTTCAGACTCCACTTTTTACTAATATCCCATGGCCGGCAGGGATTCGAGATGTCTGCACACTTGAGCGAGATTTGCAGGATAAAGTGTCTATGCTCTTTGTCGCGCATATCCAAACTATCCCGGGAAAGGTAGTCGCGGAATTTGCTGATAAATTCCTGCTGCCTGGTGATGTCCGTCGCCAGGATTAGAGAGCTGATCTGCTTTTCCAGTTCCGGTCGGATACCCTGTATCTGTTCGGCGACGCCACTTTCGAGTAAGCAACCGACGGCCGAACGCCAGTGATGATTTTCTAGCACCGAGGTGTTCTCGTAGAGCGCCGCCAGGTGGTTGGAGGTCGCAATTAAGAACGGCTGATTCACGCCCGGGTGGTCCAAGTCGTGCGTAACGGCACCGATCAACGATGCCATGATTTCTAGCGGGCTTAGATTCTCCAGGATGCGCTTCTCTTGTAAGAAACAGTGCATTGCTTGTGTTACGTCAGTCGCGTGAATTGAATTGTGATACGGGTTCGTACTATGATAACCTTCCTCGATTAAACTAAACAATTTCCATACTCTAACTACGTCTAGGTTAAAGTGGTCCAAGAGGCCGTACCAATGGAACAAATGAACACATAAGACAGGCAGTGAACGTCCTGGAAGAGTAGTTTAGATTGTGAGTTAAAACTTACTTGAGGAAATATTCGGCTGCTGGAACTTACCACCAGTGACCGTTTCCAGGGTGAAAGCATTGAAGCGCCAATGGCCGACCCGTTCCAGGATGCATTGCACCTGGCCGTGCAGGATGTCGTCTAGTATGGCTGGGTCCAGAGCAAGACTTCGGGTGTGAAGCTTCTTTCTGCGCCGTTTATGCATCGTCAGGAAACGTCCGGTGCAGGCATGCCTCCGTTGGGGATTTTCCGAGTTGTCATCCGCTATCAGGGCCTCGAATAACGGTCGATCCTGGTCGGACATCCGACGTACCGTTGGTTGGTATGGAACTGTCGTCACAGTGGCCGTTGTCGTCGACGTTGTTAACGCAATTGTTGGTATCGTGTTGGATGTTGTTGTTGCTGCAAAACAGAACCGGAGAAAATGGGGAAAAGTTATAATTTACTATATCGTTTCCATTTAGGAGTTTCTCGCACAGCTTTCGCTGTTGCGAACGTAATTTGATTGTCTAAAGGATCGGAAGTATAATCAACAGTCATTATCGTTACATAGCACAGGCACTAATTCAAATTAATGACGACCGAAAAGTCCCCGGTACCGTCTCACCCTGTTCGGAGCAAATCCCGGCCAAAATAAAAAGCCACATTGATTCACCGTTTAAGGGACTTGCACTTCCTGAGGGAAGAGAGAGAGCGAGTCGAGAAGGTTGGTGGTTGCTTTTTGCACTACTCCCTGCACAACCAAACAACCAGAGAATAATATCACATCGAGATGAAAATTAAAGGTCACCCTAATCCAGTCAGCTCAGCAGAGCAGGAAAAGTTAAACTTGCTTCCGTTCAGTCCTCAACAGAACGGTCCTTTGGATTGTGTTTTTGTTGTTTTCGGGAACAGCAAGCCGACAGACACTCAATAATCCCTGGAAATTGGATTCTGAACGCAATGCTGGTCGGTAGCCGTTTGTCTATACAGTTGGTTGGAATTTATATCTTAATTTCCACGTGTTTTCATAGTATTGGTTGCTATAGGAACGCGCGTACCCATCAGGATGGTTCTTTGAATGCTCTAGTTTGGTTTTCTTATCATCGTCCATCGGAAAGTATCGGATTGTGTTTGTCACGAGTGGAAATCGTCGACGACATGGTCGATATTAATCGGGGCTAATAAATTTCGTCGAGATTTCGACTTCGTTTGTTTTTTCAAGCGAAGATTATAGATTATGTTGTTAGAGCTGAAATTTGAGCATAACACTCAGCGAAACAAAAATAGTAGCACCACGTTTTTTCCACATTTAATGATCAGTAATTGATTTTCATCAAAATCATTTTTTATATCATGTTCTGTGAAGAAAAAGAAATCAAACCAAGGTATAAATAATTCTAGAAAACATCGTCAAAAGGTTGATAGTAACAATTGTAAACAATGACTTAAAACGTAAATTTCCTGGAAATGCCAAGTTGCTAACATCAATATCCACTACCGACGGAAAGGTAATAACTCCCTGTATCTTTTTCTGGTGCTATTTTGTTTGTGGCAGCAAGCAGATTCCAAATTAATACGCTAGAAGTCATTGTTTACAAATGTTACTTTCGACCTTTTGACTATTTTGTCTAGAATCAGACTTTTCGAGACATTCATATAACAGAACGGGAAAACGGAAAAAAATAGTGCGAAATAAAAATAACACCACCTTAGCTTTTAATTGAAATCAGACTTTAT
The DNA here is from genome assembly GCA_024533555.2 of Aedes koreicus. Taxonomy (NCBI): domain Eukaryota; kingdom Metazoa; phylum Arthropoda; class Insecta; order Diptera; family Culicidae; genus Aedes; species Aedes koreicus. Next base: position 176,284 of record JAHHFK020001406.1, read on the forward strand.
TTCTTAGGAAACAACATGAAGATGTGAACTTAGTAATGTGTGTAAGAACCGTTGTTACGAATAACTTCAATCAGACGCGATTTCATGGACAAAACCAGTTTTTCAAGAGTATCCTGCTCAATCTGCTCCCAGCACTCTGGAACTCGGGTTTTCAGCACATTTACGTTGTTGAATTGCTTCCCATTTTCGTAAACGCGGCGGGCAAGTATTGACCAAAGGTTTTCGATGGGATTTAGATCCGGAGAGCAAGCTGACCACTCGAGAACCTCGATATTTTTTTATTGGAAAACTACGCTTTAGTCTGTTTTGAGTTATGGATTGTAGCATTATCTTGTTGGAAAACAAAATCTGGACCCATTAATGACTCGCCGTGTTCAATCAAACTTATCTCCAGCATTTCTATGTAATCCTCCGATTTCATTTTTGTTGAAATCCACGCCAATGAAAGCTGGCCTCGGAAGGAAAATGCTCCCCAAACCATCAGCTCATTTTAACATCCGGGTCCTTGCGCAAATCGTGCCAGTAGTACTGCCATCCGTCTGGTCCGTCCAAGTTGAACTTTTTTTCGTCCGAAAAGAGCACCTTTTTCCTTTCATCGGTGCAGGAAATGTACTTCTTAGCGAAATTTGACCGATTCAACTTGTGCCGTTCTATAAGGTTGGGTTTTCCGAGGCTCTTACGCCACTCCAAGTTCTCGCTACTGGACAAAATCTGTTGTACACGACGTGTAGTCACCGGAGGCTCCTATTCTACACGGATTTGTGACGCTGTTCTTTTCTGGTTCGTTACAATTCTACATATTCTCCGTTTATCCTTAGCTAAAAGCTTACTTTTCTTCCTTATCGCCATTTTTCAAGAAGCTTCCGATAAACTGGTGTGATCGAAAGAGTTTTCGACCGATTTTACGATTCGAGAGACCTGCATCGTGGTAGGCCCTGATTTTTACATTTTCTTCGTACGTCAGATCCTTGGATCGACCCATTGCCATAAAATTACCGGAAAAAAGATCCGATCTCACTAAAATTTGAAGAAAACTTAACCTTCAATCGGTTTGAATGCAAATCAAAACAAATAAATGTCAAATAAAAGCCAAGGTGATTTTTAACCAGGCTGGTCCTTTATGTTTCGCATAGTTTTTTATGAATTTCTCAGCTTACATGTGAATAGTCCCCAAAATTTCCAGAACAACTAATCAGACATGTAGTAGAATACTGATACACCGTTAGGTGAAATTAGCGTTAAACGAATGAACATTTTAAAAATATTACGAAAAAACATGGTGGTGCTATTTTTGTTTCGCTGAGTGTAGTACAGTGGGAGGCATCATCAACCTACCCTTATTTCTCAGCTGTGTTGTAGCCAATTGTGCTCATTTTTGGTAAGTAATGAGTTAGGTTAGGAAAGCCGATAAATCATGGTGGGTGCCTGGTACCACCCACCGTACTATAGGAGACCTAACGGTTTTCCTTTTAAGTTTTTGCTCGCAGCCTTTCGGATCGAGCTTGAAAAAAAAAAACAGTTGGGTTGTGTATAACACACGACCAGTTGACGTAGACTACGTTAAACCGTTTGATTAGTTTCGTTAGTTTCGTAGTGGAACATTGCAATGCAGGTACTGTTCAAATGGGACGTTGGGTATAAGTAAGTGAGTAAGTATGTTAGAACCTTCTATGATTTGCTTCTTAGAAACAATCTGGCGGCCCTGGAAACGGACGTTTGGTTTGAATGTTGGTTTAATGAAAGGGCAACGATTATGCTGGTTGGAGTGATTCTGTCGATATGATCTACCAGCTGGAGACCATTATCCTTATCGCGTTATAAATTATTCAGGATCTGTTTGTGAATCCAAAATAAAAAGTTAATGATATTTTTGTAAGTTGTCCGTCGCGAAAAACTGCAACTGATTGAAGCAATAATCTCGAAAATCTATCGAGAAGTGTTTATGTTTCAGTTATTTTCAAATTTTCATTTGACTCCTACCCCTGCCGTAATGCGTAGTCTCAGCAAAATAGTGTGGATGTGGTTCTAATAGATCGTTAGATCAGCTGTATGTTAGAAAATTCTATTGTTCGCTCTTTAGAAAAGTATAAATGATGATACGGCCTCGTGTTGAAGGCCCTTTTCCAGCGTCCCAACCAGTACTTGGCAACGCATTACCTCTGGCAGCTTTCAGTTTCACCCGATAACCCAAGTAACAATCCTACTGCCTTTTAGCTTTTGTTCTATTTTATAAGGGCTTTAGTACTGCAATACACATGCCATTTTGTTTAAAAGCGGCTTTTAATGATGCGAAAGATGTAAAGTTATTAATTTTACTTTTGGCTGTTTTTATAACCTTTTCTAGCAAAAAGGTGAAGTCCAAAACAGTCTAGCTTTTAAAAATAATTGACGAGGAAATCTATTCCCTCATAAAACCGTTCAGTAAGTCAATAATAAAGCATGTTCATATTTGTTTAAGAGAGTCATGATAAAATATTTTATAAGCACGCTTTATCTTTATAAAAACCATCATTAAGCCATTTGGCTTTTGACGAGAGCATACAGCATATATTGTAGCATTTTGAACTACATAAAGAGTATGATAAGCTGCTCTACCGTTGTTGTCATAATAAAATAAAACAAAGATGGATTCGCAAAGCAACAAACTTAAAAAAGTGAAAACAATTAGCACGTTTAAGCGAAAAATTAAGATAACTTCTTAAGCATTCTGAATAGTGATTTGCCAACTACCCATCAACTAAGTTCCATGAAAAAACAACAACATTAGTCAGTTGACAATGACCGCGCGCACCGTTCCACCGCCAGCAGAGCCGCTTGGAGCCGTTGGATCATTTGAATTCAAAGTTATCGGAGAAGCTGTTCTTTCGGAAAAGTCGGTTACGGACCATGATGATTTTATCATTCATCAATTTCGTCCGAGATGATGATCCAGATGGAATAATCGTGAGGCATGTTTCGCATCGTTCAATTGTCTGCAATTTTCTTCCTGCGGACTAAGCTTGAACTGTCAAAACTCTTTTCTGGCAGCAGCTTGGTTACCATATAAGCTGTTTGACAGCTAAACGGTCTTGCATGTAGCAAAATAGCTTTGCAAAGAAGCAGTTAAGCCTCAAAATTATTTTCATAAATGCCATGTCAAAACATGATTTATTTATAGATGCTTTCATAAAAACAAAACAGCATTTTCAATAATGGCTTATGAAAAATCAATGTAAATGCCGCTGTCATTTTTATTCCAATCTTCATGGAAGGTTTATGATTTCCGTGAATCAAGATATATTTCGATTGACACGGTTTATTGTTATACAGCAGTTTATGTGGAATAAAAAAAGGGTTAAATAAGAGTGATTGAGCAAAAAGCTTAACTTCAACGAAGAATTAAACTTTTTTTGAATAAAAAAATAAATAGAAAGTACAACGTATTTCGAAGGCGGACTTAGTTTTTCAGCTCTTTTCAAGCACTTTACACAATGAATTTTATTTGGCACTTGAAATTTGAGACTAGTGATAAATTATGATAAATCAATATAACTGAGTTAAATATTTTACGTTGAAAATACTGATGGGTAAATGTTTTCTCCAATCAGAAGTGTTTTTTGTCGAAATGAATTTGTTGAGACTAAATAAATTTTATGAATACGATTATAATATGAATAAAACTGTTTTGAGTGGCTTTGGCAAGCGTCTAGAGGAAGTGGCACGAAACAGGTTTTTATAAATGTCAAATTGCTTTTATTGTAGCTTACATTTGGTTTTCAAACGGTTTTTAATTCGGTCATTATAAAATCTTTTTATTTTAATCCAATCTAGAACTGCCTCTAAAATATACCCTTCAGAACCTCTGCGAGGGTGGGCCAACTAGCCAAATTTTAGTCTTTATGAGGTTTTGGGGGAAGGAATCAAGACAAATACGCCTTGACCAGAGTTTTATGGATGTCGTTTTATAACACCCTTGTAGGAATTCATAAAACTTAAAATGTTACTTGGGTTTGATGTTGTTGATACGTAAACTCCTGGCTGCTTTGCTGGCTGTCTTCACTCCCTTCGTCTGTAAAGTGGTCGGAAGCCTTCACCTTCGACTTCTCTTTCCATTTCGCATTTCATTTTCGTCCAACTCTCGAAAGTTGCTTCTAACGCCTTTTCCACCAGACTCTCCAAAAAAGTGCTGAACGTCTCCAAGTCAACAGTTCTAGCATTGCGTTTATAGTCTACCCACTTCATGGCGTAATATGACGGCAGCTTCTGGGCTAGACTCTGCATCAAAACTCTAGAAATTTTGGAAAAAAGTACGTGTCTTGTGGACATCACAATGAATCAACTGCTGATGGTGATTCTTATTAACATGCTTTAATTCCGAAAAATGTGTTTGTTTTTTTTTCCATGTAGTTATACCAATTCTGTAACCGTTCCTTAAGAAGATATCTTGTAAATGAGCTGATTCTGCTTTTTAATCGGTTTGAAAAATTAATGAAAAACAATGAGATTCCATAAACAAATTAATCATACTCATAACACAGCCATTCAAGCATGAATCTCAACGTGTGTAAAAATTTTTAACCGCCAATTTAAAAGAAATCGCATTTGAATAAGCAACTAGCAAATAGCAAATGTGAAAATGGTAGGAGAAAGCACTGTATAGAAGCTTATGAGTAGTGTTAAGGGAAAAGTTAGAGAACTCGCCTACCCTACGAAAAGTCAAGCTAATTGAAATTAATATCGAAAGAAAACATTGTTATTTACTATGTTTGAGAATAAAATAATAAAAAATCACAGTATGGTCTTTTTTATTTGAGAAAGAAAGTGTATTTATATTTTTCGGAACAGTCTATATTCTTATCAATTCTAAGAATACTGAGGGCATCCCTTAGCTCAGTCGACATTGTAGATGACATGAAAACCTTGTCTATGATCAATATCGTAACACAAATTTTTGAAACCGGAATGTAAAGCGTGCTCCACCAGCTTCTCCATTGGTGCCGTATTCTTTTGGGGTAAAATTAAAAGAGGATCAAGTCTACCATGCTTCACCTCACGAGCTTGAGAAGATGATCAGGGAACTTTTGAATTATGGCTTGATTGGGGAGAGCAGTTTACCATACTCCAGCAGCTGGAACTTATCGTCTTTGTGTGAATTTTCGAGCTTTGAACAAATTATTTGAACGAGATCATTTCCCGATTCCTGTAATTAAGGACTAAATTATGAAAATTGAAAACAAACGGTACTTTACGACACTAGATTTAAAAAACGGCTTTCATCAAGTTGCTAAAGATGAGGATTCGCGTAAATACTTCTCGTTTGTAGTCGAAAATGGGCAGTACGAATACACTCGTATGCCATTTGGATATTGTAATGCTCCCGAGATATTTGTTAGGTATATTAACAAGATACTTGCTGAGCTTATCAAATCTGGATGTGTAATTGTTTTCTTTGATGATATACTTATTGCAACGTCTACAATCGAGGAGCATATAAGAGTGCTTACAATGTTATTGTGCGTTCTTTCCGATAACCACGTTCAGCTAAATTTGTCTAAGTGTCATTTCCATAAGACTCGAATCGAATATCTGGGATACCATGTGACTTATAATCAGATTCAGCCATCCGATCGACACGTCGAAGGAATCAGAAATTTTCCTCTCCCGGATTTTGTTAAGGCACTGCAACGGTTTTTAGGTTTGGTTAGCTACTTCCGTAAGTTTATTCCAAATTTTAACAGAGTTGCCAGTCCATTATATGACTTACTCAAGAAAGATGAACCATTCTTATTTGGTCAGGCGCACAAGCAAACTGTTGAGACGTTATGCAACATTTTGACTTTAAAACCCGTTCTTGGTATTTTTTCACCTACGGCTGAAACGCAACTACACACCGATGCGTCGTCATATGGTTTTGGAGGAATTTGTTTGCACTGCGGATAAACATTTTCGCCCGGTGATGTATTTCAGCAAGCAATCTTCTCCAGCGGAAAGAAAACTTCATTCTTTTGAACTCGAAACACTGGCCATAGTTTACAACCTTCAACGTTTTCGTAATTACTTATTTGGTCTACATCGTCAAATCGTCACTGATTGTAGTGCACTTCAGCTGACATTGAACAAAAGAGATTTGAATCCAAAAATTTCGAGATGGGCTTTATACATAGAGCAGTTTGATTATGAAATCATTCATCGATCAGGAGATAAAATGAAGCATGTTGATGCATTATCACGGGCACATGTTTATGCTTTGAAGGACAGTAAAACAGCAGGATTTGGTGTTGATGAAAGTGCTCTATATGTGAATCAGTTGAAAGATGGGAATGTTCAAAAAATTAAGCAGGCAGTAGAAGAAGGAAAAAATAAGAATTTCACAGTAATTGATCAGATTGTCTACAAAAAAAGTGGCAAAAGAAATCCCCTCTATGTCCCTCAAATCATGGAAACTTCGGTAATGTTCAAGTATCAAACGGAACTTCTACATGCCTAATCTTACTGATAAATTGAAGAAGCACATAAGTGAATGTATTACATGCCTTAGCTATAACCCTAAACAAAAGAAAGTGGATGGGCTTATGCATATTTATGACAAACCTGATAAACCCATTCAGACCATTCACATCGACCACCTAGGTCCATTAGAGAAAACAAAAGGAAAAAACTTGCACATATTTGCTATCTGCGATGGCTGTACAAAGTTCTTGAAACTTTATCCGGTGAAGTCTACGAGTACTAAAGAAGTGATGAAGTGTCTTAAATCTTATTTTATGCCATCGGCCGGCCATGGTATTATGGAAGAAATCTGTTTACAACAATCATTCAAGTAATCATTGGAAGCAGCTTTAATCCGGGAGCTAGAAAGTGATAGCTCTACTGCAGATCCAGCAACCCAATTCAGAATGTCTGGAGAGTCACGCCCATTTCGAGGTTTCTTTTACATACAATAAGCCCCGCCTGTAAACATTACCGATATCATTTGGATAAGGGCACTGCAACACACTTCCAGATTTGTAAATTTTAAATTTCCAAACCAGGCACGTATTTAGTATTATTTGAAAATAAGATTATTGTTATATAGTTATAATCAGATAGATCTCACCCAGGTCCGCCTCCTCAATCACACTATCTTGTTTATTCGTAACAATAAAAATTTTCAACGTTGATTCGTAATTAATTTCATACACTCGCGATTAAATATGCGCAAAAATTAACGTTGCTAAACCGCCCGTTAGATATGCAACCTGCCTTACAAAACTCTATACACCCCGTGGTGAATGCACCTAAAATTATGAACAAGCTTTTCACCTGCCCATGCGCGTAGTTTTCGTGACCAGCAAATGGCCGTTCTCTACATTGCACTAGTCTTCTTTTTTTTTCACTCTACACTCTGCCAATAATGCAAATCCCCGCTATGAGTCGACTCTATAGTCTATATCGAACTTCAAAAATACTCTAACTTAATTTTTTTTTTTGTCCGGGTGTCACAATACCCAACAAACATCGGTGTCGAATAACTGCTTGTTAAAACAAATTTGGAGAAGTTGTTCAGCTTTCTAGAAGGAAAAGCTGAACAACTTCTCCAAATTTGTTTGAACAAGCGGTTATTCGACCCCGATGTTTGTTGGGTACGAGCACTAATAAACAAAACTAAGCTGATGTAACTCTTCTTCCGGGTGCGAGGACGAAGCACAAAAAACAATAAAAAATAACGAGGTATTTACCACCGACACTCACACATTTCGAGAGAGAATCGATTGTACTCACTACGGCTAACACAGTGCACGCGGAGATTTTTTGATTTCACTGTTAATTCAAGTTAAATTACGAATTATTGTTTGATTTTTTTTCACGAAAACGACGCAGCAAAAACAAAACACGTCAGTTTCGAAGCACGGCTTGCTGCGATCCGTTCAGCTAACGGACAAATAGAACGGTATAACCAAACTCTAATACCTCTTCTCGCTAAGCTATCAGACGAAAGCAAGGCACAGTGGGATAATATGTTGTATAAAGCCGAGTATCTACTTAACAACACCTACAATAGATCGATAGCCGATGTTCCATCTCGGGTTTTGTTCGGGGTGCCTCAAAAATTATCAATAGAACAAGGTCTGTTGGAGTATGTCCAAGATTTGAATAATTTTGAGGATCGTAATTTAGATGAAATCAGACAAAAATCTTCCAGCAATGCTAGGCGTGTCCAAGAGTACAACAAACGGTATTACGATAGCAGAGTAACAGCCAATTGATTCGTAATGTAGGGTCCGTTGGGGAGAATCAAAAGTTGAAGCCGAAATACAAAGGTCCTTATGTAATAAAAAAAGTTCTAAATCACAATCGATATATCATAAATGATATACAAGTTCCAGGTATCGAATCGTCCATTCACCGGTGTTTTTGATCCAACCAACATGAAACTTTACCAGAAATCCAACTCGACTATTGATGAATATGACAAAAATCAATAGTTCAAGATTTTTATATTACAGGAATGAGTATAACCGTACAAACAAGAGATAACAACACAAATTTTGTCAAAGCTCTAAACTAATATTTTCTTTTTATTAATCTAAACGAACAAAAATATATATACATATAACGTTATTTACTAACCTCGAGTAGCCGCAAGTAAACGGTGTCTCTTAATACTAGCACTATAAATAAATTTACAGGTACGTTGTATTACAAATGACAATTAAAACGATAATACTATTGAGGACAATAGAAAAAAATCAGACTGGCCGAACTGTAGGCCGAAATTCCATTTTCTATGACTACATGGCAGAGACTAACTAAATCTCGATTGCATAGAATTAGTGAACACCTCTAAAATATGTTATTTCCTTTCCAATGTGTAGAGTAGAATGTGTAGAGTGTAGACCTTTGATGATTCTTTTCGAAAACAGTAAATAAACGACATTCTGTATCCTCGTGTAGTTCAGTTCACTCGTTTTTATTACGCTGGCGTAAGAGAAAATTGAGAAACGTCTCGATTTTACGGACCATACTACAAATAAATAAATTATGATACTAAGCGCGCGAAGTCTTAACTTTAGCCTCTCGTTTTACCAGAATAATGTTCTCACGTGAACAAGAGCGCCGCATGAGAAAATTTTCTATTAGAGCATGCTTAATCAAACTCTCTTTATTGTTTCGATTCCAGATCCGCAATGTGCCCCCCGGTACTGATGCTTTATTCAGTGTGTCTATGGACAAGCTGCTTGGATTCGCTCAATTCTGTGGAGACGCACTGTCATCTACAGTGCACTGAACTGATTGGGCGGCATACGATTTTTGATGCATTACAAAATGCGAGTGTAAAATTTGATTTTCTGTGTTCATTGGGTGATGTAAGTGACTAAGCCACCCATTGAGTTATATAATCAACAATTAAATAGGGTCCGCGCCCGGATCCGTAAACGGCAGTTATGAATTCGAGAACAAGCAAAAAAAAAAACCGTGAACCGAATCACGTTATCGGGTACTATTTCACATTTTCAGGTAAAAATCCTGAAAACGTGAACTAGTTCACGGTCCATTTTCATTTATGGGAACGCTTTTGTTTCTGTGCAGCCAACCCACTTTATTTTCAATTTAGTTTTATCGTCACAAACATTATATTTTTTGACTCTAATTCAATGGAACCAGTTGTGCTATGGATAATTATTTGAATAAGCCCTATAGTTTGTAACATAATTGTAATTTGATATGCTAAAATGGGTTGTCTTAAGGTACCCCTAACACCGCTATCAGTTTCAAATCCCTCTGAACGGCGAGTAGTAGTACTAATAATTCACTTTCTGCCTGGAATTGACAAGTCAAGCACGAGCAAGCAAAGATGGATTGAATATGGGATATGGGCTCACCAACCGCCTACAGCCAATTTGAATTGCCGGCTGAAGACCTATGAAAATGGATGGCGAAAGTGCCGATTGGCAATCGAATCAGGAATATTGAACCACCTTATTTGCTGATTCAAGCGCCAAAGGATAAATTTCACTCGAGTTACTCTGAATATATTGGCTGCCAGTGGGGATGGAGGATTTGCTTTCCGGTTGTGTGATCAGCATCTGTGGCCCGGCCGTGTGGGGTGCGTTCTCTATTTTTTTCTCCTTAAATGCGGTTGGCTGAAGAAGTATGGAAAACCGAGTTTTAGTTCCTTCTCGGTAGGTTCCGTTACAGAGCGTAATAGGCGGTAAACTGTCGAATTTTAATTGAATGATCTGGCTTCCATCCTCGGAGGAACGTGTATGTGTGGAGTAGGATTTGATGTTGGTGAAAGATTTTGTATAAACTGTTCACTTGCGCTGTTATATTTTGACTTATCAAACTGTCTGAAGTGTATACACTGAAACGAAACGAACACACCAAAGTATCGCCTCAATCCAGGTGAAGGCACAGTCCTTTTACCACAGTAATAAAGGGCCACTTAATTCCATACTGTGACTTAGAGCATCGTACAAGTACAATTGACTTGTTTCCCCGTTCGTCCTTTGTCGAATACGACAACACTAAAAGCAAATACCAATCATTAAATGCACAGCCGGGATTTGCCATTAAGTGCCCAAAAGAGACGTCGAGAAGCAGTGTGGGTAGCTTCAACACGGAAAACACGACTCATTGCTCCTGTACAACGCTACCGGTAATCCCTCTATTGCTGCTTGTTGCCGCACTCACCCAGGGCTCGCTACGTGAATGGACGATGCCTTTCTTTCTTTCTTTCCCGAAAACGATTATGTACTTCCCGTATACTTTCGGACTGTTACGATGATGGCGGCAATGGAGCTGATGCTACTGGTTGCTCGTCTCATGACATGACCCCTTAATGGAATTGCCACTGTGCAGTTGCTGCCTGCTGCTGTTACTAGTTTCGGAGCCCTAAAACGGCTCGTGACTCCGTCTCGCTTTCGACCGCCCCGCAGGGACGATAATAGAGCGACACTTCTTGGCACTATTTGGACAGCACTTCCTGCTGAGGAAACGTTGCAGCCTACACGTACTTGTCAACTGGTATGCAACTCTGCTCTACTTTCGTACTGTCTGGGGCTAGGCCGACATAATCACCGACAATTCGCACTAACACTGAATAACGCACACTGGCTGGTCCTTTTTTTTCGGGGTGTGAGCATGGGATGAAAGGGTCATTAACGGAATACCAAGAGGGAAGTGGTAGATAATGGTTGAATTTTAGGGTGAAATGGATTACACGACTGGTGATGATGATTTTGATGATGATGATGATGATGATGATTAATGTGTGATTAGTAAATATTTTCTCAAAATAAATATCATGAAAGTAGACCTGTCGTACAGTAAGAACAACATTGCTGTTTAAATAAAATGCTGCACTTGGGTGTACGGTATCAAATTGCATCACAAGAAAATATTTTGCAAAACTCACCCATTCAACCGATCGTATTCAATCTTTAGGAGAATAAAACAAAATATGGCTCATTCCATATCAAGTGACCGGATTCGAACCAAAATTGGCTGATATACTTACTCCAGGCTATTAATCAAAAATACAAAGTATTTGACCAATCGGGGAGCCCCCCTTCGGCTGCCCCACTTTTTTGGGATCTTTGAAAATTTTCTATTTTGCTTTTTGAATATCCCAATGACCAAAAGAGCTAAACACGATATCACGTACTCTTTTCTAAGGAAATTTAATTTTCTACCGATTGAATTAAATTAAATTGCATTTATCTCACAATGTCTGCACTTTTTACAATTTTGATGGCACCCATGTGTTTAGCATTTTTTTTTACAAAAGAAACACTTGGCAGAAAACAAATTTGCTCCGTCATGGAGATATTCATTTTTAAAGATTACATGTTTTCATAATTCGATTCTTCAACTACTCTGATATAGTCTGTAATACCTCATCAAGGCAGAAATCGAAAATAATACCCTCTTTCATGGCATACTTGATAGTATACATGTTTGTTTACCAATATCGTGTGAGATCAAAATAAACGCTGTTTAATTATTCAGTCATTAGTGATAACATGGAGTGTTTAATAGGACTGTGCTTAAAAAAGAAAATGTTCCGTTGGAAACCAACATCGGTCATCTTTGCCCTTCACATCGCGGGAATGGAATATATTTAAACTTCGGTTCGAAGTTCAAAGTTTGAAAACTGTGTGTGAAAGCCATGAAAATGAGCAAAGACGATGCTGTAATCCTTTGAACACTCATGTCAGCATTCGACGCAAAAATTGAAAAACAATTTCATCCCACTATCACAACAAATTTCATTAATACGTAAATAATGTTTTTGAAGGTCGTAAAATATGCCTTCAACGTGACGAGGCAGTAAGAGCAAGAACTGCACTAACGAAATCTCTTTGACCAGAATCTTCAGCCGTTGTTTCTAGGTTTCCGCTTGGTTCTCCGACACGGATGGCTTGGACTGACGTTTCCGCATTTTGGTCAAATACTTCTTGACCGTTTGGCCGGTCACACCAACTTCCTGAAAAAAGTGGCCACCTTGCCTTCCATCTTTCGTTTGAGTTTCTGTTGAATCCTCCGGTCACTTAAAACGGTTGGACTGCCAGAACCTGGCTTCCGCTCGATGGACTCTCCCTTCTCCAGAAGTGTCAGAATCTTGTAGATGTTTCCGCGATCGTATCCAGCCAACACGATGGCCGGCTTTTTTAGACCCGGATGGAGCAGGCAGTACGAACAAGCCATAGATCGAAGTTGTTTCACTGTTCTCGCCATAGCTGCTGTAAACAAACTGATGGAGCTGTCAAATTTGTTCAGTATATAGCAACTGGTATATATTGACTACGGACCGGTGAACTAATCACCAGGTGGCCGGGTAATCGCATGAAGAAAAAAACATTAAGTCGCTTTTTGTTTTTTTCAATGCACGTTTTAGTAGTTAAAACGTTCGAAAAACTATCCTGATGATAAGTACTTCAAAACTTCAAAAGCTTTGAAAACGTCGTTTGATGCAGTTTTCAGCTAAAATGGGCACGGAAGCAAGCGACAAAATTCAAATTTTTTGGGTCCTTTCAAAATCGCGCTCTGGGCAGAAAATGCAATGTAAATAAGTAGTTCGAAGATTAATTTTTTTATCGAACTAATCGTTTGAAGTTTTTAATCTACAGGAGAATTTTGGTGCTCTGAGACAGACATTGAGTGCAAATTGAAGTTCTACTATAAAAACCATTATTTGTTTTTCGTTGACCTAAAAACAGTTTATAGAGGTCGAAGTGTGCTTTGCTCGACGGTGGAAGCAAACATTTTTTCTTCCGTAAATTTTTTTGTTTTTTCCTGATTTTTCGTATCAAACGTATTGTTTGCTATTTTATAAGTGATTGTGATTGTGTATCGATCGGAGTTTCAGCAAGGCGGCCGAAGCAGCGGAAGCAACTGAACGGTGTAACAAATTCAACAGCCGCAGACCTTGCCCTATCAGTTTGGCAGAAGTGAAAAAGATGGACAAGCTGAAAGTGTCCTGCCAATGGGAAATAGGAGGGACGGAAGGTACGGCGAAGGGTCTGCAATGGAAATGGTTCGTGGCGGAACTGGTTTACGACGATAAGTTTGTCGAACATCGGTGTTTGTGGGATACCGGGTATCCGGAGTGTCCGGAGAGATTTTCCCGAGTCCTAGAGCGATGCCGAGCGTTGAGTTTGGTAGACAAGTGCAAGCCGGTTGAGCCAAGAATGGCTACGGCGGATTTTTGAAATTTTGACTAAGCATTCGCCGGGGCAAGTGGAGATTCTGAAGAAAACGAAAAGGTAGTGACGATGTTGATGGGTTGAAGGAGTTAAGTTCGAGATACGATGCTATATATTGTTCACCTGCAATGCCATATGGGGCAAGCATGACGGGTTTGGATTGGCATCATTTAGATACCTTGGAAGAAGCAGAACGACAACCAGTCGGACCCCGCAAAGGATTTTCAGACAATTGAGAGGTGGTAAGTGCTCTCATAAACGCGGAGCGAAAAAGGTAATTGTTACCCTTTTTGTTCCCTGAATTATATGAACTATATTATATGATCACATCACTTATCAAGGTAAATCCTGATCCATCGAGCCCTACCCTACTAACATAGAAAAACCTCTTTCCTGTGACCTTTGTGGGGATGCAGAGGTAAACACGGTTCCTAAACAGCAAAGGGTCACACTAACTTTCCTTACCTGTTCCCACCTGATTGCAAGGACGTGGCCGGCGCCGTTATTGATTATTAAAAAAATTGAAACGTGTCACTGAAAGATATTGAAACGAAGTCACTGAAACGCGTACAGTGAGAATGGCCGGTTACTCCCAGCCCCATTCAGTTGATTCTTTGTGCAATTTCACTGATTCCGATCAATCACGGAGTAGCAACCATTGATACGTGCAGTCAGTCAAGCTAAGCTAAGCAAAGCTACAGGAGAACTTCGGTGCTCTGAGTGGTTGGTGCGAAACATGAGAAAGTGCGTTTAAGAGAAAGGAATCATCTGTTCTCCTAACCCCAAGAAAGTGAAAGCGTTTTACCGTGAGGCACACGTGAGTAAAGAACTGGCTGGTAAGAAGGAGTATAAAAGTGTTCGGGAAGGAACATTTCGTATCCTCAAGCTAAAGCGATTAGTGCTGGTGGACCGTAGCAATATATACCGATTCTTCAAAGAAAGGTTTCCTGATATCAACATCAAGTTTGCCGAGCTGTGACTACCAGAGTTTGTTCGAGCAGGGGCTGCTGGAACTCACATAGTCTGCATTTGTGTGATTCACCTGAATTTTAAACTTAAATTTTGGGGTGCAAAGTTCAACTAAATTGAAGCGGGACAGGAAAGTTCAAAAGCGTTCAATTCGTACAGATATGCGCAGAAGCAAAGCCTGCGCAATCCACCTACGGAGCTGTGCTCCTTGAACAAGCCTAGGAACTTTTTCATTAGGGCGAATCTCTTTGATTACTTTCTCTTACATTCATATTCCAATCACCTGTACGTTTTTCATTCTACTATTTGTTGAGTATGCTACTGTACTGCACTGTTGTGTTTCGATCTGTACTAAAAAAACACTCGAAATTTTTTTAATGGCGCCGTAATAAATGGAAGAGAGCGAGAGATGAGAGAATCTTACATTGTTGGATTCGCACTATTGAAAAAAGTTCCTAGAAGTGTGCTAATGCAGCTTGTGGCAATATGGATCCAGTTGAGAATTTGGTCATATTTCGAAGATAATTCGATTGAGGAAACTTCGTGCAAACAATGGCCGCAAAAGAAAGGTCCTCCCTCAGCCCAGTCGGTAAAGACGCGATTACCTATTTATTTAGTCAGCACCAACAGGCTTAGTAAAGCCCCAATGGCGGTATTAAAAATATGACGTATACAATAAACTTAAATATCTAACCACAATACACTTACTCCTAGTGGTCTACTGCCCAGGAAAATATAACGTGAATCGTTTGCGCAGAGTTTGCCGAGGGACATGGTAGTCGAACATTGTCGAGACTCTATTAAACCCTCGCTACAGTCCTCCGATCGCAACGTGCCATACTAGAATTGTTTCGGGGAATTGGCATCCTCAACATTACGCTATTGCGCAAAGGATGGCACAGCAATCGATACGGCCTTGTAAAATATCTGCATCAAAAAGAGTCCTAGATATCACGACGAAACCGAAGCGGTGCAAGATCGACTCTCGTAACTTGGCATACGGAACGGGGCTCTTCAAGGCAACCTTCTCAAAGTGAAGCGTAAAAACCTGCGTTGTACAGATTCGACTTGCGCCATTAATATAGCTCGGATTCCAGACGGCAGAGCAATACTTCAGAATCGACCGCACCAAGGTGCAATAAAGGAACTTCAAGCAGTAGATATCGGAGAAGTCTTTAGCCATCCAAAAATAAAGGCTAGAGCTCTTGACGCCTTCCTTGTCCACGATGTACGAGATGTGAAGCTTGTACGTCAACTGAGAATCCAGACGGGTTGACGGTTTCCGGCGACGGTTCTTGGAAGAAGAGGGTATTTTCGTCTCAGCTGGGTGTTTTTACACTTATTGACTGGCGTACCGGACAGGTTCTTTGCCTGGATGTAAAGTGTAAAGTCTGTCAAACATGCAATTAGTGGAATGAAAAGGAAGGCACTGCGGAATTAGAAGAATGGTACGAAGATCACAAGAGCAGCTGTCTGCGAAACCACGAGGGAGCTTATCGGAAAATGGAAGTGGATTCGATCATTGAAATGTTTCGTAGATCGGTCGATTTGCACGGTGTTAAATATAGTCAGTATATCGGAGACATGATACTAAAACCTTCATGGGGATCCTGGATTCACAGCCATTCGAGGACTTGGTCGTGCGTGAAAAGGAGTGCCTCGATCATGGATAAAGGCGAATGGGCAGCCGACTTCGTCAGCTAGTAAAGAAGACCAAAGGACTCAGCGGCAAGGGTAAATAGACCGGAAAATTAATAGATGAGCTCACCATCTATTATGGACTTGTTATCAGAAAGAAAGAAAGAAGAGGGAACTGATGGCAACATTGCACCACAAAATATCCACGCATAAGGAACCACAACATGACGGCTGCCCGGAAGGAGCGAGTTCCTGGTGCACATGGCAGAAGGCAAAATTCAACGGCGAACTCAGCAACTACAAACACAAACCAGCTATGAAAAAAGAATTTTACACAGCCATACATTCTGTCTATCAAGATCTGAGTCGCGATCAACTGCTTGAACGTTATCTCGGCGGATATACGTAAAACGCCAATGAAAGCTTCGATGCTAGCATCTGGGCGCTGTCTGCAAAAACTATTCACAGTGGCAAGGAAGTTGTTGAAGTTGCTTCAAATTTGGCGGCCTGCAATTTCAACGAGGGACTGAACGGAATTCTCAAAGTTATGAGAGTGCTGCAGCTGGACATCGGGACATCCTACCCAGGTAACCAATAAGCAGTTCCAAAGCGTCTTAACGGCAGCCTAAATATCAGGCAATTAAGTCACCTTAAATGCAACATAAATGGTGCTTTTGGCCCAATATACGGCTGCTTTACTGCAATGCTATGATAATGCTTCATTAATGCTATTTTGCATTCGAAATGCTTATTACAGGCTACAAGCATTTAAATAGCATTTGAAGTTCAACTTTACAACAGATAGCATTCAAGATGCTGATATAATGCTAATATAATGCTTGTAGCATGTGAAATGCAGATTTAGGGTTGATTTACTGCATATGCTAATGCTTATTGGTTACCTGGGTACCAATCCTTTTACGCAAAGGCCGATTTACGTGTCGATCGCGGTGAAGCGTGGTTGTCGGAAGGCGCGAAGGAGGCCAAGAGGAGCATATTGGCGGCCAAGAAGTGGCAAGAACTCGAGGAACGAGTTGTCGAAGGGATTCTGGTCCCTGTATAGCAGACTGAAGGTATTTAGACGAATTTAATGAAATACTGGACTCAAAACTCAAATGCGATTATCTCGAAACCATATTTTCAAAAGCTGGTGGACATCATAACTTAAAAGCGGTTCGTTCGATTTGAACGCGGTTTAAATTTTGGAATTTTACACATTTTTTTTATCATCGTACGTAGCTGTTTTCCTTTTATCTTAAAAAATGCCTATTCGGTGCAAGCTGGTATGTCAATTTTTATTGTAGATTGAACCATTTCCAGCTTCCTGCTGATCACAAGTGATTCGGATTTTCGAGGAACGAGCGTAATTTTTTGTTGCGTCGCTGCTGTTCTTCCAACTCCATTTTCGCAACGATTGCACAGCTACTAATGTAACTAATACACTGTAAACAATACATATTGAACTAATTTCAGCCAAAATTTCAATAGAAAATACGCCATTGGTAAAAAGTTGAAAATGATGCAATTTGATTCCGTAGACGCTTTAGTCCTGGTGAATCAAAATGATTCAAAAGTGTATTGAAGACAATGGCACGGAAAATATAATAGAGCGATGTTCAACGAGATTATATTCGAATTATCTGATTTTCACCTAGTCAACCAGAAGAGAGAGAAGTAAACGATTTAATCCAGCTCCCGTCAACGCATGGCTATACTTAATATAAAAATGGTGAAACCATCATTTCATAAAGCAGCTCAGGGCAATAAGCCACGGACAGAAAAACCATTCCGACGATATCTTGGGGCGTTTTCAGGGTCAAGCGAATTGCGAAGAAAAATGTTGCTGCCACACCCTTATTTGGCTGCAGTCGGTCGACTACCCATCACCAAGCACGAGAAAAGACTAAATAAAGGACTACACCCACTTTTGATGCAAATTCGAACAAACAACGGCACTGTTGCTGATGCTCCTGCTGGGCAAGGAAAAAAAATAAAAACATTTCACGCTTTTTAGGTTATTTCAGCGTAGGTATGGGACGGAACGAAAGCTCACAAAAAGCGATGCTCACAACATTCCTGGGCGGAATTTGTGCGTGTGAGTGGAATGGAATAATTTTGACCACCCTCTCCCTTGAGGGACAGGCGGACATCATCATCGTGCTTTAATAGAACAATGCTGGTGCGCTGTTCATCGCAAAGTTAGATCGGTTTATGAGTTTTGGTTTTTTCTGTGGTTGATGTTTTTGGTTTTTGCTCGACATCATCTTTTAATGTATGATTTTGATTTTATTAACAGCCTCTGCAGTGACCACCCCAAACACATGTTGTGAGATCCGGAAACATGATGTCGATGGACCACGCAGGAGAAAAGAAATTTTCAGGGAGCCGTTTACTGGTTTTTGCATGTTCTTCCCCTCCTCGCTTGTTTTACGATAATACGCGTTGAATAAGGCCCATCATAATCAGGATACTGGATGTGAACGTGTATGAATAAGAGCTTTCTTAATTCAGTGAGAGCTAAGCATATATAAAGTGGATTTTTTTGTTGCTTTTATGCCAGTACGTGGCACATTATAAAGTCAAACTTTCTACTTTAATTTAACGGCCATTAAAAATTCACGTCCATAGAAGAAAAAAAAGCTAGTTGGCATCTACCATCATAACGTAACTGGAAACTTCCAGCAGCACACAGATGGTTTCTATGCCGGGGAAATTCCACTAAAAGCTCCTTCACCCTGCTCTCATGTGCATTAGAGAAGGCGGGTATGATACATGAGAGTGATGTGCCGACGACAGAGCCGGACTCAGCAAGTGGCTACCCAAACCATGACCGGGGTTGGGAAATTGCTGTATGTTGATTTGCAGAGGCTTGAAGCAGGGTTGTAAACGGTGATTAGTTTCCACTACGTTCGCTGTGTTACCTTGTGCTACATTCTGCTTTCGCTTGTATCATCGTGTTCTATCATCTTCTCTCTAAGACATACAAACTGTAAATCATTTGACATAAATCTGACCCCATTAAGGGCTTATGCTGAAGCGTTCTTGGCGGCAGCCATTACCTCAACATTTAGAATTGATACAACTCAGAATCTGTACTAGATATTGAAAATTTAATCACATCAGTTTGTATGTTTACTTGATGTGATCAATCTGATAGAGTTCGATTCGGTGTTCATTCACTAACAATCGAGATTTATCAATTTGAAATAGCATGGTAAGTTTGAGAGAGCGAGATAAAAGATAGGAAAAATTACATGGAGCAGCGATTCACCTTAAATCATTCTTATCATCCAGTTTTGCGTATTTTCAGTAATTTTTTATCAATAACGTCAACACGAACTGAATGTAGCATGGTTTTTTTTTTTTTTTGAGAAAATGCACAAGCAAACCAATTAGCAGCTCATTTAAATTTTATTAAAATGCATGAAAAACGTCATGGTCTCTGGTGAAAATGTCGCGGTTCAAAACAATCATATCATTGACAGCTTGAATTACGAATGCGGAATGCAAAAATATTGAGGGCCTCCCTTACAAAGCAACACCATGCTGGAGGTGGCTGGGTTCGGTTCCTGGTCTGGTCTAGGAATTTTTTGTTAAGGAAATTTTTTCGACTCCCTGGGCATACGGTTGTATGATTGTACCATCCACACAATCATACTAATACAAACATGGCACCTGGCATCGAAAGCTCTCAATTAATAACTGTCGAAGTGCACTTAGAAATTTAGAACACTAAGGCCGTTTTCAGCGGTGTTCTATTATTTTGGTCTAGTTTTATAACAGTTCCAAAAATATAGACCACCAAAAATAGATCAACTATTTTCCATTTTCACCGCCATTGTTCTAAATTTTGTCTGATGACGTCCATGTGTGGGTTTTGTTTTGGAACTCCACCTGCTTCGTTTGGATTTGGTTTGTGTTGGTTTGAAATAATTCTAAAAAGTGTCCGAGATTTACGAGTCAAAAGATGCCGATTCTTGTTTGCGCTGGGTGAACATTAAGATGAATGATTGGTTGCAGACAGTGAGGGTTATTCCGAGAGTCAAAACGACGTTTGTTTTTTGGTGAAGTGAGAAAAGTCACCTGCAGTAACGTGATTCTCCATTTGATTTGCCAAGTTACGTCACTGCAGGTGACTTTTCTCACTTCACTAAGAGACAACCCTCACTTTGACTCTCGGAATAACCATCAGTATTGAATTCCGCGGCTGCTTCGTGCTGTTTTATGGTAGACGATGTGGAGGATTTCCGTCTTGCTGAATCAGTAAAAAAAAATCCATTTTAGGAGGAAGCTCTCATACGCGTAACTATGAATGTTTGACTGGATGAGAATACGGCACTAGCTGACATAAAGGATCGGTATTGAGCTGAGTAATCTGCGACTCCAGTTCAACTCTATTTTAACAACGATTTCAGGCCTGAATAAAGCATTTCAACCGGTTGAAAACCCTGAAACTCCATTGCCAAAAGGTTTCCTGCGACAGGACTTTCTACAAGTCGCAATGTAAGAGGTTCGCGTCTGGAAAGAAAGTCTGGAAACGCCGGAACACGACGTTGAAATCAAAATGTTCCGAACAACTAGACTGGATGTTGAGACGTTCATTATAACATAACTTTTTCATCTTCCGGATTGGCACAGGAGAAAGTGCAGATGATGAAATTGAAAAAGAAAACACCGTTGCTGGGGGAACCAGAAATTGTTTGTTGTTGACGACTTAGACTTAGAACTTCGTACCTTTTTTTTTAAATAAATATCATTCATTTTGAAGGCTCAATCATATTGGTTTTTGGTTAATTTGGTAATATTATATAGGTGAGGGGCATGAGAAATATGAATAGGGAGATAAGATATCTTTGAGTATCTGATGTGAGTTTATATATAATGTCAGAATTAGTGCACTGTACAGCAACTTTGTGTATATTGAACGTTAGCAGTAAAATCAATTGTCAGTTGAATTTCCCAGTTTTGAACTGGAACAAAACTAAAGCATTTAAATTTTAGGAGGGTTACATTATTCAGGTTTAAACGAGAGATATGTAATATCCTGGACCTGTGCGCTGGATTTCAATACAAGCAATAGAACTGGAACAAGTTTAGGTGGAATTTTATCTTTGCATGTTTTCTGTTCACCCAGGTCTAGAGAACCTGTAATTAAGGTGTCTCTATGTATCATTCTGCTGGCACTTGGTCATCGAAATCGCTCTTACGATCCGTATTCCTCTCTAGCAATCACACTCGTTGTCCTCCGCTATGGTGATTCCGATGAGATATTTGAACACGCAAGGTCATGAGCCGGTATGTACTGTTCTGCTACGCTCGATTCTGTTAAGTGTCAAGCTCAGCAATCCAGGCTGGGCCTCCGTGCCTCAATATCGACGAGAATACTACTCTTGGTCCACCGTTGTTTGGCATCATCCTACCCACCGCGTTGATGACCTTGGCCGCCTTCTCGCGGGCATAGATCACATAGCTATTGATTTTCAGCCCGTCATCACTCTTTTCGGAGCAATGACACTTTGCATTTTATGACCAACAGTACCTCCGTTTTGTGGTGTGCAGCGCACCCCAACACCTGTTATGTCAGCCATTTTCTGTACTTGAAACGCACTTTTATCAACACACGGTTTGCACGGTTTGCACTTTTTCACCTCATGATCCGCGATCCACAATCCACAGAGAAGTAAACTCTCTCGGCTGTAGAAAAGAAAAACATTTGACAGGTGCGTATGTGTGTGTGTTTGTGTGAGTGCAAGTGCATGGATAGAAGTAAGAGAGGATGAAGTGAGGGGTGAAAGGTTTTCCTTAAAATGAGTGTGTGTGAAATATATTGAATTTTTAAGAGTATTGTCATAAGAGCGCGTGGGCCCTGGTATCTGCACAACTCAATAGCAACAGTTATGCATACAATTATAAAAATATACAAAACATACAAGTTTTTACACGATAATAGGGTTCTCAATTGGGAATATTAGCATTTATGATAGTTTTAATGGTATATTCGCTACTTCATAGAACACAGGTTCACCCTTGGGGATAATCATGGATACACATGAAACCAACATAATATGCTATAATACATCCTATATTTTGAACCCTATGAGGTTGCATGTGCATCCACTTGCATCCCCGCCAGCTAAAAGACTATGAAAAACGTATATTTTTCACAATAAAACTACTATAACTTCTCCCATGAAGGTTTCAGACGTAAGTTGAGAAGAAAGAAAATTTATATTTTGATTATATGCACATTTATTAAATAATCACAAAAAACTAGTTTCCAAGGCCCGCCATTTAAAAAAAACACGTACCTCAGCACAGGTTGATGTTTTGAGCAATGTTGTTTGTATTAAAATTATCTACAACTTTGCCGACGACACTAACTCTCTATCTCATCATTTAAAAAAAATCAAGTTTGCAGCGGCGCCTGTGGTGAAGCTGCGAACTAAGATTTGTCACCTTTAAATGCGTTATATTTTTTGAAAATTTTCATCTGAAGACACCAAAATGTTAAGAACACATTTTTACGAGTTATTGTAAAAAGTTCATGTTTTTGGCGTTTCGTCCCACAGTGCACCTCTTCCACCAGCCTGTTATTGACAATACAATGTCATTCGCAAAATCAACGATCACTACGCCAACATCAGCACACTGTTGTACAATCCGATCCAGAGGATGGATCCTTTCAAAACTTCCGTCTTGATCTTTAACGTTGTCTTCCCCTTGACTGTCTCGTGAACCAACACCCGGTTCTGGTAGTAATTTCTCAGCAGAAGAAATGATCACGTTTTGCCGAGTTGAAAAATCCCTAATATCCCGCACCCAAGCTCGCGCAACCCCTAAAAGGTCGCATAGGTTTCACAAGCCTTATTTTAGGCTTTTTAGTTTATTGCGTAAGGTGTGAGATGTTTGGGATTTTTCAGCTTGGCAAAACTTGTGTCACTCTTCCTCTCGTGTACTTATTTCAATTTACCCCAAGTTGTGCAGACTTGTGGTGCTAGTTGGAATGATTCAAATACCTTGGAAAAATCATATTTGTAACTAGGATTTTCTATAGCATCTCTCTTGCTAGCCTTCATATGCTTCCAAAGTGCACAAAATTCAATATATGGGAAATACAACTTTTTGAGGAGGACTCAAGCAACGTGTGAAACATATTTTTTCAAGCAAAATCATGCATGATAAAAATAAACAAAGCCGTGAAAGCACGTTAGGCTAGTTTTAACAACATATCATAGCAGTGACAATATGTGTTTACGTATCTAGTATACTGAAAAAAATAATCATAGAGATGGATTACTTCCGCTAAAACATACCCTTAATGATCGTAAGACTTTAGCCATATTCACAAAACTTTATCAATCATCAAAGAACTTCATAATATAGTTCGCAGAAATTCATCAAACTTCGTAAAGCTAGTTCACAGTTTTTTGCAAAGTTTGAACTTACATATTCCTCAAAATATCAGTTCAGTTTAAAGAAATTCAGTGTTCAGCATTCCACCATTGCCAGCAGAACTCCATAATGTTAAACAAAAAAAGCTATGATAAAGTTCAATGAGCTTAAGAAAAAAAAAGGAGAACTTGAGGAAAGTCAGTAATCTTGTTGGTAATACCGTAATACTGTTTTCAGACATACCGAAAAACGAGCGAGCGATCGACGTGGTTGTGCACATTGCCCTTGTTTTTGTTTTACACAATTTTTTCAGGTGCCTAAACAAATTTAGAACGCTCTGGATTCCGTTCCAAATTCGGAACAAATTAAAACAAAGCATATGACAGTTTTATTTTTTTCACATCGAAACTGTTCGAAAATAAAATTTAGAATGGACCGGTGAAAATGGAAAATTTCGTTTGGTCTATTTAATTGTCAAAATTTAGAATAGACCACGACCGCTGAAAACGGCCAAAGTTGAGAGCAAGCAATGAGCTTGAAACAGAAGGAAGCAAAGAAATTTGGATTCTGGTTTCTATGACCGTTCACAAAACTGGCATAACATAAAAAATTAAATAAAAAGAAAAGAGAATTCGAAGAGGGAGCTTAAGACGATACCAAAAGTGGCGTATGAGAACATACATAAGTGCCATTGTTTTTGTTTTATTTAACCAGTCTCGTTCATATTTGAGCAGAAGGTAAATCACTGGAAAAAGTTCACTGTGAACCATTTTAAAACCGAGAATGTTCCAGTTTCAACCATCTATCTTATCCTGGCATCTTCAGGAACAGCTCGTAGAAATGGTAGTGGGAGACCGGCTAAAATAATGGACAAAAAAGTACTTAGATTGCTCCATAGTACTTTTAACAACACGGATTCGATTAGTCAATCTGATGCAGCAAAAAAGTTCCAGACTACGCAACCTTACATCTGCAAGACGTTGAAGAGGATAGAAATAGTCTGCCACAAGAAATCAAGAGCACCAGAATACACAGAGCAATAGATATCAACCGTAAAATCCCAATGCCGCTGGATGACCCGAAATTACGTCGGAAAATGTCTCGTTTTGGATTATGAAAGCAACTTCCCTCTCTCAAACCCCACATCCTAGGAATCGATCGAAATTATTTTGATAACACTTCTTCTGCATCTCTGAACGTGAAATATAAATTTAAGCATAAGTTTGAGCAGAAGGTGATGCTTTACATTGCCATATCTCAGAGAGGAATTTTTTAACCATTGAACCATGGTTAAGCTATTAATCAGTGGTTTGGCTATTAATCAAAAAGTGTACCAAAATCAATGTTTGAAGAAAATATTGATTCCATTCCTTCAAACATATCATGCAGATGGAAATTACGTGTTTTGGCCGGATAAAGCGTCCTCGCGAGAATAATACAACCCTTCTTCGAAAGCCGAAACATCCCGTATGTACCAAAAAACCCTAATGCAACCAATTTGCCCCAGTGTCGCCCGATTGATGATTTCTTTGGATATTTGAGTTTGCTGGTGTACAAAAACAACTGCAGAGTCAAAGACTGTAAAAAATTGATTAATAGAATCCAAAGATGCATTCGCCAAATCGATAAAAAAGCTGTACAACGCTCCTGTTCAAACATCAGGATTATTTTTTTTTTAAAGTCAAGAGACGTGCCTTCAAATCAATCATTTTTCCTTTCTATAAACAAGTCTTTTTATTATGGCCCTTAAAGAAAATTCTCATGTCTTAGCTATACCCCGTTACCACACTTCCAGTTTTCCAATCGCCAGTAAAACCCTCTTTATAACGTTTAATAACATTTGCAACAATTGATTTTGGCACATTTATCGATTTAGTGTTGGAGCGAACAGTAGAATTCGGATTTTCCATCTTGAATACTGAATGCGTTTTTGAAAAAATGTGTGTGATTCAAGTTTTACTATGTATTTGTCGTGAGCATAGAAAGTTTCATTGTAGTTTCGTGGTAATTTGATTAAGCAACAGGATCAATAATTTGTCCGGATTTTGGTGTGAACGGCAAAAAAAAAAAATCTGGGAGCGCTGATTGCTCATTTCAAGCGAAATTCGAACATTTCGACGCGGGAATTCTCGAAAAAAACTGGATGTTTCGCTAAGTTTCACCCAGAGAGCCAAGAAACTATCCGGATTGAAATCGTACAAAGTGAAGAACTTCCTAAATCTTGACAAACGCCAGCAGAGTGTTGCCAAAACGCGTGCCTGGAAGCTCTACATAAAGCTGCTAACGAAATATCGGTGCGGATGCTCAGCAGTTGTCGGGACGGGACTAAGTTTGATAAGTTTGCTAAGTGTGACAGTTTCAAACGGAAAAAGCTGTCGAAATTAATTTCGAAGTGTTGAATAGCTCACTTTCTGAACAGTTAGCCACTTTAATAATCAAAACACGTTTTTAGGTTCTTCTACTGGTTAATTTATTTAAATTAATTTTGGTTCAAAGACTGCAGGTTGATGTAGCGATTTTTCTTATCCTATTCTTCCGGTTCCGGTTTGTAAATGGACATTTTACCAAATCTGAGCTGATCTGGTTGTGCCATTTGGCTAGTGTCTGATGTTACAGTTGAGGCATTGTCATTACTTTATCATATCTCGCAATATCATTATATTTGATAATATCGATGATTCAAAAATTACTTATTAATTATTATTGCTTATGGTTTTTTTTTTATACCCATTTGTCTTTAACTGCTTTTCAATTAAATCTGTTTTCCTAACTCCGGAGTAATAACTATTAGGCCAGCAAAAATAAAAGCAGATTGCTGTTATAAACTCAGCATCAAACAGCAAATAGTGACTATAGAAACAGTAAATTAAAATGTAAAAAGTTAGTTTTGTAAAATTTCAAAAGATTTAACAAACTTTTTCAGGATACCTTAAATCAAGAGTTTGGTGAATTGCTGCTTTTTTGCTGAAAACGAACGAAAACGTGCTTTAGCGTGGAACCACTGAACTCTACACTTAAACACTTTACAACATTTCTTGCATTTCAGGATCAACCGAATGAGGATCGCAGCAAGCCGTGCTTTGAAACTGACGTGTTTTGGTTTTGCTGCGTCATTCTCGCGAAAAAAAAAATCAGACAATAATTCGTTATTTGACTTGAACGATCAGTGAAATCATAAAATCTCCGCGTACATTGTGTAAGCCGTAGTGAATACAATCGATTACCTCTCGAAATGTGTGAGTGTCGGTGGTATTTCTTCATTATTTTTTATTGTTTTTTGTGCTTCGTCCCCGCACCCGGAAGAAGAGTTACATCGGCTTAGTTTTGTTTATTAGTGGTAGTAAAGATTGGACTCGGAAAAAATGTGACACTTTGTTTTTGGTGTAACTTTTTATCGCGTGGGTACAAATTAATGAAAGTTTCGGTAATACTAGTTTTAAGTGTTATGTTTATGTGTGCCAAATTTTATGGCGATTTGTCAAGTAGTTTTCAAGATGCATCCGAAACAAGAAGAGCAAATCTTGGGCGCGGTGATCGATAATCTTGGTCAGTCGCACAGATGGATCGGCGAAAGGCTTGGAATCCACCATTCCACCGTGTTCCGCGTAGTGAAGATGTTCCAGGAGACTAAGACCATCGAGCGGCGCGCTGGAAGCGGCCGAAAACCGAAAACGGAATACCCAGAGAAGGCGCGGAAGATAAGGCAGTACTTTAAGAATAACCCAAACCTTTCCACCCGAGACGTGGCCAAAAAGGTCAATTCGTCGAAGTGGTTCGTCCAGCAGACCATGAAGCGGGCTGGGCTACGTGTTTTTAAGGTCAGGAAGGCGCCAAATCGGACTGACAAGCAAAACACGGTGGCCAAATTGCGTGCGCGGAAGCTGTACCGTGAGTGGTGGTAAGCAGGCTATCTCGTCATGGACGACGAGACATATATAAGGGGCAAAAAACCCGCCGGGGGGTTTTTTGTCGGTCGTCGGGGGGGAGAAAAGGGGGAAAAAAAAAAAGGAAATGGGAAGGAAGTAGTGGGGGGGGGGGGCGAGGGGTGTTAATGTGTCAAAATTAGATCCGAGTTCCAAACCTTTCTGGAAACTCTCTAAAATATTGAAAAAACCTCAAAAGCCTATACCAGCGCTTAAGGAAGGTGATAAAATTTTGCTCACAAATGCGGAAAAAGCTCAAAAACTTGTTAAGCAGTTTGAGAGCTCCCATAATTTCAGTTTGGGTCTTACAAGTCCTATTGAGGATCAAGTTTCCAGGGAGTATCTGAATATTTTCTCACAAGAAAATATTTTTGATGATTCTTGGGGAACTGATTTGGATGAAGTAAAAACTATAACTAAAAAATTTCAAAATATGAAAGCACCAGGTGATGATGGAATTTTCTATATCCTAATCAAAAAACTCCCTGAGAGTACTTTGTCTTTCTTGGTAAAACTATTTAACAGATGTTTTCATCTGGCATACTTTCCAGATAAATGGAAAAATGCAAAAGTCGTACCTATCTTGAAGCCAGACAAAAATCCGGCTGAAGCTTCTAGCTACCGACCAATCAGTTTGCTTTCTTCAATAAGTAAGCTTTTTGAAAAAATAATTTTGAATAGAATGATGCTTCACATCAATACAAACTCAATTTTTGCTGATGAACAGTTTGGATTTCGCCATGGGCATTCAACTACGCATCATCTTTTGAGAGTTACAAATTTAATTCGTTCAAACAAAGCTGAAGGCTGCTCCACTGGAGTTGCTCTTCTAGACATAGAAAAAGCATTCGACAGTGTTTGGCATGAAGGTTTGATTGCGAAACTGAGAAAGTTCAATTTTCCGCTTTATATCATGAAATTAGTTCAAAACTACTTAACTGATAGAACTTTGCAAGTAAATTATCAGAATTCTAAATCTGATCAATTGCCTGTTAGAGCTGGTGTTCCTCAAGGTAGCATTCTTGGGCCAATACTTTATAACATTTTCACTTCAGATCTCCCTGATTTACCTCAGGGCTGTCAAAAATCTTGCTTTGCTGATGACACAGGCATTTCCGCTAAAGGAAAAAGTCTTCGTGTTATATCCAGGAGGCTACAAAAAAGCTTGGACATTTTTACAGATTATTTTCAAAAATGGAAGATTTCTCCTAATGCTTCCAAAACTCAACTTATAATATTCCCACACAAGCCTAGAGCTGCATTTTTGAAACCAAGTAATAGTCATATGGTCACTATGAACGGAGTTCCAATTTCTTGGTCAAATCAAGTAAAATATCTTGGACTGATACTTGATCAAAAATTAACTTTTAAAGATCACATTGAGGGCATTCAAGCCAAATGTAATAAATATATAAAATGTTTATATCCTCTTATAAACAGAAAATCCAAACTTTGTTTGAAGAACAAACTTCTAATATTCAAACAAATCTTTAGACCGGCCATGCTTTATGCTGTGCCAATATGGTCTAGTTGTTGTGCTACTAGGAAAAAAGCACTTCAAAGGATTCAGAACAAAGTTCTGAAAATGATTTTGAAGCTGCCACCCTGGTTCAGTACTATTGAATTACATAGAATTTCAAACGTTGAGACTCTAGAAGAAATGTCCAACAAAATAATTCATAATTTTAGACAAAAATCATTGCAGTCTTCAATTGCAATGATCAATTCTCTCTATAGATAAGAACTAGTTTTAAGAAATCAATAATTATTCTTACACGCAGGCAAAAGAAACCCTGTTAAAAATACTGAATAGACAAAGTAAAAATAATATTAACACAATTAGATATAAATGATAGCATATAAGGTTGAAATGTTAATTACTTAGCAGGATCACCTAGGTTAATATATGAATGTAAAATAATGTAAAATTTGGAACAAATAAAGAGTTAAAAAAAAAAAAAAAAACTGAAGAGCGAAGAGAGTAGTGAGACTCTCACAGTGAGAGGCTAGTAAAAATATTAATTCCAGAGACGTTTGTTTTTTTTTTTTGTGTTAGTGGATCTCTCAATGAACTACCGACGGTTTTTGTATGAGTGAGGCTTTGTATCGATGCTGTCCTCCATTCAGTTTTGGCATGTTGCACAATTGTCAAGTTACTTGGTGCCGATCAAGTTGACACTGTGATTTACGGGTGGTTTTTCAGTTTTTCTTCCTCTGAATCGTGACAAGTGAATTCCATAAACATGGACATTAGAACTTTCTTTACGGCAAAAACAAAGGCATCGGAAACAGGTGAGTTTAATTTTAGCTGATGGTGGCTGTTTAATTTACCGCTTTGGTGCGTCTTAGATAAAACCGACAACGATGCAGCATCGATCACAGCGGCAGCAGAAGAAAAACCTGCAGAAAGTCCCTTAAAAAAGTTTCGGTATTCGGAAAGTGGTGGTATCACCGAACCGTCGACATCAGGTGGAATGGTTAGTGATGATTTTGGATTTTTCGTGGGAAAGCAGGTAAATATTTTATTTGCATTACCTTTTTTGTCCAACTAAAACATACTGCTTTTTAATTTAAATTGCAGATCAGTGATTCGCAAAAATTCAAATTACTAACCAATCCCTGGAACATAGCCGGACATAGCTTTCAAATTCCCTCCATCAGGTCCTCGAAATTTGAAATTCAATCTCCGATGGGTTGGAGAATGGAACTGGCTTGCGTACTCTTCCTCTCAAGATGGGGCGTACTGCAAATTTTGCGCTCTCTTTGCAACATCAATCGGTCAGCAAGGTACTCAAGGTGGAAAACTTGTTAAACAAGCTTATAGACAGTGGAAAAATGCCAAGGAAGATTTCCGCCACCACGAGAGTGCAAAATACCATTTTTTTTGTGTAGAAAAGGTAGGGTTGTTTGTGGCTACGTTTTCTGAGTCGATCGTTAGTATTGATAAGGCTCTCGATGATGGAAGGCGAGCTGAAGAGGAGAAGAATAGAGAGGCTCTTCAACCGATTATACGCACGGCTATGTTCCTGGCACGGCGTGGACTAGCTTTCAGGGGTCATCGGGATACTGGCACGTTTCAGTTAAATGAAGGTTTGACAAAGGAAGAGGGTAACTTTAGGTCTCTTCTGAAGTTTCGAGTTGAGTCTGGAGATAACGTTTTGCGAAGTCATTTGGAGAATTCTGCCAAAAATGCGAAGTTTATCAGCTGGAAATCGCAGAATGATATAATCCAGGCGTTCAATAGCATCATTTTGCGAAAACTTGTTGATCGTGTCAACAGGTCTAAATATTTTACCGTTTTGTGCGATGAAACCACTGACATATCGAATGTGTGTCAACTTTCATTGTGTGTAAGGTTTGTCGAGAATAATAATGTTTGTGAAGAGTTCCTGCAGTTTATTCCAGTCACTGACACTACAGGAAAAGGTTGCGGTATGTGAGGGTTTTGGTAAGGCTCGTGGGGGGTTGGGGTGGGTTTGTGGGGGTTTTTTTTCTGGTGTTTTGTATTTAATGGGGGGATTTAATGGTGATTTTGTGTGTTAAAAATGTGGTGAATTTTGCTCTAAAATTTTTTCCGCGAAATAAACTTTACTGTTGAAGTGAACAACTGTGACAGAATAGACTAGGACTTTCGGTTATTTTTGTGACGGTTATCAGAGTGGATTGCATTCTACTCCTTTTACGGATTATTTTGACATCATGCTCTACACTGGATTTCCAGAAGATGTCTCTAACAATTGCACGGAAACTCAGCTAAGTCTTTGTTTAAGAACTCAATTAATTCAAATAATTATTTATAATTCTTATTAGTTAATATATTTAATAGTGTAATTGGCTGGCTCTCAGAATAACAAGTGGTTGTAGACGGGGATTCAGGCGTCATACTTGCGGGGCTTATGACGGGTGGGACGAGTTGAGAGTTACGCCGAGTTTAAGATTCTTTGTTCGTAGGGGGTCGTATGTCATCCTAAGGAACCAGTTGTGAAATACACTTCGAATTGTTTTTTGTTTACAAGAGTGTGGTGGGTAAAATTATAGAAAAAATATATGCATTTCTGGTGTGGGTTTTGGTTGACATGATGCAGTGTACGTTAGGGTGTCAGTTCCGAGTAACTTTTTAGCATCCTTTCGGTTCTTATAGTAGCTGTGAGGGGGTTCATGTCGATCGGTGAAATCATAATTTGAAGTTTGTATGGCATTTGCTACGGGAGTGATTACTTTTACGAGTCTCCGGAGGACATCCAGTAACCTCAACAGATAGGTCACTGTTTCTTTCTATTGGGAATTAAAACTCTAGCAGCACTGCGCTGCATAATACTAATATGGTTGAGCTTGAACCGTTGGTTTGAGACATGTGTTGTTTTCGTGGAGATTTGTTTGTTTTTGTGTGTCATATCTCTCGTATAAGTAAGTGATCTAGTTTTTTTGAAGAGTTCGGGACGTCAGCTGATAGGTCCTTTGATGTAGTCCGTTGGGGTCTTCCGTGAAGTTTTTTTATTTGAAGTTAGTCTACAATTTGGTAAAACATCGATAATCACTTTGTGAGAGACTTAGCAAACCATCCTTACTGTTGATGTATATCGGCGCAAATTATATCTCAAGCATTACTGAAAGTTGCCTTGCATTTCCTATAAAAAGAACTGCAATTACACTTTGTAAGTGGTCTTTCTGTTGGTTTGAATCGGCTCTCGAGTGTTGATGGCTTTTCCAAAAAATATCCTCCGTCTCATTTTGTGAGAGGCCCCTGCGGCCCTATTGCTGTTGACATAAATTGGTCCAAATCGACACTCAAGCATCGTTATAATTAACCTAGTCTTCTCAATGAAAAACCACTAAATCACTCTGTGAGTGGCCCTAACAGCATGATATTATTGGTTGTTGACTGGTGATTGGAATCGGATTTCATGCGTAGTTAAAACCATGTCTTAGCAATAAAATTTTGTAAGATTGCAGAATCAGACGACCCAGATCTAAGTATGAACATAAAACGTCAATTACCGGTTGAAATGACATTGTTGTCAAACGCAACCTAAGACCACCCCCATCGCCCTAGAACCGT
Organism: Aedes koreicus; assembly: GCA_024533555.2. Classification (NCBI taxonomy): domain Eukaryota; kingdom Metazoa; phylum Arthropoda; class Insecta; order Diptera; family Culicidae; genus Aedes; species Aedes koreicus. The sequence continues at coordinate 208,932 of JAHHFK020001406.1, forward strand.
CTGCCATGTACGCCCACAAACGCGTATTTGTGTGTATGTGTGCGGATGGGGGGGGGGGGGGGGGGGGTGCGGTGTTTGACTTTGTGTCAATGCATGCTTCTTCTCTTTACAGACAGCGAGGAGTGGCGCTATAACCATAAGCCATAAAAGGCTAGGACAAGAGTTAGTGCTCATGTCCCATCCGACAGACAAGCTCTCACGCAAGAAAAGCCTGGAAACGCCTGTGTTCCAGCTCAGTGAAAGCAGACAACAAAGGAGTGCATTAAATTTCTTAGCTTCGTCACTCCCAACGACCTATATACATAGAAATATACATATGCTTTGTCGCTAAGGATAGTCTCACAGAATAATACAAACATAGATGTATAAAGATGGCGGGGGTAACGTTTAAGACTAGAACTCCAACTTGCGCATGGCTGGCAGGGGGGGAGGTGGGGGGAGGTGGGAGGGGGGATCAGCGCAGTGGGACACGAGAAGGGTGGGGGAAATAGTGGAATATTGTAAGTATGTAATAAAAAAGGGGGAAAGGAAAAGAGAGGGAAGGAAAGAAAAAGGAAGGGGGAGGAGAGGGGAAGGAGGGAGGAGGAAGAAAAAGAGAAGGAGTGTAGCAATGTTGTTGCAGCAATCCAAGAAATTTGACAAGTTCTCTTTCGCCACTCGTTCTTATATTTTCAGACTTCTTCTCTTTTCAGAGAGCGAGTAATGGCGCTATAACCATAAGCCATAGGGAGCTAGGACTATAGTCAATGCTAAAGTCCCAACCGTTTAAAGACAGATGAAGCATCACTTAACCTTCTTAGACTAGATGCTCCCAACGACCATTTTTAAATAATTTTTTGTTCTGTACACCAAACAGGGCATTCTGTTCAACTATTCTCTCCGACTATTCATTTCCTTTTTCCTTTGATATCTACTGAAGGCTACGTGGGTTCCCCGTGTCTTGTTAAGGTAGATACCAAATTCTTCCTATCACCAACGGTTGCATGGACGTGGCCAGGTGAGCGATCGAGGAGTGTCTTCGTGGAGATTATTACGTGAAGAAACGTATCAGTAACTGGTTTCGTTTCATGGTGGCATGTAATGTCTTCAACGAATTATTCCTCATCGTAGCTCCATCCACGAGGTGTGCAAACGTCAATGCTAATGCTAATGCTAATATTCAATATATGGGAAATACAACTTTTTGAGGAGGACTCAAGCAACGTGTGAAACATATTTTTAAGCAAAATCATGCATGATAAAAATAAACAAAGCCGTGAAAGCACGTTAGGCTAGTTTTAACAACATATCATAGCAGTGACAATATGTGTTTACGTATCTAGTATACTGAAAAAAATAATCATAGAGATGGATTACTTCCGCTAAAACATACCCTTAATGATCGTAAGACTTTAGCCATATTCACAAAACTTTATCAATCATCAAAGAACTTCATAGTATAGTTCGCAGAAATTCATCAAACTTCGTAGAGCTAGTTCACAGTTTTTTGCAAAGTTTGAACTTACATATTCCTCAAAATATCAGTTCAGTTTAAAAGAAATTCAGTGTTCAGCATTCCACCATTGCCAGCAGAACTCCATAATGTTAAACAAAAAAAGCTATGATAAAGTTCAATGAGCTTAAGAAAAAAAAAAGGAGAACTTGAGGAAAGTCAGTAATCTTGTTGGTAATACCGTAATACTGTTTTCAGACATACCGAAAAACGAGCGAGCGATCGACGTGGTTGTGCACATTGCCCTTGTTGTTGTTTTACACCATTTTTTCAGGTGCCTAAACAAATTTAGAACGCTCTGGATTCCGTTCCAAATTCGGAACAAAATAAAACAAAGCGTATGACAGTTTTATTTTTTTCACATCGAAACTGTTCGAAAAAGAAATTTAGAACGGACCGGTGAAAATGGAAAATTTCGTTTGGTCTATTTAATTGTCAAAATTTAGAATAGACCACGACCGCTGAAAACGGCCAAAGTTGAGAGCAAGCAATGAGCTTGAAAAGAAGGAAACAAAGAAATTTGGATTCTGGTTTCTATGACCGTTCACATAACTGGCTTGAAGTAGCTTTGTTGAACTTATGTTAAAAAACCGCTTGTTCCTAGCTTAGCATAAATAAGACGCTATTTTATCGAAATTCTAAAAAAAAAACTTAAAAAAAAAAGAAAAGAGAATTCGAAGAGGGAGCTTCAGACGATACCAAAAGAGGCGTATGAGAACATACATAAGTGCCATCGTTTTTGTTTTATTTAACCAGTCTCGTTCATATTTGAGCAGAAGGTAAATCACTGGAAAAAGTTCACTGTGAACCACTTTAAAACCGAGAATGTTCCAGTTTCAACCATCTATCGTATCCTGGCATCTTCAGGAACAGCTCGTAGAAGTAGTAGTGGGAGACCGGCTAAAATAATGGACAAGAAAGTACTTAGATTACTCCATAGTACTTTTAACAATAAGGATTCGATTAGTCAATCTGATGCAGCAGAAAAGTTCCAGACTACGCAACCTTACATCTGCAAGACGTTGAAGAAGATAGGAATAGTCTGCCACAAGAAATCAAGAGCACCAAAATACACAGAGCAATAGATATCAACCGTAAAATCCCAATGCCGCTGGATGACCCGAAATTACGTCGGAAAATGTCTCGTTTTGGATTATGAAAGCAACTTCCCTCTCTCAAACCCCACATCCAAGGAATTGATCGAAATTATTCTGATAACACTTCTTCTGCATCTCTGAACGTGAAATATAAATTTAAGCATAAGTTTGAGCAGAAGGTGATGCTTTACATTGCCATATCTCATAGAGGAATTTTTTAACCATGGTTCAAGCCCAGTGGTTTGGCTATTAATCAAAAAGTGTACCAAAATCAATGTTTGAAGAAAATATTGATTCCATTCCTTCAAACATATCATGCAGATGGAAATTACGTGTTTTGGCCGGATAAAGCGTCCTCGCGAGAATAATACAACCCTTCTTGGAAAGCCGAAACATCCCGTATGTACCAAAAAACCCTAATGCAACCAATTTGCCCCAGTGTCGCCCGATTGATGATTTCTTTGGATATTTGAGTTTGCTGGTGTACAAAAACAACTGGAGAGTCAAAGACTGTAAAAAATTGATTAATAGAATCCAAAGATGCATTCGCCAAATCGATAAAAAAAGCTGTACAACGCTCCTGTTCAAACATCAGGATTATTTTTTTTTTAAAGTCAAGAGACGTGCCTTCAAATCAATCATTTTTCCTTTCTATAAACAAGTCTTTTTATTATGGCCCTTAAAGAAAATTCTCATGTCTTAGCTATACCCCGTTACCACACTTCCAGTTTTCCAATCGCCAGTAAAACCCTCTTTATAACGTTTAATAACATTTGCAACAATTGATTTTGGCACATTTATCGATTTAGTGTTGGAGCGAACAGTAGAATTCGGATTTTCCATCTTGAATACTGAATGCGTTTTTGAAAAAATGTGTGTGATTCAAGTTTTACTATGTATTTGTCGTGAGCATAGAAAGTTTCATTGTAGTTTCGTGGTAATTTGATTAAGCAACAAGATCAATAATTTGTCCGGATTTTGGTGTGAACGGCAAAAAAAACAATCTGGGAGCGCTGATTGCTCATTTCAAGCGAAATTCGAACATTTCGACGCGGGAATTCTCGAAAAAAACTGGATGTTTCGCTAAGTTTCACCCAGAGAGCCAAGAAACTATCCGGATTGAAATCGTACAAAGTGAAGAACTTCCTAAATCTTGACAAACGCCAGCAGAGTGTTGCCAAAACGCGTGCCTGGAAGCTCTACATAAAGCTGCTAACGAAATATCGGTGCGGATGCTCAGCAGTTGTCGGGACGGGACTAAGTTTGATAAGTTTGCTAAGTGTGACAGTTTCAAACGGAAAAAGCTGTCGAAATTAATTTCGAAGTGTTGAATAGCTCACTTTCTGAACAGTTAGCCACTTTAATAATCAAAACACGTTTTTAGGTTCTTCTACTGGTTAATTTATTTAAATTAATTTTGGTTCAAAGACTGCAGGTTGATGTAGCGATTTTTCCTATCCTATTCTTCCGGTTCCGGTTTGTAAATGGACATTTTACCAAATCTGAGCTGATCTGGTTGTGCCATTTGGCTAGTGTCTGATGTTACAGTTGAGGCATTGTCATTACTTTATCATATCTCGCAATATCATTATATTTGATAATATCGATGATTCAAAAATTACTTATTAATTATTATTGCTTATGGTTTTTTTTTTATACCCATTTGTCTTTAACTGCTTTTCAATTAAATCTGTTTTCCTAACTCCGGAGTAATAACTATTAGGCCAGCAAAAATAAAAGCAGATTGCTGTTATAAACTCAGCATCAAACAGCAAATAGTGACTATAGAAACAGTAAATTAAAATGTAAAAAAGTTAGTTTTGTAAAATTTCAAAAGATTTAACAAACTTTTTCAGGATACCTTAAATCAAGAGTTTGGTGAATTGCTGCTTTTTTGCTGAAAACGAACGAAAACGTGCTTTAGCGTGGAACCACTGAACTCTACACTTAAACACTTTACAACATTTCTTGCATTTCAGGATCAACCGAATGAGGATCGCAGCAAGCCGTGCTTTGAAACTGACGTGTTTTGTTTTTGCTGCGTCATTCTCGCGAAAAAAAAAATCAAACAATAATTCGTTATTTGACTTGAACGATCAGTGAAATCATAAAATCTCCGCGTACATTGTGTAAGCCGTAGTGAATACAATCGATTACCTCTCGAAATGTGTGAGTGTCGGTGGTATTTCTTCATTATTTTTTATTGTTTTTTGTGCTTCGTCCCCGCACCCGGAAGAAGAGTTACATCGGCTTAGTTTTGTTTATTAGTGGTAGTAAAGATTGGACTCGGAAAAAATGTGACACTTTGTTTTTGGTGTAACTTTTTATCGCGTGGGTACAAATTAATGAAAGTTTCGGTAATACTAGTTTTGAGTGTTATGTTTATGTGTGCCAAATTTTATGGCGATTTGTCAAGTAGTTTTTAAGATGCATCCGAAACAAGAAGAGCAAATCTTGGGCGCGGTGATCGATAATCTTGGTCAGTCGCACAGATGGATCGGCGAAAGGCTTGGAATCCACCATTCCACCGTGTTCCGCGTAGTGAAGATGTTCCAGGAGACTAAGACCATCGAGCGGCGCGCTGGAAGCGGCCGAAAACCGAAAACGGAATACCCAGAGAAGGCGCGGAAGATAAGGCAGTACTTTAAGAATAACCCAAACCTTTCCACCCGAGACGTGGCCAAAAAGGTCAATTCGTCGAAGTGGTTCGTCCAGCAGACCATGAAGCGGGCTGGGCTACGTGTTTTTAAGGTCAGGAAGGCGCCAAATCGGACTGACAAGCAAAACACGGTGGCCAAATTGCGTGCGCGGAAGCTGTACCGTGAGTGGCTGGTCAAGCCAGGCTATCTCGTCATGGACGACGAGACATATATCAAGGCGGTCACCAAACAAATCCCCGGCCTCGAGTTTTTTGTCGGTACGTTCCGCATGTAGGTTCCGGAAAAGTTCCGGAAGAAAAAGATGGACAAATTCGCGAAGAAGTACCTGGTGTGGCAGGCGATCTGCGAGTGTTGACGGTACAGCAAGCCGTTCGTTACAACCGGCACCATAAACGGGCAGATTTATTGAGAGGAATGCTTGCAGAAGCGCTTGCTGCCCTTCCTCCGCTCTCACCGTGGTCCCACGCTGTTCTGGCCGGATCTCTTCGTGCCATTACGCCAAGCCTGTAATGGATTGGTACGAAGCGAAGGGCGTTAATGTGGTCCCGAAGGAGGCGAACCCGCCAAATACACCAGAACTTCGTCCGATCGAAAAATTTTGGGCGATAATGAAGAAGAAGTTGAAGAAAAGCGAAAAAACATTCAAAACCGATGAAGCTTTGAAGAAAAACTGGGAGAAATTGTGTAAGGAAGATGGACAAAGCCTCGCCCAAGATCTCATGAGCAGTGTTAAGAGAAATGTACGAGCATTCCGCTTGGGGAAGAAAATTCAATAAATAACCATGCCAATTACCAATAACCAATTATGCCAAAACATAGCTAATATATAGTTATTTGATCCCTGAAAATTTGAAAAGTATCCGATTTAAAATGAATTTTTGGTGATCATTTTTGTGTGTCTCATTTTTTCCGAGTCCAGTCTTTAGTGTTAGTTTTTGGAACTGAGCTTATATTCGCGAGAAATCAGCAAATGAAGTGTTTGTTTACATAAGCAAATTCTCCCTTGTCACGAAGTTCTTCGGAAATTATATCTAGTGATTGATGATTACTTGTTTCCCTTCCTACTCGCGGCATCGCAGGTTTCTCGTGATGATCTCGACGACGAGAGACGAGCGGCCCTAGTGTTTGGGTGAAGCTGGTAATCACCGGCAGGAACCGGTTACAACGGAAGTAAGACGGAGTCTTGTCCAGACGATTGGTGTTGATTGGCGATTGATGAATTGTTTTCTATTTTTTTTTACTTTCAGTGAAATAAACAAATACTGGTTTGTTAACTAACATTATTTTCTATTTTTTTTTATTTGATAGAAACAGCAAAAAAAATACCCAATGCTTGCTTTATTTGGTCTGGTTCCTGTAGATATTATTTACCACCTATTAAGTTAATTTTACCCTCCTCTGGCTTTTTCGGATTGCTTAAATTTACCTCCTTGATAGTTTACCCCTGTTTACCAAAAATTAGGCAAACCGAAGTTTACCTTAATTTAACTTCTTCAACGATAGTTCACGGTTGCGTCAAAAGAAGCTTATTTGAGATAGTTTTTCAGTTCCGTGCAAGGAGTTCAGTAAAATTATATCGGCAAATGTAGTGTTGACTGAATCGCATGAAATTCATCAGTGTGAGTAAAAATAACAATGTCAAACTTCTAGTCGCAAAGATCTTTGGTGTGAAATTAGCATTCTCTTTCTTTAAACAATTTTATCACAGACGTCAGCTTGGAAGCAGCATGGGAAACTTGTTCTCACCGAATGAAGACAACAGGAGCCACACAAATAGTAAAACCAGTCATAATGCAAAGTTAAACGAAGCAACTTATTTTAATTTACATCTTTGTGTAATTTCTTGACTCATCTAAAAGCGGGAAGAGTTGTACTTAGCAAACTGTAAATAGACTGCTTCGGTTGAAGGCTGATCAACTTGTATTTTAAGCGAGCATATGCACATTATGTGTCAGTGTAAGCAACGAATGCTCGTAAACTTAGTTTAGGGTCTGTTCTGTGGTTTTGTGAACGATTCCCACTAGGTAGTAGAAGAAGTTCAAATTTTTTTGAATTATTGTTTCATTTGGCTCAACTCTAAACTTGCTTACCAAAGTGCAAATAGTGTTTGGTATGCAAAATTCTCATTTTTGAAGAGTTCAATAAATAACCACCTTCTTTCGATTTAATTTCATTTCCTTCCATTGTCACAATGTTTTCATTCTTCACAACAACAACCAGATCGAGAATTTGCGTGATATGCTCTACAGGCTAATTAAAATGAAGTTTATATTCTGTGTATGAAGTATATCACATACTGTCGAAATTTCCAGAGCATAATGCTTGCACGTTGCTTGTATCATCTTAGATAAAACTTTTCACGGAAAGTTCTTCTGAAACGGTGTGTGTGTTCAGTGCAGCTCTACTCATTATTTCACTATTTTATGTATCTTCATCATTCTATGTACTTTTTCATCTAGAGAAAAATCTTCTATCTATCTGCAGTCATGATAAATTGCATGATAAATCCATCCAACCGAATTTCACGGTTGTCCTGCATCCAATCATGCTTTGATTCGTGATAAGGTTCTGTAGTAAGTTTGCTGCCTTTAGCTTTATTTTCGGAAAGACAGCTAAGCAAGCAGAGTATCAAAATGGTACTACTCATCTTGTAGTAGGAGGTCCGACAGTAGTTAAATAAAGATTCGATTTCTATATCCACTCTCCCAACATTAACACAAATCCTACAGAAAGAATGGCATTGATAACTCAAGTACAGATTTCCAGAATTCGAAAAAAAAACTTATAGCTTCCCCTGCGTGTGGAAAATATAGCTTTCATTCTTGGAAAATGAATGTTTATGAGAGCAAGGTAATTAGACTCTAGTTTGTTCGGTTAGGTATCAGAAGTTTCTTGAGGTTGGAAAGCTCAACAACAAACAACAACCGCCATCATCAATCGAGGTGCTAGCGATCCAGTATGTTTGTTTTTTTCACTTCCATTATTCAACATTCTAATCAGTCATTTAATCCCGAGCAAACATCAAACAGGCTTCTGCCTTTGATTCTCATGGAAGTGTTTATCATGCAAATAGCTGTGCACAACGCCAGAGAATGGAAATTAACTAACAATTTTTCCAACGAAACGATATCATCAGCCAGTCAACAACGATGACGGCGAGGACAACTTCCACCAACCTCAAACTCGTCCCTTGAAAGTCAGGCCAGGATTGAACGCTTTGCTGGCCATGATGGCAATCGAGTCTTGACTCATTTAACCACCTCTCACCCCATAATCCAGCCTAACAACGTTCACATCGTTCGGGTCGAGGGTGGGTGTGAGAGAATCTTCGGACTCTGGACTCTATACCTTATTCATTTTTAACGAGCAAACACAAAACGATAGCTTTGATGGGCCGTTTGTGCATATGTGCCGAGTATCGTGATGGAACCCTTTCATTCGGACACCGCCCGGCAGACAAACAGACAAGACATGAAATGATCCTGACTGGAGCGTAACATAAAGAGTAGCTGCTGCTGCTAACTAGGAAAGGATTCACTTCGAAAAGAGCAATCCTTAAGCTATGGAAGCTCATCCAGCCTGGCAGGCAATATGTGGGCATGAAATGCCTCTGTAATCTCTTAATTTAGATGTACTTGATTGTTACGTACACTCACTCAACTAGACTGGTTTGGACTGGGCGTGTGTATCTGACACTTAACTCTGGAACATTATTAATAACGGGCCAGTCTAAAGTTAAGATCTACCAGCGAACGGAGTATTGAGATTCGCTTGGTCTTCCTTGAGGAGGGGATTTTGGAACATGCTTAGTTGCCGTTAGTTGCGGTGGTGGCGGTAATGGCAAGGGACTCACATGTTATAATACACCCACTCACACCGGAACTGAGAGACCACCGATCGCAAGTGCTTCTGCTTGAACAACAACAACAACAACAACAATATAGAAGCTTAAAATTTACCGGGAAGAACGACAACCGCTTCTTGAATGTTGATGATTTACGTACCTACTGGCTTTTGAAAATGGGAAAACTGATGCAACGTGTTGTCGTTGCATATCGGTTCGCCGTGGAGGCTTTCCGAAAAGTGTTAAATGTCCTGAGCTGCGAGTTGGGAAAGCGGTTGCGATGCTTGTAAAATTTAAGCTGTGGAATTAAAGGATACATTGTCATGTTTAATATGGTGGAATTCGTGGTGAAATTAGTGCCTGTCTGTGGTATCCGTCTATTCAATGGAGAATTAGTTTGGTTTATTCGTGTAATAATGCGTAATTGAAATTGTTTTATATGAAATGAAATTATTTTACCATGTGTGTTGGATCGCAGTAGAACAAAACAACCAACATGACAACAGTAGCATAAAACCCAAGTCGTGTTACCTTATTGTGAATACACTTCCAATAGCAATGAAGCTTCTCGTTCATTAACAGATTTAACCTTTTATAGCAGCAGCTTTAACCATCTCTCGGTCAGTTGAGAGATTGATGAAAATCTAACGTGTGACTTATTCGGCGTGTTCCACTCAGATCTGACAACGTTCTCGAGTGGCGTTTCAAATTTGCCCAAAAGATATGGTAAACTGCGGAACCTAAGATTAAATAAAAAAATATACTAAATTTCCTCATACGATGATCCAGGCAGCCCCATTTTTTTATGTATTTTCAATAGCAAATGCCAATTATTCAGCCATCGTTGTCATTGTCACAAAAGAGCTAAAGATCATGCCGCCATCCATATTTTCATCGACCATAGTTAAGAACACAGCAGACCAACGAGGCATTTTTGCAGAAGGGTTATTAAAAGCTGGATGTAAGGAAAATTTGCTTCGTTGAATTTCGCCATCTGAAATTTCATCGCCATCTGAAATTAGTCATTTTTTTCAATGCATACGGTATTATCAACAATGAGATCTAAATCATTTTATTCAGCAGGCAATTCGGAAATATCAACGACACAAGAAGAATGGAGAAAAAACTATGGTGAACGTTCACTGTGGTCCACATTTAAAGACAGTACTCGAAAAAAATGAGACACAATAATTACACTCCGAGAAAATATCATGTAAATTTAAATCTTCTTGGATGCACATAAAAGGAGCGGCCCGTAACACAGAAATTTGCGCCTGTTCTTAAATTTACAAGATACTAAAACTCAAAATGATAGCTTACATGACATGACGCAAAAAATAAGTTGACGAACACAAAATGACATTTTACAAATGCCGCTACTAATAATGCAAAAACAAATGCGTCATGATGCCCGTTTCGTTCCCAAGGACCTAGTTCTAGTTGTCATCAGATCAATTCAAAATTCGGTAATCAAATTGAATAAAAGAAAATGTTCTTCAAGGTCATTCATTGTAGTGGTAAAAATTAGCGCAATCTTAACCTGTGGGATTAATTTGGTTCCTTCATCTCCAAATGAGGGGTCTCCTCCTGCATTCATCTCCAAAATAAGAAAATATTTAAATTAAATTAGCTAGTTGACCATCGCCAAAAAAATTGTCGCACGTGCAGATTGATGAATGCCAAAAGCAGATGAACTCGTGCTAAACTGCGTTTTTGTTTGCAAGTCTCCATCTTTAATATGCAAGAATTACAATAATGTGCAATCATAATCATTCTGATAAATATTTTATTTAACTGTGAGCACTCGTTTTAAAATCGATAACGGAAGAGAACAAATTTTAACTTGTACCTTGTCGTGACGCGTGAAACCGACTGCGTTCAAAATAGGTCTGATGTTGTTATAAAAACCAAATACAACATGTTAATTTCAGGATTTCAAATCTCAGTATAAAGTGGGTATTTATTAACGCATTACGGGCTTAGATTTGAGGTTATCAAATATATTCTAGAACATGATTTTGAGTGTGAAAGTGTTTATTATTTTTGGATTCATGTCAGTATTTAACACTACATCAAATAAAACATACAATTGAGTCACATTTATCATTGAGTCTTTAAGAATTTAAGTGCAACAAGGATTACATCACTCGTAATATTCATTATTTTTAAGAGTGTAGCTTGTAACTTTTTAGCGTTTGGGTAATTTTTTTGACATTTTGACTGAAACTAGCTAAGTTTATGTTGGCAAAATTTCATCATAATCTGTCAAGTGGATACTAGATGGCATCGGAACAAGAACTGATCCACTAAAAATTTTGTGCGCCGTCGTGGAAAATCAACTGCAAATCCCACAGATGGATCGGAAAACACCTGGAATTCCATCATTCGTCAGTGTCCCGGCTGGTGACGTTATTCAAGGAGACCCAGACAGCGGCAGAAAACCGATGAATGCAAGAAAGGTGCTGAATCTATTCAAGCGTCGACTAAACCTTTCGATCCGCGATGTGGCAAAGAAGGCGGAGGTTTCCATCTGGTTTGTCGAAAAAATGATGAAACTTGCCGGCTTTCATGTCTACAAGGTCAGGAAGGCTCCAAACAGGAATCCGGACAAACGAAATACGGTAGGCAAAACCCGCGCCAGGAAACTGTATCGAGATTGGCTGATAAATCCGGGGTGCGTCGTGATGGACGACGAGGCTCACATCAAGGCGAACACAAAACAGTTGCCGGGGCAGGAGGCCACATCACGGTTGGCCGTTGCTGAGGAGGTAAGTAAGAAGATGGTGGACAAATTCGCCAAAAAGTTCTTGGTTTGTCGGGTCATCTGTGGGTGTGGACAGATGAACCAGCCATACATCACAACGGGTATAATGAATGGGCAAATCTACGGAGACGAGTGCCTCCAGGCGCGTCTGCTGCCCTTCCTGCGGTCTCACGGAGGCGAGACACCATTCTGGCCGGATTTGGCATCCTGCCAATACCCACGGTCGGTCTTAGATTGGAACCGAGCAGTATTTGTGTTTGAGAAGTCGAGGTAGATGTATTTGAGAAGAGTCGGCCCCACTATTGCTCAAAACCTTATGAGGGGTGTCAAAGGCAAAGTGTCAAGGGCAAAATGCAGGCATTCGGTCATAGAGAGGATATTCAAAAAATCAATAAACTAGAAACCTAACCATAATGTTGAAATTTATAACCTGAATGTTTGAAAAAAATCCGTGTTTGAAGTGAATTTTTGGTAACCATGTGTGTCAATTTTTTTTCGAGTACAGTCTTTATGCTTGCAAAAATGCTAAGTTTTCCTAGGAACACTTTTCGTTAGTACTAAAAAATATACAAGGACACAGCCGATGATTAAAACACAAAGAGATTCAAAGTTAACTGAACAAGAAGATATTTGAAACATAATGCTAAATTTTTCGTAGCCGATTCCAGAGTATATATGTACAACTCTAGTCAGGCAATGACATGATTAACTTGGGTTACATGATGAACAAAGTAGTTGAATGGATTCTATTTTCAGAAATATAAGATCGACCATTTTGAGTGCCAGATTTTCCCGTGTGTATTAAAATCTAGAAGGAGGAGTTTTCAGTCCACGTGGGAAAATCAAGCATTGTAAACTCCATTCTCGCATCGACGGTGAAACAGTGGAATCAGTGCCGGTCAAAATCAATTTACCTGCTCTCACATGACAGACCAATCTAGGGTTTTTATTCATAAGGGCGAATCTACAATTGAGAGACTATCTCTTGCCTCGTTCCCTTTCATTAATTACAGCGCCATTATAAAACTATGGATTGATTTTTTTACACAGATCGCAAGTTAAGAGTGCTGGCTAGCATACTGGGCAAACACCCAATTGAAAAATGTGAAAATGATTTAGCTAAACAGAGAGAGTCTCTCAATCGTAGATACGCCCTAATGAAAAAAAAAAACCTAGCAATTATCTTCATGAATATTAAATTTGAATTGACAGTATTGTTTTGACCAGAGCAACCGCTGAGTTTGTTTGCTTTTGTTCATTCGTCGATGCATATTCATTATCGCCTGTCTTGTTGTCAATATCAATATTCAATTTCATCTAGTTGGAGATGATTTTGAGTATCAAATGAAGAAACAGTATTTGTTTCTTTTGATGTAGAACATGATGTGTATTTTTTTAGGCTCAGATCAAAAGGTAACAATTACTACAAGTTGTAATTTTAACAAAAGACGGCAGTGAGACTTTGCGATTGACACTATTCAAAATCATCATTTTGGTTGAACTGAAAATGACTTTTTTGAAGTTTGATGATCCCTTGTGATTTTAACAGAGCTACCCTGGAAACACAACATCTAATGAGTATCAAGAAACGAGTAGTCATAGAAGCATAATGAGTTGATTTGTTCATCGCCATTGATTTTGACATTTCAGATTTTCAAAACAAATAAGATGAATTTAACACTGACTCGAAATGCTCGAAAACAAACACTGACTGGAATTGACAGTGATTTTTTGTGTATGCCAAATGTCTTAAAAATGGATAAAACGTCGAGATCTGGTATTATTTCGAAACATTTTGTTTGGAAAAAAATCTAAAATAAATGGTGATTTACATGAAATTTCTGATATCGAAATTTCTTTTGACATCGTATTTCTGAGAAACGCATGAAACGTCGAGATCTGGTGTTATACAAAAAAAAAAACTGAATAAAATCTACCTTCTGGAACTTTGAAAATTTTTGGGTTGGGGGAGTGAATTAAATTTGAAATGAAGGATATGATTTCATTTGCTGAGATATTCATGGCAATAGTATTGAAACATATTTTATATCATCTTTGGTAGGTGCTAGCATATTATATGTGATATTTCATTAGGGTGGTTCAGTTATTTTTCTTTTGGGTGAATAAGTGGAAAAATTAAAAAAAAAAATGAATGGAATATTGAAGATGATAGTATTGAAACATCTCTTATAAAATCGTCAGCCATTGTCTATTTTAAGTGTGTCATATACTTAAGGTAGACTTAAGGTAGAAACTCAAGGACCCAACGACTGTGAATTCGAGGAAATCTTTGAATATCACAAAGCAAATTATGAAAATATTAAACGCAGATTAAGTAGTGCAAACTGGCAACAAATACTACGGAATAAAGGAAATGTTGAAATTGCTGTTGATGTCTTTTATAGTGTTCTTTTCGGAATTATTCATGAAGAGGTTCCAATCAAGGTAATACGACGTCATGGCAATTCAAAATATCCAGTCTGGCAGAACAGACAAATATTTTTTTTTTTAAATCGCAAGGCTATGCGCACAAATTTTCCAAAAAAAATAACAACAATGGAGATTTAGAGAAATATTTAGACGTTTGTAATCAACTAAATTTAGCCATCGACATCGCATTTGAAGAGTACAACACTAAAACTGAAATTGAAATAAAGTCGTGACCTTTTTCAATTACGTTAAAACAAAATTGAAATCTGACAATTTTCCATCATCTATCTATCTCGATGAACGCATTGGCAGCAATTCGGAAGAAATATGCAATCTTTTTGCAACGTTTTTCCAGGAAATTTATACCACCTGTTCCGAAAATGACCGGGACTGGGACTTCTTTGAATTTATCCCAGATTTTTCTAGCGATATAGGTGTTAATAGAGTCACGGTACACGACATCCTGCTTGCCCTTAAAAATCTAGATGCCTTGAAAGTTGAAGGACCTGACGATATTCCTCCTGTATTCCTGAAGAACCTAGCAATGGAACTTACAACTCCGTGGTTTTGGCTCTTTAAAATATCGCTTGAAACTAGAATATTCCCGAACATATGGAAAACTTTTTTCTGGTGCCTATCTATAAATCTGGCAAAAATCCGACTTACGCAATTACCGTGGCATTGCCACCATCTCTTGCATTCCTAAGCTATTTGAAGCAATAATCAATGAAAAAATATTCATACTGACTACCTGAACCCGGTGCGAGCCTTGCTACGCTTGCAACTAAATGAATGAAAATACAATAGAACTGGCACTTGAATGTTTTTTTTAGAAATGAGTTTTGTTCAAATATTTTCGTTTGCTAATGTGTGTAATTTCGGCAAAATTCAACGTAGGTGTGTATTTTTAATTATACCCTCAGATCTTTAGTTTCTACCATGGTTTATCTTTTTGTGTAGAAGCATTTCATCGACTAAACATTTATCTTCAAACTTCGTCGTATCCTGTCAGGTTGAACGTCATTTTCTCTTGCATAACCTTAGATTAACTTCTCGTGCATAATGTAGCACTGAGAGTAACTCAAGCATCCCCCATTCTTGACTTAAAAGGGGTTCAAACTTCTATCAGAACATGCTGCTTGCCCCACGAAATACACATTTTGTGTTTTTGTTGCCTGGATAATTCTCATGTTTGGTTGAAATTTCTGTTTCATTAGTATGCGAGAGCTTACAACCACCATATAAAAACCACCATATAAAAAAATTCTGCCTCCAAAACCCCTACATGCCAAATTTGGTCCCAGTTGCTTGATTAGTTCTCGAGTTATGCACAAATTTGTGTTTCATTTGTATGGGAGCCCCCCCCCCTTCTTTCAGACGGCGAAGGAGCCTCGGACCATCATAAAAACCTTTTCTGGCCCCAAAAACCCCTGCATATAAATTTTCAAAACAGTAGGAAGAATTTTCATGTTTGGTTGATATTGGTGTTTCATTTGTATGATAGCCCCCCTTTTCTAAAGAGGGGAGGGGTCTCAAACCACCGTAGAAACATTTTTTGCTTTCAAAAACCTCCGCATGCCAAATTCGGTTCCATTTGCTTGATTAGCTCTCGAGCTATGCAGAAATTTATGTTTCATTTGTATGAACCCCCCCTACCAGACGGGGAAGGAGCCTCGAACCATCATTAGAACTTTCTCCGGCCCCAAAAACTCCTCCATACAAATTTTCATAACAATAGGGATAGTTCTCATGTTTCGTTAAAATTTGTGTTTCATTTGTATGAGAACCCCCCCCCCCCTCCCAACCTTCCAAAAATAGCAGAGGTCTCGAACCACCGTGGAAATATTTCTTGCCTTTAAAAACCTCCACATGCCAAATTTAGTTCCATTCGCTTGATTAGTTCTCGAGCTATGCAGAAATTTGTGTTTCATTTGTATGAGAGCCCCCCCCCCTTTCAGGCGAGGAAGGAGTCTCGAACCATCATAAGAACATTCTCTGGCCCCAAAAATCCCTGCATACGAATTTTTATAACAGTAGGAAGAATTCTCATGTTTGTTTTAAATTTGTGTTTCATTTTTATGAGACCCCTTCCCTACAAAGTAAGGAGGGGCCTCTAATCACCATGAAAAAAATTGCTGCTTTCAAAAACCGCCGCATGCCAAATTTGGTTCCATTTGTTTGATTAGTTCTCGAGTTATGCAAAAAAAATCTGTTTCATTTGTATGTAAGCCATCCCTTCCTGGTAGGGGAGGGGTCTCAGACTACCATAAAAACATTTCTTGTCTCCAAAAACTCCCACATGCCGAATTTGGTTTCATTTTCTTGATTAGTTCTCGAGCTGAACACAAATTTGTGTTTCAGACGGGGAGGAGTCTTCGAACCATCTTAAGAACCTTTTAGACGGGGGAGGAGTCTCGAACCATCTTAAGAACCTTTTCCGGTTCCAAAAACCCCTGCACACAAATTTTCATAACAGTAGGAAGAATTCTCATGTTTGGTTTAAATTTGTGTTTCATTTGTATGAGACCCCTCCCCCGCTACCAAAAAAAAGGAGAGGTCTCGAACCACTGTAGAAACATTTTTTGCCTCCAAAATCCCCACATGCCATTTTTTTCCATTTGCTTGCTTAGTTCTAGAGTTATGCAGAAATTTCAGTTTCATTTGTATGACACCCCCCTTCTAGGAAAGGGTAGGGGTCTCAAACCACCATAGAAACATTTTTCGCCGTCAGAAAACCCCACATGCCAAAATTGAGTTATGCAGAAACTTCTGTTTCATTTGCATGGGAGCCTCCGCTTCTAGAGAAGGGAGGGGTCTCAAGCTACCATAGAAACATTTCTTGCCTCCAAAAATTCCCACATGCTATATTTGGTTTCCTTTGCTTGATTAGTTCTAGAGTTATGCAGAAATTTGTGCTACATTTGTATGCCCCCCCTTCAAGTGATGGGAGGGGTCTCAAACTATCATGAGAACCTTTCCCGGCCCCAAACCTCCTGCATACAAAATCTCACGCCGATCGGTCCAGTAGTTTTCGATTTATAAGGTTCTGCTAGAAAGATAGCAGGTAGACAGACCAAAATTCATTATATATATATATATATATATATATATATATATATATATATATATATATATATATATATATATATATATATATATATATAGTATATATATATATATATATATATATATATATAATATAATAAAAATAGTAACGAGGGAGGGGAAGGGGCGGTGGGGGAGAGGGAATGGGGGGGATATAATGAATAAAGTCAGTTCGAGTTAAACAGTCGTCGCGAGTAGTAGTCTAGTTTTTTTAAAAAGTTATCACAGCCGAATGTGATTGTAATTGGCGCAGTCGGTAGGATTTTGTTAAAGTGTTAGAACCGCAATCGTGTATCCACGAACGAATATCGTGAGATTAGTGTTCCAACCGAATAACGTTTCCGCGAAGAACCATTCCATCTTTGTTCATCCGCGATCGAGCATCCGCGAGTGTAAATCGTAGTGATTAGTGGTGAACATAATTGGAAGCTCTAGATTAGACCCGAGCGAATATCGGAAATTAGTAGGTGAGTAATTTTAATCATAACTATCTTAGTCTTTCTCTTACTAACCAATATTATTTGATGACAAAACTAAAAAAGTGACAAGTGTTGATAAAAAGTGATACGAACGAATTGCAAATTAAACGTTAATCAATCAAGTGTTAATCAATTAAGCGTTAAATTAATTAGTGATAATCAAAGAAGAATTTAAGAATAAAAAGTGAAAATGAGACCGGAAACCCGTAGCCAACGTCTCTCCGCTCTTCAAGAGGAACAAGACGATCTGGCAGAAGATAGATTAATTTTTTTAGAAGATCTCGAAGACAGTAACGGGCAAGGGAATAACATATCGACCCAGCAGACGCAGATAAATGCTCTGCAGAGAGAAGTTCAGGACATCGCAGATCAAATGCGAAGATCCACCAATAGGGGCACGCCCCAAAATCAAGTTACACCTGTAGAAAGTGTACTGAAAACACTCCAGACACCGTCGGTGCTGAGAGATTTACAATGCTTCGATGGGAACCCCATCAAATTACATCAATTTTTAAAAAGTGTGGATAGTATTTTGCCAGTACTTGAAACGGCAAGACCTTCTCCAATATATGACGTATGGATACAATCCATCCGCTCTAAAATTGTAGGCGAAGCGGATACCGTACTAGAACTTTACGGTACCGACCTCACCTGGGACGAAATAAAAATGAGTTTAATTACACATTATAATGACAAGCGTGATGAAATCTCACTAACAAGAGATTTATTCAAGCTAGCTCAAATAGGCTCTATCGAGGAATTTTACAGCAAAATTTCTCACATTGTATCGCTTTTAGTTAATCAGCTTAACTTAAACGAGACCAATACGCATGTAAGGGCATCAAAACAAAAATATTATCAAGAAATAGGGTTGAAGGTTTTCGTGGCTGGTTTAAAAGAGCCCATCGGACCCATCATAAGAGCCCAAGCTCCAAAAACCATGAAAGAAGCTCTTAGCCTTTGCATGGAAGAAAATAATTATAACTATGTAAAAAACCCTATCAAAACACCAACACCGCATTTAGGTGCCGTACCAGTACAAATATGGCAACACCAACCCAGGCAACCATACAGAGCACCACCCCCACAACAACCATTCAGAAATTATTCAAACCCTTCACCTTTTCCGCAAAGAAACCCCTTCATGACACAACAAAATACATCCCATCATCCCAATCATCCACAACCAAATAGACCACCATTCTTCCCAAATCAAAGACCAAATCCATCTCCCAATTCTTTCAGATCACAACCTTTTCCAACAACTCAGAGTGCATCCGCACCCAAAGCAAACATTTTTCCTAACCCCGTACGTCCACCTCATTCTTTCAGAACCCAGAGGGTTAACTATATGAACAGGCCCAACTTCCACGTCGAGGAAGAAGCCTATGGTTACAATTATCACTACTATCCAGAATACGATGATAATTATTATTATGACTATGCTACCCCTTATTCACATTACGAACAGCATCCTCATTCAGATTATCAAAAGCAACCAACAGTGCACGATGCACAATCGTATGTCGCTATAGAAGAGCTGGAACAGCCAGCAGCAGAAAATGCAAGCTTAACATTAACCGGTGACACACTTTCAAAACAGATCGAACAACTAACTGTTCGATCTAATTTTCAAGCGGCCGGAGAATCACGGCAACTAACGTAAATAATTTTATACCGTACATTACGTTTCTTTCAACTAAAGGCGAATTGAAATTTTTAATCGATTCTGGTAGCAATCGAAATTATTTGTCAAAGAAACACGTGAATTTTGAAAATTGCAGATACACTAATCCCACAACAGTGAGAAATGTTAGTGGCTCGCATATAGTGGACAGGTTTGTGGAATTTAACCCTTTTCCGCAAATACCAAATACAGTAAAACAAACCTTTTTAATTTTTGATTTCCACCCTTTTTTTGATGGCCTCATAGGCTATGAAACATTGAAAAATATGAACATAGATATCATTACTTCTAGCAACGAGCTAAAATTTCCCACAGGCAAAGTCATAATGAAGCGGAAATACCCCGACGTAAAGTCACTATATTTAAATGCACATGAAACCAAGCCAGTGAGCTTGACTACCGAATTAAATGGAGACTTTTTCCTGGAAAATGATCTCACAATTTCATCAAAAGTGTTTATACATTCTGGACTGTACACGGCAAAAAGCGGATACGTCCAAGTATTTATCTCGAATTATTCTTCAGAACCATGTAAAGTGGATTTAACTCCCGATATCTTAGAACCAGAGATCAATTATTTTGAAACTGGTACACCAGATAATTGTCTCGCTAACGAGCCAAACCTGAACAGATCACTTTACGAACAGCTTAGGATTGACCACCTTAACGCTGATGGAGAGAAAAACTCTTGAAAGTAATTTCTCGGTACAGTGACACATTTTTCCTTAAGGGACAACAGCTTTCATTTACAAGTGCTGTTAAACACACTATAAAAACGAAAGATGATAATCCCATTCACACGAAATCTTACCGCTACCCTTTCTGTCACAGAGAAGAGGTTAAGCGACAGATTTCTGATCTCTTAGAGCAAGGTATAATCAGGCAGTCAGACAGCCCTTGGACTTCTCCTGTATGAATCGTCCCAAAAAAAATTGGACGCAACTGGCAAGAGAAAGTGGCGGTTGGTCATTGACTACCGAAAATTGAATGAGAAAACGATAGACGATCGTTATCCCATTCCGAATATCACAGATATCCTCGACAAGCTAGGACGTTGTATGTATTTTACAACCCTAGATCTTGCATCAGGATTTCATCAAGTCGAAGTTGATGAGAAAGATATTGCAAAGACAGCTTTCAGTGTCGAGAATGGACACTACGAATTTTTAAGAATGCCATTCGGGCTCAAAAACGCGCCGTCCACGTTCCAGCGCGTTATGGATAATGTGCTGCGAGAACACATCGGTACCATTTGTCTTGTGTATATGGACGATATAATCGTGTTCTCCACCAGTCTAACAGAACATATTGATAATTTGGCAAAAATATTTTCCACCTTGGAAAAACACAATCTAAAAGTGCAGTTGGATAAGAGTGAGTTCCTACAAAAGGAAGTTACCTTCTTAGGCCATATCGTTACGCCGGATGGTGTTAAACCAAACCCGGATAAAATTCAAATTATCAGAGAATGGCCGTTGCCATCTAATGAAAAGGAACTGCGTGGCTTCCTAGGAATTCTGGGATACTATCGCAAGTTTATAAGAGATTTTGCAAAAATTGCAAAGCCTCTAACCAACGCATTAAGAAAAGGCGAAGGAATTTCTCATTCTAAGGCCTTCATCGATGCCTTCGAAAAGTGTAAAAGCATTCTATCAGGAAGCAATATACTGCAATACCCTGACTTTTCGAAGCAATTTATATTAACTACAGACGCCTCTAATTTCGCAGTTATACGATAAGCCGATAGCTTTCGCTTCTAGAACCCTAAATAAATCTGAGGAAAAATACTCAGCTATAGAGAAAGAGCTATTAGCTGTTGTATGGGCATGTAAATACTTCCGCCCCTATCTTTATGGAAGAAAATTTGTCCTATACACGGACCATAAACCCCTCACATATGGACTTAATTTGAAAGACTCGAATAACAGATTGGTTCACTGGCGTCTTTCACTGGGAGAGTTCGATTATGAGATCCGCTATCGTCCTGGTAAACAGAACGTAGTGGCAGATAGCCTATCTAGAATACGTAACGAACTCAATGTTAATGAAACCACATCATCTAATGACAGCACATCTGCTCAAGATGCTGACTCAGATGATGAGGTTACATCGTCTGACGAGCAAACCGTTCATTCTGCAGATACAGACGATTCTGAATTTATAAAATGTACAGAACTGCCAGTCAATGCATTTTGTAATCAAATTGTCCTGAAAGTTGGCCCAGACTCTCAAGACAATTACGAAGAAATTTTCCCTAGAGTGTACCGAAGAACGATAACTCGACTCGTTTTCGGTGTACCTATCATCTTTAACATTTTTAAAGATTACATGGATCCTAAAAGGACTAATTGTATTTATTGTTCTGAAAGTTTGATGAATTTGATTCAAACAACCTATAAGAACCATTTCAGCATAGGTAATTCATTTAAAATATTCCTCTCACAGAAACTCCTTATAGATCTCAGAACCCCAGAGGAACAAAACCTCATAATAGAACAAACGCATGATCGTTCCCATAGAGGCATCTGGGAAAATCATCAACAAATCTCAAGTAGATTCTATTTTCCAAAGTTGAAAATGAAAATCCGAGACTTCATTAAGCTCTGTGAAACATGTCACAAAAACAAATACGATCGACACCCGTACAAAGTCACATTAGGTTCTACTCCAAACCCGGAAAGACCTCTCGACATAGTGCACGTTGACATATTTATAGCAGAAAAAACATACTTTCTTTCTTTTATTGATAAATTTTCGCGATACAGTACATTAATTCATATTAAAACTAGAAACATTCTTGATTTAAGAAAAGGACTGACAAAGTATTTTAAAATCTTTGGAACTCCTCGTCTTATAGTTTGTGACAATGAACCGGCATTAAGATCAATTGAGGTACGTGGACTCCTCCATGATCTTAATATACAAATATTCTTCATACCACCAAACCATAGCGAAAGCAATGGGTTAGTGGAAAGGTTTCACTCCACTATTGGAGAAATATTCAGATGCATCAAACCAACTTACCAGAATTTGAGCATCAAAGAAATTTTCAACGTTGCTTGTACACAGTACAACAACTCGATACATTCAGCAATTAAGTTGAAGCCTAGAGAAGCTTTTTATGGTTTGAAAGACAACCAAGAAAGACCTCTAAATATGGAACAAATTATAGAAACTAGGGATAAAGTTTATGACGAAATCATATTAGCACACGACAAGTCGAAGACACGGAACCTAGAGTATCATAATAAAAACAAAGAACCTGCACCAGTTTTTACCCCAGACCAGGTTGCTTTCAACAGAGTTCAAGGCATTAAAAGGAAAACGAAACCAAAATATTCACCAATCACCGTTGCAGAAAATAAAGGCAGAATTCTAATTGATGACAACGGGAGGGAGATACAAAAAGACAATTTAAAACGGATCTAATATTTTTCTACTTTCAGAATGAACAATAAACTTAGAGATGAAATCTTATTTAGTTTGTGCTGCATGCAACTTCATAGGATCAAAGTAGTCTCGATGGAGAATGTACAATCAAGAGAAGCAGCCGCAGCAAGATTCATCTTAAGTGAGAATCTTTTCGAGCTCGCTACAGCAGCCGCAGTCCGAAGCCACATAAGAAAGGATTCAACGGATGCTTTAGTGGAACTTATGAATGAAGTTCGTGATCATTTAAACAAATGAACACGAAACACCACCAATAATTATTTTTTATACATCCCACACCCCATAACATCCCACTTATACTAACTAACAAAACCAGAATAATAATACTAAAAAAAAAAAAATGTCATTTCAGAAAAAAAACAACAGACCGAATTGCAAGGAACCAAAACACGATGACCCCAAATAACTGGATCCCATTCATCCTCACCGCACTAATTATACCCTCACCTACATTATCCTCAATCCAAATCCACGATATCACCAACAACGCAGGAGCGTTGATTCTTCAAAGAGGGGAGGGAAGAGTAATTGCCGTATATGATAGGCTACTGCATGTCATAGACTTTTCACAATTCGAGATATCAATCTTGATAATCGAAAATGCTGTAAACAAATTAAAAAATTCATCAAGTGATTTTTCCAACATTATAAAATTTAAACTTAATGAAATTAAATTTATATTCAACACACTTAACGCAAAACCAAATAGAAGCAAAAGATCCATAAATATTTTAGGTACAGCAATTAAATACGTTACAGGCAATTTAGATGCCGATGATTTGCAAACAATTAACTACAATCTAGACAAAATTAGAAAATCAGGAAACGTACTTATTGACGAAAATAACAAACAAATCAAAGTAAATTCAAAATTTGAAAATAGGCTTAACTTGATCAATGAAAACATTAGAAAGCAGGAAAACATTCTCAATAGCATTCTGAAAAACGATAATTATATCCTAACGGAAAATCACAAGATATCCATTATATTTCAACTAGATACATTCCTGGAGAACTTTAAGAACATAGAATACGCAATATTGTTAGCTAAAGTAAATATCATCAATAAATTTGTAATGACACC
Organism: Aedes koreicus; assembly: GCA_024533555.2. NCBI lineage: Eukaryota > Metazoa > Arthropoda > Insecta > Diptera > Culicidae > Aedes > Aedes koreicus. The sequence continues at coordinate 233,024 of JAHHFK020001406.1, forward strand.
CAAAGAAATAGAAACTATAGTTCAGGAGCTAAAAAGTCAGGGATTAGATATCAACGGCCTAGACGATGCCAGCAGTTACATGTCAACAACCGTACTCCACCGAGGGACATCAACCATCATCTGTGTGAACATCCCAAGGCTCACCCCAACAGTCTACAAAAAAGTAATCATCGAGCCTTTGCCGCTGTCCAACCAAACGGTGAAACTAACACACAAAGAAGTTTTGTTCAATGCAGAGCAAGTCCTAGCCATCACATCAAAATGCCAGGGGGATGACCAAACTACAATCTGCGAAAGAAGACAACTAATGGTAATCAACGAGAATCCATGCGAAACCTCAATTCTACGAGGACAAAAAGGACAATGTTCGTTTTTGGAAAAACCGCCAACATTGGAAATCAGAATGATTGCACCAGGAACACTATTGGTGATAGCCGTTCAACAAGACGTACCCATCAATAGCACCTGCGGCATCAAAACAACAAAACTAACCGGAATTCATCTGGTAACATTCCAAAATTGTTCACTTTACATAAAAAACGAGCTATTTGAAAATTACGAATTTCGGTTCAAACAGGCATCAATTCTGCCATTACAACTCACAAGAATAAAGACGTTGCACATAGAAAAGCACGTTAACCTTTCAGCACTGCACGAGCTTCATTTGGAAAACAGACGTCAATTGGAAACAGTCAACTTCAACCACAAAATTGGACTCGCATCGATCAGCACAATTATCATCCTTACAATCGCATTAGTAGTCTTTGGATTCATCAAATATTGGCGTACCAGAAGTATAGTGGATTGTTCGGGACGAACAATACTTGAGGAAGGGCTAGTTAAGCATAGCTTGCCTCCAGCGTCAACGGATGTAGAGTCGCCTGCTTCACCGAGACCGACCATCAGCACCCAGACAGCAGAGTCAGCAACACCCAAGCTGGACACCGTCGGGAATGCGGAGACATCAAATATCACCACGCTGGACAACGTGACCGGAGTGACATCGTTGCTAGGTGCAAGACTAGCAGTTTTAGGGAAGAAGGCAGGGCAGTTAGGCCTTTGATATAATGAATAAAGTCAGTTCGAGTTAAACAGTCGTCGCGAGTAGTAGTCTAGTTTTTTTAAAAAGTTATCACAGCCGAATGTGATTGTAATTTATATATATATATATATATATATATATATATATATATATATATATATATATATATATATATATATATATATATATATATATATATATATATATATATATATATATATATATATATATATATATATATATATATATATATATATATATATATATATAATATATATATATATATATATATATATATATATATCATCGTGGGCCATATATATATATATATCCACTCAGTATATACACAACAATACAAATCAAAATAATTGATATATAGTTGCATAATCATTATTATATATATTATTATCATCACCGCATCAATGTCTACATTTGATTCGTGATGTTTCACTAGGGTGGCTCACTTATTTCTCATAAAAGTGGTCCTTGATGTCGAAAAATAAAAAAAAAAATTATCAAAAATTCCCAGAAGGTCAATTTAAAAAAAAATTCGAGATAACACCAGATCTCGACATTTCATCCATTTCTAAGACATTTGGCACAAAAACAAATCGATTTCGGAACTTTCATGGGAGATTGTCCGTGGATTTAAAAAGTTAAACTTTGACCGCTTTGGGAGTCCACATAACGAAGTCCGATTGAGCTTAAATTTAGCATGGAGACTTTTTTTTCCAGGAGACAAAACTTTTCAGCACTCTCATTTTTCGAAACTCGATAGCTAAATTTTTCACATACATTCCATTGGCACCCTAATCATCATCAATTGACAACATTGGAGCGACGGAGAAACAATTGGCTCTAAATTGGCTCTAGCCTCACAACAAACTAGCAAAGTACCGAACGTCACAACAGAGCTCCGCATTGCATGTTGTCGATGTGTTTCGCATCGCTTCGTTCGTGATTCTATTGAGTGTCATCGATGTAGACGAACGAACGTGAGGTTGCCTTGATCATTTTCATTTTCATCGTGCTTCACGCATGTTTTAATTAAGGGCTTACGCTGAAGCATTCTCAACGGCAGCCATTACCTCAAAATTTAGAATTGATATAACTTAGAATCTGTACTAGATATTGAATATTTCATCACATAAATTTGTATGCTTACTTGCTCTGAGCAATCTGATGGAGTTCGATTCGATGTTAATTGACTAACAATAGAGATTTATCAATTTGAAATAGCGAGGTAAGTTTGCGAGAGAGAGATAAAAGATAAGAAAAAAATACATAGAGCAGCAATTCACCTGAAATCTGAAAATATGCATATACGCCATTTATTTCTTTTAAACGAAACACGTGAATATAACACGCTGTATGTTTTTATTCACTTTTAATCATATAATTACCCACTTAAAAATTATGAATTTTACACGAGACCTAATTCCTGTTTGTAAAAAGTCGGGGAACGTAAGAAAGATTTCGTGTAAAATTATGTCTCCTGAAACTGACACATACGCAATTCGACGAAAGATTTTGTTGATTGAATTTATTCTTTCATCTCTTTCGACTCATTCTTATGTGCTAAAGGACGCTTGCATGTGTCGGTCTCAGGGGACAGAAATTTACATGACATTTTGGTAGTTTGTAGTTATTGTAAGCAAATAAATCGAGGAAGGAACTAAATGTAAGTAAATCAAATTGAAAGGGCAGGTGACAGTATCAACGATCGTCATTGAAAGGGCATACTGAGAATGAGAAAAACAAACAAAAACTCAGTTAGTTTGTTTACCTGTTATACCGGGGGTGACCCTGGTGTAGCGGCTACCATCCATACCTCCCACGACAAAGTCTCGTGTTTAAATTTCACCTCTAGGCAAGCCACACAAAAAAATCGAAGCGATTGGGTGTTTAGAGATTTTCTTTACCCTCACTGCCTCTGTGACCATGTTTAGCAAAACCCCGACAATTTTACGTAATTTCCCAAAAAGAAATTTTTCAACTCAAAGAGTAAAACCGATATTTTTACCCCCAACCATGCGACTCCATCAACGCAAAAAAAACTTCTTCCCATCATCAATAACAACAGCAGTCAACAACTGTAATCCATGGCCTTCAACATCCACCAGTGAAAAGTTCCCCACCGAAGAAACTTTTGCTCTCCCAGACAACTGTAATTCAACAGATTGCATTCACTGCAGCAGCTGCTACTTCCGCGGAACTGGCAACTAACAACGGATTGAAGAAGGTGCAAAACTTTAACACTCGTTCATCTGGCTACAAGAACAACCTACAACGATAACAGCCAGCAATGCAAAGTGCAAATGAAGTGAACTGAGCGGGTGCCATTTTGCACACCTTCAAGTCCTTCCCCCGTCTCACCCAACAATCTTTCCATCACTGGAAGATGGTGAACTTTTCAATTCGGTATGTACTGGGCTGAAGCTTCGCGTGGCGTTGTTATCATTGCATTTCCATCCTACAACAACGAACGGGAACTTTTGCCTCGACGACGACGACGACGACGGCGATGACGCGAGTTCTACTGCTGCTTTCCACTTCCAGGTCATGTTTTGTTGTTGATGATTCGACAGGTAATGCGCACTCCTCGTACGAACCCGGAACCAAAATCCACTTAAGCTAATTTGATTTCTCGAACAAGAAATGAAGAACGCCTCGGTATAAGTTTCCAATTTATTTCGACCCACACCTCGCGGAAATAGATGCAATGGGTGGAAATCCCCCAGCCCAAAAGATGCCAAGTTAAGTAGAAGATATTGTATAACTTCTGCGTCGAGTCCAGAAATTCAAGAGCGGAAATTTTGAAACTTTCACCCACCTATCATTGAGCTACGAGCAAGAGAGTCTTAATTAGTGGAGCTGAGAATGGACTGAATTGGATTAAATGTGCACCCAGCGCATTATGGGGGCTATTCTCATAAATTCTGCAGAATTGTCACAACCTCTTCCAAGGAAGCGTCGTCTATCCGGTGGGCGAGACAAAGTTTATGGCAGCCACCCGCTCCGAACCATCGCCGTCGCATCGTTGTGGCGGCAGGTTGAGCGTATTGTTTGTCATTTGCGTTGTGCTGCTGCTGGAGTCGCCGGTGCAGAAACTCATCGATCGAAAAGCAGTTGCGGGAGCAATCAATAGCATTGAGCATATGGATGCATGGATGTTCGATCGTAAATCTCAAGTTGCGGGAAGAAGGCTTATTTATCTCTTGTGCAACCGTAGGTTGGTACTTATTGGTTCGGAAAATAGGGAAGCCAATTTGTTCAATACGTTTCCCGTAGATTCCAACCGGTTCTTTGTTCTTTCCGTACATATCTATCTGCATACAAAACTTCGGGAAGATGTCATCAATCATCAGAAAACACCAAGAAATGCGCCCTAATTTGGTGGATGATTGCTTACAGAGAAAGGAATATGATACTGAAAAAAAAACTACTTTAAGGAAGCTTTAAGTCTCTCAATTAAAGACAAACAACAACAACTACTTTAAGCAATAAGAGCAACATTTTCGAGTTCCATTATCCTATGCAGGTCCGTTCAAAAAAATTTACTCGGTGTGTCCTTATTTTTATCAATAACATCCTCAAGACGACCCTGGAAGCTAGAACACGCTTTTCGAACGTAGCTCTCCGATTTCAACTTCCATGTGCGCGTTATGACAGACTTCAAGATTTTCACATTAGGGTGAGATGTTTTGCAGTCTTGTGCTTCAATTTCAGCATTACGCTTTAGCATTGACGTTTGAACATCTCGTAGATGCAGCTATGATGAGGAATAATTCGATAAAGATATTGCATCTCACCATGAAACAGAACCAGTTACTGATACGTTTCTTAACGCAATAATCTCTACAAATACAGTTCTCGATCGCTCACTTGGCCTCGTCCATGGAACCGTTGGAGATAGGGAGGATTTGGTATCTACCTTAAGAAGACTGCCCTGTTTGGTGTACAGAACAAAACTTTATTTTTATGGTTGTTGGGAGCATCGAGTCTAAGAAGGTTAAGTGATGCTTGATTTTTTTCTCCAAACGGTTGAGACTTAAGCATTAACTTTAGTCCTAGTCCTATAAGGCTTATGGTTATAGCGCCATTACTTGCTCTCTGAAATGAGAAAATATCCAGAAACGGGTGTTGAAAGAGAACTTATCAGATTTTTCAGACTACAGAAACAACATTGCATTACTTTAACAGATTGTCAATATAGGTTTCTTCTCTATATTTTGTAAATTTGCTCTGTACGAATAATAGAACATTTGATCGATTAAAATTGTGAAACTTGAAAATTTTTCACAAATTCTAGCTGGTTCAAGAAATCACAAACATTTAAAGATAGAAGAGGTTCATGGTGTGAGTTCGACACAAACCTTCCATCACAATGAATAGCAGTAACTTGTTTATGTTTAAAATCGCTTTTTAGAAGTTTTTTTTAAGTGATTTAGGACAAACATCGTACTTGGAATGAACAAAGAAGGAATTAATCTCAGAGTTTTCTAAATTATTGTTTAAGAATGGCCTCTCAAAATAATTTGTTGGGAACGATGAGGAATTAGCCATAATAAACTCCAAGCTCAATTAATCAAAATACAAGTTGTTGTGTTTCCTAATAAAGATATTTGATAGGTGATCATATATGCCTTGCAATGCGTTGCGTTAGTAATTAAATAATCCGTAGATTGCACGTTGAAAGCTGGTTCCAGACTTACTTACTCACTCTTATTTCGATTGCTTATGAAAAGCTATTTGGGAAGTAATAACTGTCCAACCAGGATTCAGAGTAGATAAGCATGAAAACATCTATGGCCCACCATGGTGAGGCAAACCGGAAAAATGGGAAGATGATGGTGATATAACATCATCTTAAATAATAAATAAATAAAACCTATATCTATATTCATTAGAAACTTGTAGCTGATTTGTTTATATTAGTAAGTATATTGATGTAGCTTTTTTCAAATCATTGAAAAACATTTTATAACTATTTTAACAGGGGACAAAACACCTTCAGACACACACTCCAACATATTCCAACACCTCACCACAGCAAGACAATTTTTTTGTAATTTTTGGAACCATTTACACGCATGTTTACATCATTTGCAGCTGCCTGCCAATAAGTAAAACTTTTCAATTTTGGTTTGACAGACATGTTGAAAAACAGAAACACCCAGGGAAACTTGTAACATTATAGCTAAATAGTTGGGTACGGAAAAAATGCTTAGCTGATCGATGCGTGAAGCAATGGATCATAATCGGGGATGCAACATTGTTACTCTCGCAAGCAGTAGTCACAAACACTAATGTTACTCGGATTCCTCTAAAAGTTCAATGCACTTTTCAAAATCACACTGATCAGGCCCATCTTACTATCACGCCAGTAAATGAATCCTTTTTCCACCAAACACTTCCGGAAGCTTGAAAACCAACTCGTACGCAGCCGTGCAAAATAGCAAACAATTTTCAGACAAAACAGCAACCCATCGTCTCACAACACATCAATTTACACTCAGTAACTAGAGAACTGAATTCCGTCACTAAAAACTATCGATTTTCATATTTCTGAAGAGTGAAAAAAATGCCATCGAGAAATCATACTTGACCATGTTTTGCAGGCTAAATCGCCTAAATCGAAAAATCCGTGAGATTAAGGTCCGGACTTCTAGGGGGCCAAAAATCTTTCGGCCAAACCTTCATGTTTTCTACCAGCCAGTTGGGCCCATTTTAAAGGTGCTTTATCCTATTGTAGGACAACGTATTGATCCTCAGAGAAGTTGGCCCTCACCACTTGGTCCTTCAAAATACCGATGTACACTCTAGTATTGATTGTAACACCAGGTGGCATTTTCAAACCATTGGATACCACCAAGCCAAACATCATGACACCAGCCGAGTGTTTGGTTTGGATCTTAAACTTCACATTCTACGGAACAACCTCAAAAACAGAGAAACCTAAAAAAACAGAGAATATCTTTGAATCACTCGTAGTTCCTTTACCCGCTCCATAATCAAGTGGAGCATCGGAAACTAGGAAAACTTAGAAAGTTTAAAACAACACTTCACTTAATCACTTTTTAAAATAAAATTAAAAAATAAATACTGAAACACTTTTTCAAACTACCCGCGAGCAAATTCCGTTAAACTCCACTATAGAAAGCTTATGCTTTGACAGATAGGCCTATTTTGTCTGTTACTTACAGACTTATTCAGTGTCCAGTGCTTGACTTGACGAGAACATCGCAGTAGGTCTAGTATTTATAGTAAATTTGTGTGTTCCTAAAATGTGCGCGGTGTTTAGTTTTTAGTTCCTTGATTATCGAGATTTTCAGCCTTGGGCTGGTTCATCTCCCGTCGTAGTCACTTAAATACCTTTTCGGTATTTTCGAAACTTGTCCGAGGGTGTGATGTGAATTGTTATTGTGTCGTGTAGTGTGTAAGGGAGGGATATTTTATAATTATTACATGCATTCTTAACATGTGGTAACAATCAAATCAAAAAGAACATATGTTCAACAAAAAACACTTCATAAACTTGAACCATATACAAATTTTAAGACATATCACAAACCCTTGGAACTAAATGTAGCAGAAAGCGTTGACATTCACAAACAAAGTCCCTAAAAATTTCCACGTACATTTGCGTTGTATGCGTGTATTTTTGATGGTTTTAATGTGTTCATCATAGCATGTTGTGCGTTTCACTGTCATCTAACGTTTGTTTACTTCGTTTTCAAAATGTCGCGCATTGAAAAAGACGTGAAAATTAAGGTTTTGGACAGATGGCTACGTGAAAAGGGTGTAACTATGCGACAATTTACGAAGCGCTTTGGAATTCATCACGTGAGTTTAAAATTCACCATAACCAAGTTTAGGGAACACTGTTCTTTGGATGAATTGCCAGGAAGAAGCACAAAACCCGGATCTTCTAGCCCTACACTGGATCAGAAAGTGGTTGCTCTAATTCGGAAGAACAAATCAATGCCGATTCGTGATTTTGGCCAATAAAGTGGGAACCAGCTGTCACAATTTTCAGGCGGTCCCTCCAGTGGCCAAAGCCGATGTGAAGATGCCGATGTAGCCGATGTGAAGATGAGGAGACAGAGGGGAACTCTCAAAACCCTCGTCCCTTTGGTGATCCAATGCGTTCGTAATGCCGTCTGTTAACCGAATGAGCTTTCATTTGATAATGGTGTACTTGTATAACTGACAAACTAGCAACTCCAGCAATCATGGATTACCATTGCTATATTTACAAATGGGGAGGAGTTGTAAGGGATCTTTATTCTCATCGTAGGTTATTTGGAAGTTTCTTTTTAAATATTATTATTATCATTATTATTATTTGTCTCTTGTATTTTTTTTTATTCTTGTCTCTATTTCTACAATTTCGGAATGATTCAACGTATCAAGAAACGCAACAACCTGAAGACCTACAAGAAGCAGAAAATCACTCAACAAAGTGCAGAACAGAAGCAACGCGCAGCAACAAGGGCTCGGAAATTGTATTCGCAAATTTTGAAGCGACCGGATGCATATATTTTGATGGACGACAAGACTTATGCCAAAGAGGACTCAACAACCCTTCTAGGTCCACAATATTACAATGCCGTCGTAGAGAAGGATGTAAACAATGCAGCCAGGTTGATTCAAATGGAAAAGTTTGGTCGAAAAGAGCTGGTATGGCAAGCAATATGTTCCTGCGGTATGAAGTCTACCATTTTTTACACTACCGGAACAATTAATGCTGAAATCTATCGATTTAAGTGTCTGCAGAAAAGATTGCAGCCTTGGTATCAGTAACATAGTACCCATCCTAGGTTTTGGCCGGATTTATCGTCAGAGCATTAAGTCAAAACAACTCTCAATTGGCTCACGGAAAAGATAGATTTCGTTGAGAAGGACATCAAGCCGCCAAATTGCCCTCAGCTTCGGCCCATCGAACGCTATTGGAAGATTGCAAAAGGGTCTTCAAAACGACTGGTAAAGCAGCTGAAAATATGCAGAAGTTAAAAAAATAAACAAAAATTGGGGTAAGGCGTCCAAAAAATGTGATTAAACACTTGTCTGGATCGATGAAAAGTGTTCGATCAAAAAATCGCAAATTCGTGAAAGAATAATATTAATCTCATCTGGTCTTCAAGTTGTTCAAGTTCAATCCCGTACAATAAAGAATCACGTCCTATTTTTATATGATTTGAAAGAAAAATATGTGAATAATTTATTTTGAATACACAACACACTACACGAAACAACAACAATTGACAACCTACCTATCAAGTAGGAATTAAAAGTTTTTAAGAGACCAAAACAACAAACTTTCATCTGACAGGTACAACACAAACACCACACACACATTTTAGGTTCACCCAAATCTACTATAAATACTACACTGCGACTAGTTTCTATAGCCGCACCCCTAATTTTACACACCTTGCGATGTTCGTGGTGTAATCGATGGATGCAATGATGTGTGTCTGTTTATATTAATGAAACGTATGTTTTGCATCTGTATTTTGATAGTGATTGTGCCACAGTTGTCAAATAAACGAGTTTTCATTAATTTGAGCGGCCATTTTCTATAGCCGCGCATAAGGTATTGCTTTGGTTTGTAGAATTTTATAAAATAAATCCTGCTAAAATTGCTTGAAATTGTCGAGAGGAAGTGTTCTGAGTGAGAAAGAAAAGGGAATGATTGAAGGTGTTTCAATTCGAGAAATTGGACATAGACTCAGCCAAGCGGATAAAGTCATACGAAATTATTTGAAGGATCCAGAAAAATATGCTACGACCAAACGAAAGCCGAAAAAATCGAAGCTGTCCCCGAGGGATAAGCAAAGCATTGTGAAATTGGCCTCAAATTCCACCATATCACTCTCTAAAATCAAGTCTACTCTTAGTCTGTAAAAAAACAATTCGGAAGGCTTTGCATACCAGTCCGAACATTATTCGGTCAAAAATGAACAAGGCACCAAATCTGACCCCTGTGCATAAACAGAAACGAATAGAATTCACCAGACTCAACATGGACGGTAAAATCTTTGTAAATTTCATATTTTTTAAACTGATGAACCCAACTATATTTTGTTCAATTTTTTATTATTTAAATGTGCGTTTTTCAACTCTAGGTGATCTTTTCCGATAAAAAAAAATCAATCTAGATGGTCCCGATGGCTTTACTGAATATTGGCGAGATCTAAAGAAGGAACCAGTGTACTTCTCCAGATGTTATTTCGGAGGAGGATCTCTAATTGTTTGGCTTGGACTTTGTGCTACAGGAAAGCTTAATTTGGCATTCACATCTTGTAAGATGAACTCGACAGACTATGTTGAGGTTTTTAACAGCTGGTTAGTTTCGTTTAAAGCAAAGTATCGTCTGAAATTGGATCTACGCCAACAAAAAGCAACAGTATTGCTGAGCTTAAAGTGGCAGTTTCGGAAGCGTGGGAGGATATTGAAATGGAAATGTTTAAGAACTTGGTTGGAAAAAGGATTGGTTGTCCAAAAGGATTTTCCAGGTAATCGAGCGTGCTGGAAGATCAACTGATTATTAAAATGCAGAAAGTATTCAGAAAAATGAATATTTTGACATTTATCCATTAAAAAACATAAGAGCGGCTAGAAAAAATATCCACTTAATTTCATAAATTTGAATCAATAAAGGATTTTCTATTGCAAATTTTCAATTCTGGTTTGAATTTCATTCTTAAACAAATCCAATAAGAACATATAACAAAGATAAATTATGTTTTATACCCAGTTAACAAGTTACACCATAAACGTGTGTGCGGCTATGGAAACTAGCCGCAGTGTAGACCTATTGAAAAGTTCTCGTCAAGTTAAGCGTCTGTAAGTCGCATATGAATTAGGCCTATCTGCCAAAGGATGAGCTTTCTATAGTGGAATTTAACGGAATTTTCTCGTGTTTACTATTGATAGTTTGAAAAAATGTCTCCGTTTTAAATTTTTTATTTGCTTTTAAAAAGTGATCAAGTGAAGTGATAGTTTAAATTTTCCAAGTTTTCCAATTAATTTCTATATTAAACTAAATACGTGCCAAATTAAAGCTACTTTAAACGGTCACCTCAAATATTCTTGAAAACAAATTTCTCACATAATATCACTTCCAGTCAGTGGGTGTTAGAATGAACAAGAAAACATAGTATCTAAACTATTCCCAATTGTGATTTTCAAAGGTTTAAAGGCTTTTCCTGGTCGGAATGATTTTATTATTCAGCAGTCTTACATTATGAAATGTTCGCCTTTAAAAAAATTGACAAAAATTGCCGATTTTTCATGGGTTTACCTTCACCCGCACTGACCAAAATACCCATGCAGCATCAATCATAGTAATCCATGAGTCAGCAGACAAAATTTAACAGTTCTATCAGTCGAACTCTAACTGTGGTGGCAAAAACAGTGAAGCAACTCCGTTTAGAAGTGAGCGCGTTAAAAGAACGGCACCCCGCCGCGTCGAAAGCGGACATCGTGCGGCACTTTGGGACGCTGGATACGCCCGTTCCGGCATCTACAACATCTTGGCACTACTAGACAATAATCAGAGCATCGGAAGAATGCCCGGTTCCGGACGGCCGACGACCCTGAGGGACAAGAAGCTCCAAAAGATGCTGAAGAGGAAGACCGAGGGAATAGTGGCTACATCGCTGCGTGCGCTTGGCCGGAAGGTCGGTTCAACCCAATGACGTTTATACAAGGTCCGGGCCACCAGGCTTAACGGTATTCGTGAGATGTGGAAATGTATAGTGGTATTTGTGTTTCCTCACAATGTTTATCTTTTTACACGGCACAGCTGTTTATGATGATGTCAAACTATCAGTTCACAGTATGGAATGTTATGGTAGTTTGACGTCGGCGCTCGCTTACCCAGCAATGTTTACTATATTTTTGTTTCCAACACAAGTAAACTGCCTGGTGGCCCGGACCTTGTATAGACGTCATTGGGTTCAACCGGCCAAACAGTGAAAAAGTACCTGGCGAACATGAACATACATGTGGGGGGGGGGAGGTGGGGTCCCCTGTTTTGGGGGGGGGGGGAAAGGGGGGGGGGGGGGGGGAAAAGAGGCGGTTTTCCGGGGGGGGGGGGGGGGGGGGGGGGGGGGGGCCCCCCTGGATGGCAACGACTGGCAGGGCACTTCGTATTTTACTTCCCCTGCGTCACATCGAGTATTTCTTGGTCAACCTGAAGCGTAAGATCTACTCCAACAATTTTGTCGCGAAAACTGAGGAGGAATTGATAAATAAAACGAAGAAAGAACTCTAAAACATGCAAGTAAGCTTAAATAATTACCTTCCATGGGAAATTTATCAAAAGCAATTATCTGTCTTAGCTTTTTTTTATCACCATCCGAAAAAAGTCCATTTTTTTAATGCAAACGTTATACAAATAAGAACCCTTATCAGAAGCTACTGCAGTTATTTTTGTTTCTGGACCTAATAAATATAAATTTCACAATTTCCAATCATTCGTCCTCTATGCTACAATTTCACTCATGCAAACATTGGCCGCCACTCGAAAAACATCAATCCATCAATGCAAAACTTAATATACTATAAACCATTCAAATATTGGTCAACTACTACAAAGTTTTCCGAAGAGCAAACAAAATAACCGCAAAATTCGAAGCATATTCAAATACGATGAGAACCGCTTCTTTTTTGATGGGGTAGGGACGAAAAGTACCAGCTGGTTACAGCATAAAGGTTCTTTTTTCGCCATCACTCTCGCTTTCACCCTTCGTTTGGATCCTATTCTGTATTTTTTTTTTGCTCTTGTATCTGCATTTCATTTCAATTTGACATAGGAAGGAAAAACTTTTAGACAGGGACGTCCACAAACTTTCGTCCTTCCACTTAACACATTCACGTCGGAAAGGACGAATGAACTTCCCTATTATATTTGCAGCAGTTTGAAATGTCAATTAGTGTGGACTTCATTTGAATAACTTTTGATTAAAAGAAAATGCTTCCGCTTCTTCGTTTTGCTGTTTTTGTTTATTATTTTTTGTGGATGCACTAGATGCAGCACCACTTAGAAAAACCCCTACTGGTTGTACACATTCAAGAGTTCCAACTTCGTTTCCAGCAACCCAAGATATAGGGGCGAAAACTGGATGCTACCACTTTGACAGACAGTAACGAAAAGTTAAGTCGTCGGTGCCGGTTGTGAAATTCAATTAGTTTTGTTGCATTTCAAAGACCGGCTCATTCGTAGGTACGACTAATTTCCACACTTTTTCACCCTCTCTGCAATGGAGAAGTTTATTTGAATACGTACTATTTCCGCCAGTACACTCCTAGCTGCTTGTCGTGACCCCCCTGGTACTTGACTCGGAAGAACATCGTCCGAAAGGTTGGGAAACTTCTGACGTTAGACGTCACAGAAACTTCTCGATGCCGGTGATTTCTACCATCCAGTTGATTGCCCATCCTGGTTTATTCTCAAGTTCGAATCCAAGTTGAGAAAAAGCACATCGGTGTCGTTAATCTAAGTTTACGGAATTATATCTTGCTCGAGAGCTCGTGCTCGGTTCCTTATGGCGAAGCCGTTTCCACTAGATTGGATGCACTCTCGAGGGGAGTAAGCAGAGTATTATTTTCCTTTATGGCTGTGGAAACAGAGCTTCACGTATTGCAATGCGGTACCTACTCAAAGGGGTACGTGTACCCATAAAAGAATATTGTTTATTATCGTCTTGAAATGGAGATCTTTATGTACTGCTAGAAGTGTGAATCTCACGGAAGTCAATATTGGCTGATTAGGGTGCTTCGTTTAAAAGAAGATGTTAAATTTTCATAGGTTTCTTTACAGTTTTTGATTAATCGCTCAAAAAAAGGAAAAGAATCATTAAAGTCTAGAGATTTCACAAAAGCCTTGATTTTTTTTTGTGAAGACTACTGATGATAATGATTGTTTACTAATGATAATGATTGTGTTGCGCTCATATTGCACAGTGGTTGAAAATGCCGAAAATACAAACTTTGCATAAATACAAAATTGCACGTGAGCCAGCACTAAAGCCTGTCCACGTTAAATTCGGACATCAAAATAACAGCAGCAAGAAAATTTACCCATAATTCAACAAAACCGATTGCTTATTTTACAATAATACACACTTAGAAAATTTTACAGTAATCGGTAATTTTTTACCGAACTTTCAACAGCGGAACGTTCGGATATCCGATTTAACAGATTTCGGTAAAATTTGACAAATTCCGGTAATTTTTTTACCGTAATACTGTAAAATTTCACCGAAATTCGGTAAATCGGATTACCGAACGTTCAGCTGTTGAGGGTTCGGTAAAAAATTACCGAATACTGTAAAATTTTCTAAGTGTGTAGATTTATATCTACCTTAGAAACAGTACATTAAGATGTTAATCCTTCTTTCTTTAAATTTTTCGAACTTTCTGTGGTAAGCCCGCCATCAGGTTCTGTACGGCATCCTCAGATACGCCCACCGTGATGATTCTCGATCTTCTTTTGAAATCATCGGTACCATTTGCTTTCTTTTTAGTTTCGAAGAGTTTTCGCTTAAGTAGAGCCCAGTACTTCTCTATTGGGCGAAGTTCTGGACAGTTTGGTGGATTTGCAGTTTTTGGCACGTATCTTGTATCTTATACCATTCCAGGACGGATTTCGCATAGTGATAAGAGGCCAAATCAGGTCATAACAGAGCTGGAGAGTCGTGGCTAATGATAAATGGTGGCAACCGCTTTTGCAGACATTCTTTCTCATACACATTCTTATTGATAGTGCCGGTAGAGACGAAACTTTTAGATTTTCGACCACAACTACATATGGCCTGCCAAATCAAATACTTCTTCGGGAATTTGGACACCTTCTTTGGCAGAAAATGCTCGGCAACGGCGTTTCTTTGCATTGCGGTATAAAAAGCCAGACCTGGAAGTTGTTTGCAGACTTCGAGTACGTATGTTTCGTCGTCCATTATGATACAAGAAAATGTTTGCAAAAAATTGGTGTTAACCTCCTTAGCACGACTCTTTGCAGTGAAATTTTGCTTGTCATCATGGTTGGGCACCTTTTTCACTTTGAACGCCTTCAGTCCGTGCCTCTGCTTCACTGTTTGTACGTATGATTTTGACTTTCAACTTGGCGAGCCACATTTCGCACAGAAAGATTTTTCTCTATAATGGCTCCCAACTTCTTGTCCATTTGTCGATTTTTTCCACTTCCAATCTTCCGATCCACAGTCTAGCGCTGGTAAAATGATTTGCAAACACAAAACACGGTAGCTTTTGGTAGTTTTTGGTAGTTTTAGTTTGTTGGCAAGATTTATTCGGACCGATAAATTCGGATTTTGACTGCCGTTCATACAAAATGCATTTGCGCAATTCCACTTGATTCGACGCCATTTTACTGAATGTAAGTAGAATGTAAACATGTTGTACCACGAAATAAAGTGGAGTGTTTCAGCTGTCATATAAGTGAAACGTTTCAGCGAGCCATGAAATAATTCAAAATCTCCACCGAAAGGAAAGTGTCCGAAATTTAACGTGGACAGGCTGGACTTCGGTAGCGGACCTATTGCCGTTAATCATCAGTATTATTCAGACGGATCTGAACCAAACGACTTGATCTTTGCTATATGTTTAGTGCCGAATGTGTCGTATCATGTAAACATAATCAAGCCTTTTGGTTTAAATCCAGCTGAGTTTTTGCGATAATTGGCGGAGATGGATCCACTGCCGGATCAGTAAGGACTTCCCCAGAAAGTATGGACGCAGTCAAAATCCTTGTGCTCAATCGTTTCCAACAGTTTGTTTCACAATGCGTGGACTTTCAGTGGAACAACGTTGAAATATTGTGCAAAATGGTGTGCAACCCAGAATGTCACTGAGGAAGCTGGTAAAAATGAAAGGACTAAGTGAAAAAGCCGTGCAATCATCGATCATGAAGTTCAGTGAGGATAACACGTTAGAGGATAAACCGAAATCAGGTGTCGTGTTAACACTCCTTTGGATAAACGTATAATGAAGGCATTCGAGCATAAGAAGGAGGTTTCAGAGCGGAATTTTAGCTCTCGAAGTCCAATGTTCATCGTGCCAAAGAACGTTTGAATCTTCTAACCTTTAAGAAGCAGAAGCAGCCGAAACGGAGCTCGAAACAAGAATCATCGATCAGGACCAGAGTGCGAAAGTAGATAAGGAGATAAGATGCTTGCTGGGAATTCGAACTGTATAACATCGAATGAAGAAAACTACATGAACTTCGAGAACAAATCCTTACCGGGATACAACATCATACGGTGCGTGAAGCGGAACTATTGAACCAGTCTGAGACATCCATTCGAGTCCAAATGTTTGGTAAGAAAGCTATGGTCTGGCAAGTTATTTGTGGCTCTCGTAAGATTTCGTAACCCTCCATCACAGCTGCTTCGATAAGCAGCGAAATATACATTAAAGAGTGCTTACCAAAACGACTTCTAGCCTTGATTCGAATCCACAAGAATCCTCTTGTCTTCTTCCAGATCTTGCGTCTTGCCATTACGCGGAATCAACGGTAGAATGGTATACCACCAAGAATGTTTCAATGGACATGAACCCTCCTAACTGCCCGCAAATTCGACCAATTGAAAAATTTCGGGCATTGACGAAGGCACATCTTTGGAAACATGTCTCGGCTGCAGGTACCGTTCAACAGTTTGAAAAGATTGGAAGAAAATGTCAAAATTTCGCGCTAAAAATTTGTGCAGAATCTTATGAAAAACTTTCGCAAGAAAGTGTGCCAGCTAGCATGTAATTGCTAGATTGCAAATGTTGAGAACACCTGAAGTGCATTTTCGTTTTACATATTTATGATTTCATGTTTAGGACTTTTTAGACTCCACCAAGACTTAAAGGAAGCAAACATATTTCTGTCATATTATGATCAATAAACTAAAGAACATATATTGTAGATACGAATGTCGTAGTTCTTTTCTCTTATATAAATTTTAATATTAGCCATTAATGCTAACAAAGGGAAATGGGAGAGACCATCAGGGCACCCGATTGAAGCACTCTGGATGGAGAGAGTGGGAATTGCAACTCTCCTTTGCTAACCGTTTGTAAATAGAGGGCGGGCTCTTCTCCCCGCCCATTGGGGCATCCTCATGTTAGATAGCTCGCTCTTTGGACCAATTGTTCAATTTTGTTGTTGGAATGAAATTCTTTATATCCCTATGGATACGTTTAAGTGATGTTGCATATCGATCCACCCAACTCGTTTTTGGCCCTTCATACAATGGCATGATGAGGATATTTAGTAGTTATTAAAGCTTGATTGCGTTGGACTTAGCTTCCGAGCTAGGACAGGACCTACCAGCTCGGAAAGAGATGCTCTCTTATAAATGTATTTTTGCTATGATACGGGGTCGCTCCAGTGTTGCCAGATATGTTTACACAGTAATCCCAACAACAGACTGCCTGTAGCGGCAGGATGCGAAATCTGGCAAATCTAGCGTCTCGCCTCCTTAAGACCGCAAAAAGGGCAGCAGGCGCGCC
The DNA here is from genome assembly GCA_024533555.2 of Aedes koreicus. Taxonomy (NCBI): domain Eukaryota; kingdom Metazoa; phylum Arthropoda; class Insecta; order Diptera; family Culicidae; genus Aedes; species Aedes koreicus. Next base: position 250,593 of record JAHHFK020001406.1, read on the forward strand.
TGGAGGCACTCGTCTTGGTAGATTATCCCGTTCATGGTACCCGTCATGATGGCTGGCTAGCTCATCTCTCCACGTCCACAGATGGCCTGCCAAACCAAGAAATTTTTGGCGAATTTGTCCGCCTTCTTCTTCTTTCCCCCCCTAAGGACCAACCGTGATTTAGCAACGTAAAACTACTGCCCAGCCATTATTTGGGGTCCGCCTTGATGTAAGTCTCGTCGTCCATCACGACGCACCTCCGTTTTGTCAGCCACTCTAGGTGCAGCTTCCTGGCGCGGATTTTGCCTACCGTGTTTTGTTTGTCGTTCAGGTGTAGTGCCTTCCTGTCTTTGTTGACATTTCATCGTTTTTTCGACAAACCAGAAGGAAACTTCCGCCTTCTTAGCCATATCGTGGATTAAAAGGTTCGGTCGGAGCTTGAACAGATTCAACCTTGACCTTCCTTGCCTTCATCGGATCAGCTGTCTTCGGTTTTCTGCCACTGCCTGACCGCCGCTGGGTCGTCTGGGTCTCCTTAAATGACTTCACCATCTGGTTACCGTTGAATGATGGCATGTCAGGTGTTTTTCGATCCATCTATGGAACGCAGTCGAATGTTACACGACGGCCTACATAATTTTTTGTCGGATTTTCTCTTGTTGCGACGCCTTCTCTATAACCCCTAAGATTGTGAAGAAACTTGGCCAACGTTAACGCTCTTAGCTAGTTTCAGTAAAAATTCTATCATCTTTTACCCACACACTAAAAAAGGTACAAGCTAATCATTGTGTCAAGTTTTAATCAAGTACAGTCTTTAGCAACATTATTTTTCGAATTACTATCTTTAAAAAGTGAAACTTTACTCGGGACTCCGGCAGATGTAGATACTGAAATTCTATCGGATCGGTCATTTTTACCGATGGTGCGGACAATGAAAGGAACAAGGAAAGTTGGTTTGATTGTTTGTGAAAATGATGGGCCATTATGTTGAATGCCATTAAGCCGACCTGGGGCCAGGGCGGACAAGTCTGATGGTCCGTCAGACGAACAGCCACCCAGTTTCCCTCAATCTGGCGTTGACGATAGCCTGACGAAGACCGTAGAACCAGTCCTTACAAAAAGCGCCAAGCCTCATCCGTTGCCCATGCGTTCACAGATACCACCCATGTATGGGGTACCTGGGGGAATAATGTGCCACTTCAATGTTGAACTTGTTTCGCTTTCGGTGCATTCGTGTTCGATCCGCTTCATACTCTCTAACTCGTTGCTTGCACCTTTGAGGGTCGAACCGTTATCGATGAAAATGTTGTCCGGAGCTCGGCAGTCGTCGATGAACCTCTGGATCGTCATTGAAACCCGATTGAGTGGTCAAGCTATGCACTACAAGGCGTACTGCGCACACTGCTTAACACTTGAGCTCAAGCCTTACTTGTGCTTTTATGGCAATGTTTCAGCTTAGACACGCTAATTATGTTTAAGTTATACCCTCACTACAGTAACGATCTAATTTTATTTACATTGGTGAAATATTTCTTAGAACAATTAAGTAATCGTAATAAAATAGAAATTATGCAAAAAAAAACTGCAGCGGGTGAAAGCCATTAGGACGAATGCCATTACGCCAAATGGCATTAGACCAAATAACATTAGGCCGAACGACATTAGACCAAAAGGGTCATTTAACCGAAAGGGGTACTGGGAAGGGAATTTGAGGGCAAAGGGGAAAAAAAATCTTTTTTTTTTTTTTTGGGGTTTTTGTAATGGTTTTTTGTTTTTATTTTAAAGGGGAAAAAAACAAAAACGAAAAAAATTTGGTGGAAGGTTTTTTTTTTTTTTTTTTTTTAATAAAAAACAGTGCGTTTCGTTTTTGTTTTCCGTTCCTGTGAGAGCTAGTGTATTGTATTGGGAACAAAACAAAGGGGGTGGGGGTGGGAGTTTTTTTTCTTTTATGTTTAAGTTCTTTTATTATTTTTTTTGTTGAGTTGTTGGGGGGGCCGGCGCGTCGTCGCGGTGGTTAGGGGGGGGGGGGGGGAGGAGTATGGTTATAGTTGTTTTAAAGGGTGTATTCGATAAAAATGGCACACAGAAAATCTTCTGTAGCTTTTGAATCGTATGAGTAAAAAACCTAGAAATTTGAGTAGATCTTATTCATAGTGTATTATTTACATCTGCCAAGTTTCATAGTTATACATTCAGTAGTTCCAGTCATGTCGTCGAAACAAGAAATTGTCCGTGAGAAAATTTTGTGCACTCACAATCAAAATCTAGGGGCGTCCCACCGGTGGATTGCTAAAAGGCTTGGAATTGCAAATACAACTGTGTCTCGTGTAATAAGAACCTTCAAGGAGCGTCTGAGTGTCAAAAGGAAGGAAGGGAGTGGTCGTAAAAGTGGTCCAATGGACAGTAAAATGGCCAGGAAAGTCGTACAAAATTTAAAAACCGTTCAAACATGTCAATTCGAGATGTCGCTAAAAAGTCTAAGGTGTCGGTTTTGTGCAGAAAACCATGAAGCGTGCTGGGTTACATGTTTACAAAGTGCAAAAAGCCCCAAACCGGAATGAAAAACAAAACATCACTGCGAAAACCCGCGCCCGGAAACTTTACACGAAGCTGCTCACCAAATCCAGTTGCATCGTGATGGATGACGAAACATACGTCAAGGCCGGCTTCCGTCAACTTCCTGGGCAAGAATATTTCGTTGCCAAGTCGAAGTTCGATGTTCCGGAGGATGTTCGAAAGAAGAAACTATCGAAATTTGCAAAGAAGTTTCTAATCTGGCAGGCGATTTGCGGATGTGGTGAAATAAGTGCTCCCTTCATCACTTCCGGAACAATAAACGGTGCGATTTACACGGAAGAGTGCCTTAAGAAGCGTCTCTTGCCATTCATTAAGAAGCACAAAGGATCAACTCTGTTTTGGCCTGATCTAGCATCCTGCCACTACGCTCGAAACATATTGGAGTGGTACCGAGCCAACGGAGTCAATTTTGTGCCAAAGGATATGAACCCACCAAATTCACCGGAACTTCGTCCAATTGAAAAATTCTGGGCAATTATGAAAACGGAACTTCGCAAACATTCCAAAACTATAAAAACAGAGCTAGAATTGAAAAAAATTTGGGTAAAAACAACAAAAACACTGGGAAAATCGGTTGTGCAAAATTTGATGGGTGGAGTGAAAAGGAAGGTGCGGGCATTCGGGATGGGAGACGAAATTGAATAAAACAAATGTTGTAAATAAAAACTCATTAGTAGTTCTTCATTCCCTGAAAATTTCAAGAAAATCCGATAATCAGTTTAATTTTGATGAGTATATATGTGTGTGCCATTTTTATCGAATACACCCTTTAGAGACCGTGAACACCACTGCATCTCTACAATTGCCAAGGGAAGGATAGTGTTGGTAGGTTATTTTTAGATCATGGATGACTGTGGTAAATGAGAGATCAATGAAAAAAAGGGGATGTTTTTTTTTTTTTGGGGGGGAGAGAGGGGGAGGGGAAAGGAAAGGAAGGGGGGGCGGGGGGGGATGCCGGCACGGGGAAGAGAGGGGGAACCACGAGTTGCCCAGGCGGGGTTTGTTTTGGGATTTTTATGTTGTAAATAAAAAAAATTGTGTTGTGAGAGAGAAGAATCATTGTTTTTATTTAATGGTTTATTTTTTTGGGAGGAAAATTTAATAACCATAAGTTCAATCTTCAATAAAAATAAACATATTATTAATGGAAATTTTTATAATTTGAAAAGCGAATGTTTATGAGTTAAAATTTAAGTATAGTTGATAAATTCAGACAATTCGCATAGTTTTTAGAATAAGCAAGATCTGCTAATGAAAGAAAAATGGAAAAATCTCCCATTATGTGGATGGGTCACTGAATCATCGTTGAAAACTTTAAATTAGTGCCGGTAAAATTTAAACTTCTTCTACTCTCAGATGAGTTTTTTTGTTTCTTATTCATTCTACATTCTACATTCTCTACATCCGATGCAGTGACACGTACCTTCGAGTGCTAAGCCTTTTTGGAAAGGAGAAGGGGGTGGGTGTTAAAAAAGTTTGTGAAAAATTTAAAAAAAGCGCCGCGGAGGGGGGTTGTTTTTTTGATATCAGTTTTTAATCTTGTGACCGTAATTCTCGCGTGTGCTTTATTTCTGCTATTCACTCCGAATCCCATACGCTGTTTGTTCACTTCGGTGACGCTGACTTTGCCGTCATCGATCACGTTCAAATTTCTGATTGATGTCAGTGGAAGCTAGTTCAAGCAATACTCAATTTAATCTGCCACAAGGCAGATTAAGAGTTTTGAAATAATCTTTCTTATTGCTGGAAAGAAGGAATTTAAGCAATGAAATTTGATTGGGATCATGTCTAAAACATTTCAAGAAATACTCATTTCAAACATGACATGTTAGCAGATTGAAGGTACTGAAGTTAGCAAAAACTGCTCATGGTTTAAGAAAGGAATAATAATTAGAAAATATTTCATGAAACATTATGTTCAGTCTACAACATTCATAAATTCGGCCCAATGACCTGAATATCAGAATGAAGATTTTTACGAATGATTTGGGGCAATATTACTTCAGCTTTTCTGATATCAACTAGAAAGCACTCATTTCTGCTCACAAAATACTATCTTGTTTCTTTTGTGTATGAAGCTGTTGAGTCAAAAGCTTAGCTGTCTCGCTGTTTTAAATTTTAGTATAGATACCTTCGTATAATTTTTGCTTTATGATCAACGCTTACTTTTTGTTTACTGCACAACATAACGACTAAACTAAACATTCCCCTGTGAAAAACTTATTAAAAACTGCAAATCTTTAAGCAAGCCTTATAGCGTTCTAAACGTTAGCGCTTTTGCACCTTACAGTATTCATAATAGTAGGACCGACCTCCTTCTTTCCTCGACCATCAAAAGGAAAACTAGAGGATCACAAACTATCTCAGCGAGACCATAGCACCAGGACGTAAACATTGCTATTACCACACGTCATGCAGTAAGCGTGGAAGGAAAAAAGCAAGCAGGTGCCCTCGGCACAGCTCGTAAAAAGCAATGATGACGACTAGGTAGCTCGTCATCACCTTCTGCGGGGTGGGAAGTGGAGCGCTTCCTCAAGAATCCTTCGGAACGAACGAAAATCCATTTGCATTTTCCTCTCGTTCGTTCACGTAAGCTGGCCGCACTTTCTTCGGTCGAGTTGTACTCCCATAAATTATTAAGATCATCCACCATTCCAGGGAGGTCTGTTATGGCGAATGCCAATTGATGGTGGTCAACCGTACACTTGGATGCAGTAGTTCTCGTCAACAGTAGCGTCTCGCCGAACGCACCATTAATTTGCAGAAGGCCGTTGCATAGCAACGTGATGAATGTGTCGACATAAAATTCGATTAAGAGACGTTTTGTTTGGATTTAGTTACGATTCTCTAAGTCTTTATTACGGAAATTTTCGCTTCTAATAAAAAGACAGCAGGTTTTGATTCATATATGAACATGCAAATATGTGAAAATTTACCATAGTGGCGTATGAGTCACTTTGCTGTTCCACAGCTGTAGGTAACAAAGATCAGAGAAATACATTTATCAGTCGACTGGAACGCTCTCTGAAACCGCCGCCTTAAGGGAGATCCTTATTCGTATTTTGTTTCGCTTGAACATCATTCACATTTTATGTTTGCATGCCATATTTATTCAGCATAAAAGTAGCCGTACCCGGTTTGAGGTGTGGACAAAAGTGATGCAATGCGGTTTTTGAAAGTTTTCTTAAACATTTTCTCATTCTCTAAATTTCATATTTAATGTAGAATGTAGGAATCTAACTCGTACCTGACGTTAAACAATCCAACCTTGAACGTATTAAAGATGATGATATCGAAGCACATCGGCTGATATCGATCATCAGCAGCTGATAGGGTTGAAATTTGTGTGATGAAGTAATGGTTGAACTGCGGTTTGGAAAGCTTTTTAGCTCGGTATCCTGGATCGTGTGGGATGAATTTTGTTGCTCGACTGATGGTTAGCAGTTTATTTTTGTTACACCACCAGGCGAGCTGCGGGGCATATCAAATTGAGGCAATGAATTATGATTACCAACTTTTTAATTGCTTCGATAGTCAGGGACGCCTTTATTAAATTGCAGAAGCAACGAGGAGTATAAATTGTGTGGTATTCTGTGGGATTAATGACTTAAAATGGGTTTTGCAATTTTTCAACTATTCAACTCTAGTGTGTGTAGGCTAATATTTATTCCAAAAATTATTAAAAAAACAAAGATTGCAAAAACCTGACCACTCTTCTTGAAGTGGTGGTGAAGTGGTCTCTGTTTCAAGACAGTTTTAAAGAAGAAGAAAGTGGAAAAAGCCAAAGATAATTAAAAAAATATTTAAAAGCGTTTGATAAATAATTCTAAGGGCATAACTGCTGGGAGGCCCCCACCGACTCCACTACATGTGTCAACGTGACAGATGTCAGAGTGGACGTTGGCGACCGGCCGATAGAGAGATGATGTCATTCATTCTATTTCCATTAATTGCGACAGCAAGGTATACTCGTTTCTATGTAACGTTTTTATCTATTATATATATATATATATATATATATATATATATATATATATATATATATATATATATATATATATTATATATATATATATATATATATATATATATATATATATATATATATATATATATATATATATATATATATATATATATATATATATATATATATATATATATATATATATAAAACAGAGTGGCATACGTAAGACCGCGCATAACTTGAGAATGGATTGTCCAATTTAAGATGCCTCTTTTTGTTCTGTTTAGTTACGCCCAAGGAACATTTATTAAAATAGAAAATTGGACAAATTTCTGGGAAAAATGAAAACTTCCAAAATGATAGATTTCCAATACATTGTGTATGGTTTTTTTCCGTTTCGACATGAATCGTAGATGACGTTGATAGTCCACCTGACATTGCGCAATTTCACAGGTGTCCTTATTGTTCTGCTGTTGGCACAGTTGATGCTGCATTTCAATTACTTGTTGAGCATTAATTATAAGACTTTGAATATAGTGTATTATTTGTGAACGATCACTCAACTGAAGCTCAGCGTGACTTCGATAATGTCAGAGATATTTGTGCAATCAGTGAGTTACTGCATTCAATTTGGTAGCCGTGATATGTCTGAACTGTCGAAAAATCAATACAATCTGAATATGTATTTTGGTATTTTTGCACTATTTTTCGACTACTATTTTTCTACGCACACGATGAATTCAGTGGATGAAATCAACGCTTACTTTAAGCTTTCGTGACAATATGTGAAAAAGCTACAATTGACGACAAACATGCAAGTTGCCTTGCAAAAGGATCCGTCTGCCCAGATTTTCTCGAATCAATTGTGGGCGATTGGCAATGGAGAAGTACCAGTTGACGTTTCCACCGGATTGATTTCAAACGAGTCCATTTACGCTTGAAAATTGTCAGGGAAATCGAATGAAACTGGTTTCAATCACCGCACGGATATGGTTGTGGAGTTATAGAGCTTATGTTACCCCACTTCCCCTTATATTCTTGAATAACTTATAGACATCTTTGCACGGAGAGGCTCAAGATCCACAAAATAGTGCTAATCCCATTTGAAATTTCCTGTAAAATCGAATTGAAGCTGATTCAACTACCGCACGGCTCTGTGAACGAAGGTATGGCTGGTTTTACCCCAATTCCCCTTGTATTCTTGTATAGTTTATAGATATCTTTGCTCGGAGAGGCTCAAGATCAACCAAATAAAACTAATTCTATGTAGAATTTTCTGAAGAGTCCAATAGAAGTTATTTCATCTACCGCACGGCTATGTGAACAAAGATATAGCTGATTTTGCCCCACTTTCCCTTATATTACTGAATAATTTATAGATATCTTTGTTCGAAGTCGCTCAAGATCAACAAAATAGGACTAGTCCAGTGTGAAATTTTCTGAAGAATCGAATAAATTTTAGAATTCCTGGAGAATCGATTTTTTTCAACCATCGCACGGCTTTGTGAACGAATATATGGCTGATTTTACCCCAATTTCCCTTATATTTTTGAACAATTTATAGATATACTTGCACGGAGAGGCTCAAGATGAACCAAATAGGACTTGTCCTATGTAACTAAAGACTGTATTCGATGAAATTTGGACACACGCAATTGTTCGTAACTTTTTAGCGTGTGGGTAAAAATTATTGAAATTTTAACTGAATGTATTTCATTGTGTTGTTTCAATTGTGTAATGAGTTTCGTGAAAATCGGTCGAGTGATTTCAGTGATGGCTTCAAATGAAGAAATAGTGCGCCAACAAATTTTGGGCACTCACTTCGAAAACCCAAACAGAACTCGGTGGCCAAAACTCGTGCAAGAAAACTGTACAGGGAGTGGCTCACAAAACCGTTCTGCATTGTGATGGACGATGAGACCTACATTAAAGCCGACACCAAACAAATGCCAGGACAGGAACACTACGTCGCCACCTCTAAGTTGGCCGTTCCGGAGAGTGTACGGAAGAAGAAACTGTCGAAATTCTCCAAAAAATTCCTTGTCTGGCAAGCGATCTGCGAATGTGGCAAAATGAGTCAGCGCTTCATCACCTCTGGGGCCGTCAACGGACAAATCTACAAGGACGAATGCCTCCAAAAACGACTTCTGTCCTTCTTGAGATCTCACGATGGCCCGACACTGTTTTGGCCAGATTTGGCATCTTGCCACTATGCCCGGCCCGTCTTAGACTAGTACAAAGATAATAATGTAGTTTTTGTACCAAAAGACGTCAACCCTCCAAACACTCCGGAACTTCGCCCAATTGAAAAATTTTGGGCAATCATGAAGGCAAAGCTCGTTAAAACTCCAAAACTGATAGAAAATGAACTTGAACTAAAGAAAGTGTGGTTAAAAGTAAGTAAGCAAGTCGGTCCTATCATTGCCCAAAATTTGATGAAAGGGGTCAAGGCAAAGGTGCGGGCATTTGGGTTGGGAGAAGAGGTTCAATAAACCAATGATGTCAAAACTTAACCATTTAGTAGTACTTTATTTCCAGAAAGTTTTTGGTGGCCTATTTTGTGTGTCCAAATTTCATCGAATACAGTCTTTATAAACTATTCAAGAATACAAGGGGAAGTGGGTTAAACCAGCCACATCTTCGTTCACAGAGCCGTGCGGTAGTTGAAACAGCTTCTATTTGATTTTCCAGGAAATTTCACATGGGGTTAGCACTATTTTGTGGATCTTAAGCCTCTCCGTGCAAAGATGTCTATAAGTTATTCAAGAATATAAGGGGAAGTGGGGTAACATAAGCTCTTTAACTCCACAACAGTATCCGTGCGGTGATTGAAACCAGTTCCATTCGATTTTCCTGACAATTTTCAAGCGTAAATGGCCTTGTTTACAAGCCGCGCTTAAAAGCGACAAAAGTTACAGATTTTTTCCTTAGTTTTCATCAGTTCTTGCCCACTGTGCATCGTCTAGAATTATGAGAAAAATAAGGATGTCGATGATTTGAATTTCGTAATCTGTTATCGATCGCGAATGAACGATAAAAAAATTGAGTCATCAGTTCATCAGTTCTTGCCCACTGTGCATCGTCTAGAATTATGAGAAAAATAAGGATGTCGATGATTTGAATTTCGTAATCTGTTATCGATCGCGAATGAACGATAAAAAAATTGAGGTGACAAAAAAGCCAAGCCTGGCTTAAAGTTACTTAAAAAAAATTATGAATGCTTGGAATTATTTGAATCATAAAATCGGTTATAGCGGAACAAAGTGCGCCGGGTCAGCTAGTTTGTAATAAAGTTACACACTACCAAAATGTCATGTAAATTTTTGTCCCCTGAGACCGACACATTCAAGCGTCCTTTAGCATTTAAGAACGAGTTGAAAGAGACGATAAAATAAACTCAATCAAACAAATCTTTTGTCGAATTGCGTATGTGTCAACATCCTTCCGAAGCTCGCTCGTGAGTTGAGCTTTGCCGATACGGTAGAAAACCTGTAAGCGCTGTTCGGTGCAACAGTCTCAACCTTCCGGCAGCGAGATGACTCTTTGCAAATCACCAAGGAGGATGGTGAAGATTACTTGGCCTACTCTTGCAAGGTAAACAAAGCGGGCGTCGACTTAAAACTATTGGAGTTGGCAGAAGAACAGTTTAAGGTGAATTGCTGCTCCGTGTATTTTTTCCTATCTTTTATCTCTTTCTCGCAAATTTACCTCGCTATTTCTAATTGACAAATCTCGATTGTTAGTCAATTAACATCGAATCGAACTCCATCAGATTGCTCACAGCAAGTAGCATACAAACTGATGTGATGAAACATTCAATATCTAGTACAGATTCTGAGTTATATCAATTCTAAATTTTGAGGTAATGGCTGCCGTCAAAAATGCTACAGCGTAAGCCCTTAAGTGCCTCATTCGGATGCGCCTCATTAAAAAGCTCAACGAATCAGTGGATTTGACCTTGCAGCAGATTGTGGAGCCATGCTAGGTCAACTTGAAGCAGGACACAGTGATGGTCGAAAGTTGTTCTTCGTCGGTGAATGCTGTCACATACCCCAAACAAACAATGCCGAAACGTCAGTCATCTGCGGACAACAGCAGCAACAAGGAAAGAGCAGACTGAGGACATTTGAGTGGAAGTGCCTTTTTAAGGCAGAAGAAACAGTTTATTTCCACACAATGCGCTAGTCTTCATACAGCCCATTCACCTTGGTGCCGAGAAGCGCCAACATGTAGGTTTGAATTCGGCTAAAAATCATTCAAGAACTCGAGGGCAAGATGATGGCAAAGACAAACATCGCTAAGAAGTATAACAAACATCGTACATCTGTAAGGAAAATCCAAAACCACTCTGAGTTGTCGACGAAGTACGGATTTTAACTGGAGCGCACAAGAATTTGGAGGACTGATTATTCATGTTGTTCCTCAACCAACGGCGGTTGAATAAAACCGTTTCTACGACGGTGATGATCTTGCAGGCCAAATCGTTTGTTGCTTGTTGTGGTGTACCCGACGCATTAAGATTCTCTCATCACTGGGCTCATAATTTCATGGTAAGGTAGGGCATCCTAAAACTAAAGATTTGTGGGAAGACACTGTCGAGGGAGTATTGTGGGTTTCCTTGATGATTTTCACAAAGAAATCCAACTCAGGGGACTAACAGCACAAATGCTATACAACGCTGAAGTGTCTGGCCTATTTTGAAAAAGGCTTCCTGCCGAAACACTTGTTGGCCGCTAGAACAGGATCTGCCAGCTGTTCCAACATCACAATTTACCAGTCATAAAAGACCGTTTTTTTATTGGTCGCTGTGACAACCGCCCCTACCGCCACCGTCGAGTTTTATTTCAAGCAGGCAGTCTGTTGTTGGTTTGCCCGTGTTGCTAGTAGTCATTGCTTTTTCACTTTTTCTGTTTGTGACAACTAGAACAAATGCGGAAATAAAAATTCACTTTTGCAGTAGTTTATTTTAAATCAGTTTGAAATGAAATGCAAAGTGATAAATTGTGGTCGCAGTGACGTGTCACATTCGGGTCATCGGTTCCCGAGAGATCCAATCGTTCGCCAACAGTGGGTTAAGGCCTGCATTTGGAACGCAAGCGAGGAAGACATTCTCTTGCTCAAGCTTCCTCCCGCAGCAGAATTTGCAGCGTAAGCATCAATGAAATTCAATGAAACCTCATAAATTTTCGTTTAGTTTGATGCAGCTTCATTTCCCGAACGGCAAAAGAAATGCCAATCGAACATGGAATATTACAATTGCCGTCACTCAGCCGGATGAAGAGTGGCAGGAAAGACTTTAAAATAAGCGTAAGAAGATTAAAGAGTAACGTGTATAATTTTTTTGAATTTTTGATACCTTTTCTTCCCTGTAAGGCAGTTTTGTATTCTTAGAGCCTTAAACTCTTGGACCTCTTCATTTAAAATATTGACAATTTTCAAACGTTTACTTTATTGAATATTACCAAGCATCCGTTTCATAGCAAACATAAATTTTTAGGGGGTTTTTTGGGGGGTGGGGGGGGAGAAAAGGGTGGGGGGAAGGAGTTGGGGGGGGGAAAGTTGGGGGGGGGGAGGGGGGGGGAAAGGGGGGGGGTATTAAGTGGGGGGGGTTTCGTTGGGTTATCACTGAAAATTTATTTTCGTAAATTAGCTTCCACTCGTTTCGTGAACATGGATGTTGTACAAAGAACAAATGTCTCGTAAATTGTATGAAACATTCATATTGCTTGTCATCAAACAAAATGCTATCATTACACCTTTTTTGTCTAATACACAAAATGAATTTCGTGAAGACCAGCCAATCGCTGCTTCTCTTCGATCGTACTCATATATGTAGGTGTTCCTGCTGGGATGGGCGGGAATCATTAATTTATCCCAAAATAGAAATAAAAGCCATGTCGAGAGTGAAAACCTCATGCACATTAATCAAGTAACTTCTCACGAGTCAACATGGCTTAGTGAGATCAACCACGGACTCAATAATAGCTCTTCCTAAAAGTACAGGATCGAACCCCGTGTCAGAAACATTATAAAATAAAACCGCTGAACAACTCCTCGTGGTTGCGCTTTTTTCTCAATTATATTCAGAGTCGATAAAGTAGATCTTTCAGGCGTTCATACAACCACCAGAGAGACGTTTCTTTTTATTGGTAACAAATTACTCGTAGCTCTCTGTATTGTTTTCGTACAATGAACGAATGTTCTTTCTGTGTCAACAAATGCTTCGTGCTTTTGACAGTTGTGCGTGTGGCATTAAATACGAAGGTAGCTTCTTAAAAAGCACAAATCAGTTTCGTTGCAGAAAACAACGAATAGGTTTGTTAGCCTTACCTTCGATTTCGTAAACATCAGAACTGGATTGTAATGAACCATTTACATCACCAGGGATTATCAACCACATTGAAACAGTACGAATGTTCGACATGATAGTCGATTGGGCTGATTTCTCGGATCTCTTCATCGATGATGTGATTTTCTTACGACGAAACTGGCTCTGAAGAAATCAGTGGAAGGTTAAGGCTTTAGCGGAACGGTTTTAAAAAGAGCTTATTTTCTATACTTCATCATTTTAAAGCGTGTCCGGATATATTTTTTGTAACTTTGCCGCGTTGCTCAGTGAACGAAAAAGCCTTTTTTCACGGCGAAATTTATAACTCCCAAGGGGTTACGTTTCCGAATCATGGTGTTTTTTACAAAGTTGCACCTAAAAAAGTTAACCATCTTCTGGTGATAGTTTCGTAGTTCCAAATTTTGCCACTAGGGCGGTGCTGTTGCTAACTTTTGGACGACATACAGTAGAATGGTGATTTCAAAAGCAAGTTTGTAGAAAATATAATTTCAAGCAAGCTCTTCATTTAACCATGATAGATTTTTTTTCTCTGCTTTTAATCAGGGTGTGTCTAAGAAAAATGAGTTTTGTTATTCTTACTTTATTTCTCATTTTGAGAAAAAGTGGTCTTTAAACAAAACATAGAAAACGTTATAGTGCACATTTTTGCTGAAGAAGGTTTTTTAATACAACTTATGATTCAAAAGTTAGGGGTAATTTTAACTTAAAACATGCGTTTTTTTCTATTGGACCTTATTGTTTAGGCGAGAATTGGCCAGAAAACCATAAAATTCTTGTTTTAATACATATCAAGGAAAATAATGCTATATAAATGAGCCCGGGTACTCCTGGGACACACGAGCGAGGGCTGTTTATAATCGGACAAGTTTTTCGTTAAAATTATCCCAAACTTTTGAACAATAAAATTGCCAATCCTGCATGGGGTAGTATGGTAAAAGGTTATGTGCCTGATCGGATACTACCGTTCAATGCCCTCCGCTCGTTTTCAAACTGGTATCTTTCAATTTTCAAAGCCTACCGTTGCCCTATACGGAACTATCAATACACTTTCTCTTCATGTCTATTCGTTCTAGCAATAAATTACCGTCCACTCCTAGCGCTTCGCATGGAGATGAGAAATTATCTGCTTCTGACAAACTTCATCAAAGATCGTTACTTCCGCGCTTGGGAGAATACAAAAAACAACAATCAATGTGAATAAAATATACCCAAACACTTTATTCAGCAAAAACGTGCATCATAACTTGTTCTATACTTCGTCAGATGATTATGTTTTCCTAACATTTGAAACTAAAAAGTCACAATGAAAAAACTGATATTTAAGGGACACCCTAATCTAAACGAGCAAAATAGCTCCGAACTAGAGCAGTGCCCAAGCGCCGCACCATCCAGTCGCTGAATAAAGTTCGGAGCTACGAAACTGTCACCAGAAGATGGACAACCTTTTAGGAACAACTTTGTAGAAGACACCATGATTCGGAAACGTAACCCCTTGGAGTTATACATTTCGCCGTGAAAAAAAAGGCTTTTTCGATCACTGTGCGTCGGTGGTCTGAGTCAACGAAAGAATTTATTTCAGTGTATGGTTAAGCTGTCATTGGATCTTTCCACCTTTGCGTCAACGTACATATTGTTTACTTCTGAACTGAAGTTTTGGAAATGACGTCTCGACAACAGGAGCTGCAAAATAATATTTTGGACAAGTGGTTAGAAAATCCTATTCGTTCACACAAGGTAACGCAACAAACGGTGTCAAATGTCATCAGCAAGTTTCTTCAAACCAAAACGGTTCAGACGAAGCCAACAAAAGCAATTGAAAAGGGGAGAACTCTACAAACAAGATGAGAAACAAGTGGTGAAAGTATACTAGAGGAAGCCCAAAGATGACAGAAGCGACATGGATAAATCCTTTTGGGACCTGGACGCGGCCAGCCAGAAATGCTTCATACGCGAGAGGGGTAACTGAGTTACTGTAGAAAGATCGTTTTACAGAAGAGCATCTTCGAAAGCTTCAATCATACATTTTGCATTTCCAGACAGTAGCTAGTGATGAATATTTGATAACCCAAATGCATAAACTATACCATTTCGTATTTTGTATGGTGGGACTGATAAGCGATTATTTTTAAGATGGGAAAAACTGGCCCAATGTTGTTTTCATATTTCGTCAGAACGAACTACCCTAGTAAAGAACAACGATAATTAAAACTTTTAATAATCATAACTCAAAACCACCGAAAAGCCATATTGGACTGATGTGTGTTTCACGATATGTCGTTAATCTATCGTACTGCATCACAAATTAAGTTAAATTTATATCGTTGGAATTGATAAATCGAATTTGTTATTACAGATTTAATCGCGTGCGATGTCAAATCAAACCGTTTAAGAAACTAAGAGATTTTGCACGTACATGGCCTCCACTTTTGCACGTGTAAGCCATATTTTTGCATGCCATGCAATTTGTGTGCTTACATACATATTTGTATATCAGGAAAACAAATTTCAATATACTTGTATTTTGGTTGTCTGGGCATTCAGCTCAACCGGTAATATTAACAGTGATGAAATCTACATCAAACAGTGTCTTCAAAAACGCCTAAGGAGTGTATCGAATATAAGCTATCCACATACATTTGCGTTGTACGCATGTATTTGTGATGGTTTTTTATGCTCTGAACACTGCATGCTGTGCGTTTGACCGTCAGCTTTCTTTTGTTTACTTGTTTGTGCGGTTCATCTTGAATAAAATGAAGACCCGTCAAAACACCCGGCAACCGTTAACCAGAAGGTTAATACCTCCGATTGCATTAAAGGGTGATACGGTCAAAATTTGGTCAAGGGAAAACGCGTGTAAATCGGTGAAATCGTTTATTTAAAAAATCAAATTAAATTTCTTTTTCAAGTTCAATTAGTATAAAATTCAGGAAAAATATTCAGTTAGGCTTCCGCTTTTCCAAATCCGAATTGCCGGGCCTTACGCTTGACCCCTGCCATCAGATTTTGTACAGCCACCTTGTCCACCTTCTTCGCCGCAGAAAGCCAGTTTGCCTTGAACTGCTGCTCGTACTTAGCAGTTTTTTTGGTCTTCTTTAGGTTCCGCTTGACAAAAGCCCAGTATTTCTCAATTGGGCGGAGCTCTGGCGTGTTGGGAGGGTTCTTGTCCTTGGGAACCACCTGCACGTTGTTGGCGGCGTATCACTCCATGGCCTTTTTACCGTAATGGCAAGATGCCAAATCCGGCCAAAACAGTACGGAACAACCGTGTTTCTTCAGGAAAGGCAGCAGACGTTTATTCAAACACTCTTTCACGTAAATTTCTTGGTTGACAGTCCCGGAAGCTATGAAAATGCTGCTTTTCAAGCCACAGGTACAGATGGCTTGCCAAACCAGATATTTCTTTGCGAACTTTGACAGTTTCGTGTGCTTGAAAATATCTGCTACCTTTCCCCTTCCTTTTGCCGTATAAAACTCCTGTCCCGGAAGCTGCTTGTAGTCGGCTTTGACGTAGGTTTCGTCGTCCATTACCACGCAGTCAAACTTCGTCAGCATCGTCGTGTACAGCCTCCGGGATCGCGCTTTGGCCGTCGTATTTTGTTTATCATCGCGATTTGGAGTTACTACCTTCTTGTAAGTCGATAGTCCGGCTCGTTTTTTGGCTCGATGCACGGTTGTAGACGATACACCCAGCTTATTTGCGGCATCTCGGAGAGATAGGTTAGGGTTTCGCTTGAAACTACCGGCAACTCTCTTTGTCGTCTCAGCGGCTTCCGGTTTTCGATTTCCCCCCGATCCAGACTTCCTGGCTGTCGACAAACGTTCCCCAAACACTTTAATTACATTTGTAACGGTTGATTTGGCAACTTTTAGCGATTTTGCCAACTTTGCGTGCGAGTAGCTCGGATTTTCGCGATGCGCGAGCAAAATTTTGATACGCTGCTCTTCTTGCTTGGACGGCATTTTGACAACTGAAGAGTGAATTCCAAAATCAAAATAGGAGCAACATTCTACACACACACACCTTCAAAATGAGGGGTGTTCAGGTTTTTTAAATGCAAAATTGAAAGAAATACGTCAAGTTGATATTAACCAAATTTTGACCGTAACGCCCTTTATACCGGGCAAACGCATCTAAGGAGCATTTTTCCAAAGTTTAAGGAGCATTTCCCCAAAAAGAAGGGTGCATTTACCCTTTGCCGTTTGGAATTCATCATGCGAGTGTTAAAACCATCATTAATAAGTTTGGGGAACACAATTCTTTGGATGAGCTACCAGGAAGAGGCAGAAAACCCGGTACTTCCAACCCGAAACTGGAGCAGAAGGTGGTATCTCTTATTATGAAGAACAAATCAATGTCAATACGTGATTTGGCCAAAAAAGCAGGAACGAGTGTCGGAATGATTCAGCGTATCAAGAGGCGAAACCACCTGAAGACCTACAAGAAGCAGAAAATCTCGAAACAAAGTGCAGAACAGAAGAAGCGAGCAGCAACAAGGGCCCGGAAATTGTTTCGCGTCTTTTGCAGCGTCCGGATGCATGCGTTTTGATGGACGATGAGACCTATGTAAAGGAGGACTCAAAAACCCTTCCAGGTCCACAATACTTTACTGCCGTCGTTGGGGAGGATGTGAGCGATGCGGACAAGTCGATTCAAGTGGAGAAATTCGGTCGAAAGGTACTGGTATGGCAAGCAATTGTTCCTGTGGTTTGAAGTCAACCATTTTTTACACTACCGGAACTATAAATGCGGAAATCTATCGATCTGAGTGTCTCCAGAAGAGATTGTTGTCTTTATATAAGAAGCATAGTACACCTCCACTGTTTTGGCCGGATTTAGCGTCGGCTCACTATGCCAAAACCACTCTCAATTGGCTTGCGGAAAAGGGTATAGATTTCGTTGAAAAAATATCAATCCACCAAATTGCCCTCAGCTTCGACTCATCGAACGTTACTGGGAAATCGTGAAGAGGGTCTTCAAGAAGACTGGTAAGGCAGCTGGGAACATGCAGGAGTTCAAAAAAATTGGGCTCAAGCGTCCAAAAAATGCGATGCAACACTTGTCCGGAACTTGATGAAGAGCATTCGATCCAAAGTTCGAAAATTCGTGAAGGAATAACTTAAATTTCATCCGGTCTTCATTATGTTCAAGTTTAACCTCGTACAATAAAGGATCAATTTTTTGTATGAATAAAATATCGATTTTCAACCAAATTTGAAAGAAAGTTTGTGCATAGCTTATTTTCGATACATTCCTTATTGCCACTTCTACAGCAGCATTTTCAAAACACTCTAATTTGGCCCGATTTGGCATCTTGCCACCACTCAACAATGACCAAGCAATGGTACGAGGAAAATAACGTAAATGTGATACCTCGTGACATTAATCCTCCAAACTGTCCAGAGCTCCAACCGATCGAGAAATTTTGGGCAATTACTGGCGGAAAATGGGAGAAGAGTCAAAATAGGTTCAAAACTTCAAGCAGAAGTGTACAAAAGCTTTCAAAAACAGAGGAGAGAAGCTTGTCCAAACCTTGATTGCAGGAGTCAAGACAAAGGTCCGAAAGTTTGGGCGTGAGGGTGAAATTCAAACTTATTATTGCATTCTTGAGGAAAATAAATGTTGAGATAAAGATTGGTTTGGATTTTTGTTTAACCTATAACGTTCGTGTGATGATACAGAATTTATTTCCTGACACGCTTTAAGTACATAACAATGAGTTATTGCTTTTTATTTCTTTTTACATTCATATGATAAAATCAAAAGTGCATTTTAAGCACGAGCATTTTCATAAAATAAATGAAATGGGAAATAAAAGCAAAAGTTGTGAAATTCATAAGATGACTTTTTGCATGATTTGTCTTCAGGTGAGAAAACGTCTTCTCATACAAAATTCCTAGTTTAAATTATTAGGGAATCCAGAAATTAAGTCACGTAAAAATCGTTAATTTGCGAAGCTTTGTCACACTTTTGTACGGGAACTCTGAAATTTCTGAATAAATCGGCACACGCACCAAGAGAAAAACCCTTTTCTCCGTATAAGTGTGATGAAACACTCCGTAATACTGATTAGGGTCAGAATCACCGACACGTAAATTACATTTCAACTCATTTGTAAGAAGCATTTGAAAATTTGATGTAATATCAAGTGGGTTCGCATAGCTAATTTTTCTCATGATCCATGTTTCCGCAATACTGTCATTTAATGCCTATTTTCTAGCAGAATTTCAGTATCAGGTTCAGCATAAGCAATAAATGCTGCTTGGGATTATAGATGATGATTGCATCTTTTGATTTATCGTTAATTGTTTTAAGAATTCAGTTGCTTGTCTGTGCTACTTTCGTGCAGTTGGTGTATTTTTGACAAAAAAAAATTAATGGGACACTTAAGAATGTGCTGTACACAATATTCAACAAAAAATTGGAAAATGGAGTAAAGCGCAGCATCACGAGCTGTACTAAGTTTTCACAGTAGCGGATATTAAATGAAATACGGTAGACTACGGTGGTCTGGTCATTTGGTACGTATGTCGGATTGGCATAGATCATTGCCGTTAGCCATCAAGTTGATTGTAAAGTTCGTGGGAGACTATCAATTTATGAATTTGGCGTGAAAGAAAGGTTTATGTACATTATATTTCTAGGAACTTTTTTCAATATTGCGAATCTAACAATGAGAGATTCTCTCCTGTCTCGCTCTCTTTCATTTATTACAGCGCCATTATAAAACTTTCGAGGGATTCTTTACCACAGATCGAAACACAACAGTGCTGGCTGGCATACTCTACAAATAGTAGAATGAAAAACGTAAAGGTGATTGGAATGTGAATGAAAGAGAAAGTAATCAAACAGAGTCTCTCAATGTTAGATTCGCTCTAATGAAAAAAGTCCCTAGATTTTCTGCAATCTTACATGATGGCAAAATCGGGTCAAAAACGAGATAAAATCGGAGGTGGACAAAATCGGGGCGTGATAAAATCGGGTACCACTGTAAATAGTGGAATTATAATCACGACAAGTATTAACAGAAATCCATAAATTATGCTGGAGGCCTTGGCCATCCCATTAGTTGCAGCCATGTTTAAGTATTCCCCATTCAATTAACCACACTTCCAAAATCCCCGTTTACTGTAAGGTATCTGCTTTTACAGAGCGAATCTGCACTTTAAGGATCTCCTCAAATAAATTTCCCGTTGGATGAATCCCGAATTCCTGCCGCTTTCCGGCTGAACAAATCCCGCACCACATCAGCCGAGAATACTCGCATTTCGAGTTATATCTCGCCGAACTGATTCCTGACAGATTTGAATGCAGCTAAACATAATGAACCACATTGCAAGCATTGCAGCGATCTGAAGGAATTCCTGCCAGTGCAAAAGCAATGCTGCATGTCGAGGTAAGCAGAAGATTCGCATCCGATCCGTTTAATGAGATTCCCGTGACCCAACGAGGCGTGCAGACAAACAGCTTGCAATCGGAAAATCGGTTGAAAGCTTCACCCCGACTGACGAGATGCCATCGAATTGGATTTACGTCCTTGCCCCAGCGGATCGGTTAGGTTCGGAGGGAATTTCATTCGCAGTCGAC
Organism: Aedes koreicus; assembly: GCA_024533555.2. Lineage (NCBI taxonomy): Eukaryota > Metazoa > Arthropoda > Insecta > Diptera > Culicidae > Aedes > Aedes koreicus. Next base: position 271,050 of record JAHHFK020001406.1, read on the forward strand.
TGGCAGCATATTTCATCATATGACAGTTGCAATTCTCGTGCCGACTTCAAACTTGTTTGCTTCGGGGTGCACTTTCATTCGCGAGAAGTAGCTCTGCGTACATATTTGTTCATTTATACCATCAATGGCGGCGCGATGATTGTGCTTGATTCGTGCTCTCTAATCACACCGAAAACTCGGGGGCAAACATTTATGCGCACTACTTAGCCTTGTTTGCACTCACTCAATGATTAATATCCGTTGTGGAGGAAACCCAGGCTAAACTGTTGGTGTGTTTTCCACCAAAGTGCATGGTTAGCCCATTATCGCCGTACTATTGACAGATGTATCCAATGCCAAGGAGGGGAACGGGGCATGGTGGGGTGACAATGGTTATGCCGCTGCTAGTGACGACACTCTATGACAGTGTCAATATTATTCGATTTTATCAGTGTTCTTCCCGGAATGTGCGTTTCCGTCCGGAGGTGGGAGAGTGTCAATTTTCGAATTGTTTTTCCGGAATTTCCCGACACGGTTTACTAGCGCTGTTGTTATTTGGTGATGATGCTCTGGATGATGAGTAATCTGACCTGCCACAGTGCAATGGACCGGTGAACATGTTTTCGCGATTTCAATATCACAATAATTCGATATTATATCGAGATTTAATGGAATCTTCCTAAACCCATTAATTAGCGATACAATGGGTTCCGAAAAATACGGTTGATGGTGCGAATTTGGTGAGGGCGTTTAGGAAATGTTGAACGGTGTTTCCTACACAAAGCCTACTAGACTGATATTGCTCAGATCCAAAATATTTCACGATAAAAGTTAAAAGTTCTTTCCATATCAACTATCATGGAAAGCAAATTTTCATATTGTGGGGGTTGATTGGATTATCCACAAAAAAAAAAAAAAATAATAGCTCCAATGGTTATGCACCCCACGATGGCCTCCGCTGGTACAGGAAACAGATAGGAAAAATGGCATAATTGATAGCTAATTAAATTTCAAAAAGCGGTGAACCGCCTCGGCTAGGTACGGTTCTGTGTAAGTTGGATGATGTACGCTGCAATGGATCAACAACAGCCTCCATTAGAGGGGTCCATTTAGTTGATAGTAGGAAGAGTTCCAGCCGTTGGTTTCCACGTAAACGGATGGGCTCGGTAATTATCTGCTGATGATGGATTCGGTCCCTGAAGCTAGCTAAAGAACATATTTACTATGCAAATTTTTCAATTAATGGCTGGCTACGCTATCGCGGTTTGTCGATTTTCGGAGCCACATTTTCGACCTTCGGAGATAATTGGCGCTGCGTGAGCCTATTGTTACAAATTATGCAAACGAGTAATAATCTTCTCTAATTCCGGTGAGGTGTGAAAATAGCTTAACAACCGCAATGCAGCCATCGGAAGGCTTACTTCTATGGAAAAATGCTGTAGGGCCATTAGACCGAATAAAGGGAACCATCAAGATAGGGAAAGATTAATATGTGGAACAGTGATTAATTAGCGTATATACTAGTTCGCCCGCTTCTGGAAGCACTTCTGATTGGAATTTTTGCCTATCCCGTATCCATAGCAAAGCTCGATCGCGTACTTCAAACGACGGAGAAAATGCAGTGAGCTAGATTCTTCCATTCTTCATATGGAGTGCAATTCGATTCCAAATATTTCCTATAAGGACCATAGACATATTTACGGTTGCTCTATTAAACTCAAAATTGAATCACTCATCATCACCCATCTGATTTAAGTCGATGTTGCTGATATGTCGAATTGCCGATCCCAACAAAATTTAAACGCTAGTCGGGCTACGCAGTTAGAACATATTATAAGCCTATAGTTGGAAAGAATCATGTAATTTTCTGCGTCAAATAATGCACATGGAATGCCAGTTTCGGCATAAATTCATAGGATGTTTTATGTTAATTGAATCTGAATATCACCTAAATAAGGTCTGTTGCATGAAAAATTGCAAATAGTTGCATTGTTTACACGTGCTTTGGCGTACAACTAAACGAAGGAAAATTTTGCGCGTCTGTTTAAATTTATTATTATTTTCTGTGTCATGACATTCCTCTTGTCGGTGAGTAAGGCTTGAGTCATTTAATATCTGGCCGCACTGTTTATTTTACTGCAACGCTCCTAGTGATCGGATCTGAAGTGTTTTGACTGCAGTTTTTGTGGAATGTTTCTTCTCTCAGTGCGTCACGCTTCATTCTGTTTCAAAGAAGTTATACTTGATAGAAGCCGCGAACCGAACATTATTTTTGGAAACCCACTTGGAAAATCCGACGTGGTCAGCTCTAAAGATTGCGAAGTCTTTGAAATTGGCTAAATCGATCGTGTGCAGCGTTTTCAAACATACTTATCATAGCAAGCGTCGTAGTGGAATTATGGATGAAAAGTTTCATTTGAAGGTTTAGGGCAAACCCAGGGCTGTCGGTTTATGATATCTTCAAGAAATTCAATGCCAGCCAAAGCACTGACAGAGGGACTCATCTGCGATAAGGATTTAGATGTTTAAGGGCAAGTAAGCAACAAAAAAGGGCAGTGAAGCAGAAGCTAGTGGTCAAAAGATTTGCCTGGAAGTTGTACAACGACGTTCTTACGAAGTACGAAAGATGCATTCTCATGGACTACGGAATGTACATATGTGAAGATGGATTATGGTCAGGTTCCCGGACAAAAGTTCTGAGAGGGCACTGGTCAAGGTAATGTCTCTAGCAAGTTCAAATTCGGTTTTGTCGGTAAATTTGCAAGAAAGCTTATGATCTGGTAAGGTATTTGCTCCTGCGGATAAATAAACCCACGTTTTCGTGACAAACAAAACTATGGATTCCAAAATGTACAAGCAAGAGTGCCCGAAAAAAAACAAGTTATTCTTCCGAACATTTAGGACATACACGACCAAGTTCCTCTCACTTCGCGTTTTGCTGAGCACAAATCTCAAATATTATTGATGGATGGAACAGCCAAACTTGGTCGACTCAAATATGACGTATTTTTTTTAATCGTGCATTTAAAAAGCTTGAACACCCCTCATTCTGTAGATGTATGTGTACGAAATGTTGACTCTATTTTGTTTTGGCCATTTTCTATTCAGTTGCCGTTCAAAATGCCGTCGAAGCAAGAAGAGCAGTGTATCAAAATGATGCAAGCGCATAAGCAAAATCCAAATTATTCCCACGTCGACTTGGCCAAATCAACCGCGACGAATGTTATAAAAGTGTTCAGAGAAATGTCTGATGACTACCAGGAAGCCGGGATCAGGAAGAAACCGAAACCAGGAAGCCGCAGCGACCGGAAGAATAGTGGCCAGCATTTTCATATGCAATACCAACCTTTGCATCAGAGATATCAGAAACAAATTGAGAAAGTCCCACACAATAGTGCAAAGAGCAAAGAAACGAGCCGGACTGTCAACATATAAGGTTACAGTGACACCAAATCGAGATGATAAGCAAAATACAACAGCCAAAGGAAGAGCGCGTAAGTTGTACACGAGTTGGTTGACCAAGTTTGATTGCATCGTAATGGACGATACAACATACGTCAAGGCTGAGTTCAAGCAGCTCCCAGGTCAAGAGTTTTATACGGCTACCGGAAAAGGAAAGGTTCAAGACAAGTTTAAGCAAAAAAAAATGTCAAAGCTCCCGAAAAAATACTTGGTTTGGAAGAAAATTTGCACCTGTAGGCTGAAGAGCGAAAGTTTCGTAACAACTAGCACTGTCAACCAAAATATTCACATATGTAAAGCAATGCTTGCAAAAACGCTTATTGCATTTCTTGAAGAAACATAGTTGTTCCATGCTGTTTTGGCTAGACCTCGCTTCTTGCCACTACGGAAAAATGGCTGAGGAATGGTATAACTCCCATAGTGTGCAAATCTTACTCAAGGTGAAAAACCCTCCAAACTCACCAGAATTGCACCCAGTTGAAAAATATTGGGCAATCGTAAAGAGAAACCTTGGGGCCTCCCTTAGCTCCGTCGGCAAAGGCGCAGCTACAAAGTAACACCATGCTGGAGGTGGCTGGGTTCGATTCCCGGTCTTGTCTAGGAATTTGTCGTTAAGGAAAATTGCTCGACTCTCTGGACATAGCGTATGATTGAACTTGCCACACAATCATACTAATGCAAAATTGGTACCTGGCATCGAAAGCTATCAATTAATAACTGTGGAAGTGCATTTATAACACTAAGTTGACAGCAATCAATAAGCTATTTGTGAAAGCAATAAGCATGAAAACGCTAAGAAGAAGAAAGAAAATCCTCAAGAGAACTCAAAAATAGTTGGAAATGAAAAACCGTTCAAGGCAAATTGGCGTTCAGCATCAAATAGGATATAACAGCGGGACAAAACTTGATGGAAAGTGTGAAACGTAAAGCCCGACAGTTTGCATTTGAAAAATCGGAAGCCTAATCAAATAATTTTCCTTTGTTTTTTTTTTGACAATGAACTTCAAAAAGAAATAAAGATTGATCATTTATATAATAAACTAATCAGTGTGCATTTAATCGTGTTTGACCAATTTTTGACCGTTCCACCCTTTAAGACATCAAGCATATTTTCAGCAAATGCTTCCTCTTTTGGAGCATCCTTTGGTTAGCAATTCGACTCCTTTTTTTTTCGATATAGCTGTGATTTTTAGTTCAAAACACTTGAGGTGACGATTATTCTAAGCTAGAATTTAAATTGGGAAAGGACTCGGTCGTGTATGTCCTTAAGCTCACAATATACCAGTAGAGTTTCGGCCTGATTTGTTAAGCTACCTCTACAGTGGAGAAGTACTACAGTGGTATCAAGCTAGCGGGGTGAATGTCTTCAAAAGGGACATCAATCCACCCATCTGCTCTCAATTTCGCTCAATTGAGAAATATTGGGCAATTGTCAAGCAGAAATCGAAGAAGAGTGAAAAGGCGACTCGGTATGCAACAGCGATGAAAAATACCAGAATATGATGAGTGGTATCCAAAGAAAAGTTCGAGATTTCATCAAAACCAAGCCAGTATATTTTTTTCGCTATTTTTCCTCTGAGGTGCAATAAATGACCTTAATTTTGAGTATTCAACAATTCATTTCATTAACATGGTTCCGAAATAGAACCGTTTTTTTTTGCGTAGATATATTTAATGACTCTAGCTTTACTATAATATGATAAAAGGCTGTTGTGTGATCAAGGAAGTACGCCAATTTTAGTTTTTCAACTTTTCCTGAAATTAAGTCAATTATAAGTTAAGTAGACATCTGGAAAAATGGAGATAAGAGATAGCTGATAGGAGATAATATTGGGATAGAGATAATTAAATATTTACCTATTGATATTTACCTATTAATATTAAGTAAAATTTAACATAAAGGGTGATACGGTCAAAATGTGGTCAAGGAAAAACGCGTGTAAATCGGTGAAATCGTTTATTTAAAAAATCAAATTAAATTTCTTTTTCAAGTTCAATTAGTATAAAATTCAGGAGAAATATCCAGTTAGGCTTCCGCTTTTCCAAATCCGAATTGCCGGGCCTTACGCTTGACCCCTGCCATCAGATTTTGTACAGCCACCTTGTCCACCTTCTTCGCCGCAGAAAGCCAGTTTGCCTTGAACTGCTGCTCGTCCTTAGCAGTTTTTTTGGTCTTCTTTAGGTTCCGCTTGACAATAGCCCAGTATTTCTCAATTGGGCGGAGCTCTGGCGTGTTGGGAGGGTTCTTGTCCTTGGGAACTACCTGCACGTTGTTGGCGGCGTACCACTCCATGGCCTTTTTACCGTAATGGCAAGATGCCAAATCCGGCCAAAACAGTACGGAACAACCGTGTTTCTTCAGGAAAGGCAGCAGACGTTTATTCAAACACTCTTTCACGTAAATTTCTTGGTTGACAGTCCCGGAAGCTATGAAAATGCTGCTTTTCAAGCCACAGGTACAGATGGCTTGCCAAACCAGATATTTCTTTGCGAACTTTGACAGTTTCGTGTGCTTGAAAATATCTGCTACCTTTCCCCTTCCTTTTGCCGTATAAAACTCCTGTCCCGGAAGCTGCTTGTAGTCGGCTTTGACGTAGGTTTCGTCGTCCATTACCACGCAGTCAAACTTCGTCAGCATCGTCGTGTACAGCCTCCGGGATCGCGCTTTGGCCGTCGTATTTTGTTTATCATCGCGATTTGGAGTCACTACCTTCTTGTAAGTCGATAGTCCGGCTCGTTTTTTGGCTCGATGCACGGTTGTAGACGATACACCCAGCTTATTTGCGGCATCTCGGAGAGATAGGTTAGGGTTTCGCTTGAAACTACCGGCAACTCTCTTTGTCGTCTCAGCGGCTTCCGGTTTTCGATTTCCCCCGATCCAGACTTCCTGGCTGTCGACAAACGTTCCCCAAACACTTTAATTACATTTGTAACGGTTGATTTGGCAACTTTTAGCGATTTTGCCAACTTTGCGTGCGAGTAGCTCGGATTTTCGCGATGCGCGAGCAAAATTTTGATACGCTGCTCTTCTTGCTTGGACGGCATTTTGACAACTGAAGAGTGAATTCCAAAATCAAAATAGGAACAACATTCTACACACACACACCTTCAAAATGAGGGGTGTTCAGGTTTTTTAAATGCAAAATTGAAAGAAATACGTCAAGTTGATATTGACCAAATTTTGACCGTATCGCCCTTTAAAACGCTGTTGTGTGATCAAGGAAGTACGCCAATTTTAGTTTTTCAACTTTTCCTGAAATTAAGTCAATTATAAGTAAGAGACATCGGAAAAATGGAGATAAGAGATAGCCGATAGGAGATAATACTGGGACAAAGATAATTAATTATTAATTATTTACCTTTGTTATTTACCTATTAATTTTTAGATTAACATAATATATTAATATTTACCTATTAATATTAAATAACATATAACGGGGAAAGAAAGGGACCATCAGGGCACCCAAGTGAAACGATTTGGATAGGGAGCATGAACTGCCTGCTTATTGTTAACATTTTGACCCCATCTGTCAATCGAGGTCTCGATTCTAGTGCTGTGAGTGTGAACTTGCTTTTGGAAGGATATTCTCTTCCCTATATTCGCGGGTTTCGCGTAAGTGTCTCTGCTTACAGGTCACTCAAACGTTTTTGGCCCTACATACAGGAGCTGTAGAATGATCACAAACAATAATAGAATCCTGATCAAATCGTTTTTTCAGATTATTCCATTGCTATGGAAAGTTACTTTGCTACAATAGATGGTAGTATTACATCATCATCATCATCATCATCATCATCATCATCATCATCATCATCATCATCATCATCATCATCATCATCATCATCACCATCATCATCAATATCGGGATAGAGAGAGACTTTGCATTTGTTTGAGATATTGAACATCGAGATATATCATGAGTTGCAGTTTTCATACTAAATATTCTTAGAAAAAAAAATTTAAACTATCTAACTATGAAGTCATTTTTTCTACCTACTGCCGGCTGCCAATGTGGTTTAAATGTAGTTTCAATGTGTTGTGTCGGAAAATTGTATGCAGAAGTTGGCGTTAAGCAGCTGTGCCAGAAGTTCACAAACTATCTCAGTAGACAGTACTGATGATGATGATGATGATGTAATACACCATCTATTGCAGCAAGGAAACCTCCACAGGGGGGGGAAAATCTGAAAAAAGATGATCAGAGGAGTTATAATAGTGTGTGATGACCCCATGCTGGGTGAGGAGGAACAGTCGGCGGGGCGGGTAGAAGTTACGCGAAACCCGCGAATATAGGGAAGAGAATCTTCTTCCAAAAGCAAGTTCACACTCACAGCACTAGAATCGAGCCCTCGAATGACAGAATAAACCCAATAGATGGGGTCGAAGAGCCCGCCCTCGTTCCACGAAATGTTAACAATAGGGAGGAGGCAGTCCCATGCTCCCTATCCAAATCGTTTTACTTGGGTGCCCTGATGGTCCCTCCCTTTCCCCGTTATATGTTATTTAATTTATTGTTTTGTACACAACAAATTAAGATACCATTATAGACAAAAATGCTAATTTATTCAAATTTCAAACTTGAATGGATTGTTACTGAAAAATAAATAAAAGTTAGATATGTATCAATATCCTACTAGTCCTGGGTATACAGCATAAAACAGAATAGATCATTCGAAATATAAAAGATAAAATTTCAATAAAAGATATTATTTTATAAAACTTTAATTTTGTAATATTTTTTTTATACTGTTCTAGCAACATTTAACGGTGGGATAATTTCTGAAAGAAATGGTTTATCTTCACAAACACAACTTAAAATTAATCCTACATTACGTTAAGCACATGCCAGCATTTTTGAATTTGTTGAAGTTCAGAAGTGCAATTTTAAATAAATGGTATGCTGAAATGCTGAGATACAAATTCCGCCTTTGATGCCTGGCATGTTGCTCCAGGCTCTTACATAGTTTTAGAATGCAAAGATGATTCCAAAGCGTGCTGAAATTATTAATAAAATGAGAAAAGAAAATTACAATTGATTTAAAGGTATAAGATCTTCGGTCGCACCCCTCACTTCGCTTTGTCAGATTGACAACATTGCCCAGGCTACGCCAACCAGCGTCTCCATGTTTCAGCTGGCAGTCTTTTGTGATCATTGACTCGTGGAGGCGTGAGGTAGGAACTTGTGAGGACGAGAGGTCGGTCGCACCCTCCTTCGAAGTTGTCAACTCACCATTTGAAGCCCAAACTATCTCAGTAGACAGTACTCTACTTTAATCTAAACCTCTAGGAATATGAACCAAGTCCGTAACCTGCCAACATATCTCTGGTTGCTCGTGTAGAACTTACGAGCTTACTTATCGAAGTTCTTGAAAAATCATCGTTAAATCTTATGTATCAAACTATTTTAATTTAGTAACCTTTGCGGTTATGAGTTGAATCCATAAACTATCAACATACACAGCAACTTTCTGGCAAATCTGACTCATGGAGGGCACAATTTGGATTTGGATGAAATTTTTCACATTTTTTCGGAATGGTCAGAGATTAGTCTTCACCGGCGCAGAGATCTATGTGGCACATAACTGACATTCAAAAAGGGCATGTGTGATTTAAGATATAAGATTTTCTAAATATCACAGTTCAAAATACGCCGATTGTATTGAAATTTGGTCTGAAAAGGATTTGTATATGAAATTGTCAATAAAACATTATTGAAACAATAGGCAGTGACAGAAAGGTCTTGGTTATTTTTTCATAAAATCAAAACAAATTTTTTTTTTTATATTGCCAATCCCTCCAACACACGATTTTATTTCTTGATATTTTTTTATATGGAATATCTTAAAGAGATACAAAAACAAACAAGCAAAAAAAAAAAATCTTTTCAAATATGGAGAAACTTCCTAAGACGCACAGATAAAAATAAACATTGAATTTTCTGCGTTATCTAATGAGCATGAGCATGAGCATGATTGACTTCTCCGTTATTGCCAGATCAGCTGTATTTACACAAAGAACCAATAGATCATGTTTGGGACTAACATACATCCTCAATGTTTAAAAACTGGTGACCCATTGTGAAGCAATACCGGCGCCGGCCGGCCCAAATGCAGGTCAAGTAGGGAACGGGAAGGAACTTGTTGACGTGATACACGCTTTGAAGTAAGCCGAGAAATCCTCTGCACTTCCACGAGAAATCACTGGGATGTTGGGTAGTTGGGAAAAGGTCAGCAGCAGGGTTCGTTTTGGTTAACGATACGCTGAAAGTATGTAACTAGCACTATTCGCCAAAAGTATGGGACCGCTCCTTCAAGCAACAGAACATCGAACGCCAGTTGCTCCGCACCCCGAGTAGTCCGGCAAGACCTAATCACCGTAAACTCGTAAATAATGGTGATCGCTTTTTCTGCCTGTGTAGGTAACCCTGATATAAAAAAAAACCGTAAACGAACGATATCATAAATCCTCCAACCATTTCTTTAATGGTTTGGATGATACCCCAATTAGGTCGTTAAGAAAAATAACCATAGGAGATTTATTAGGGAATAGTTAGGCATGAGCAGCGGCATGCCCCCTTTTCTGTGGATATCCTGCAAATAGAGAGAAGACAAGTTGGGCCGCCCCTCAGATTGGTGGCCCTTCATAGCATTAGTAACTAATATTGATTCTATTGATACCTACGCTCATTAATTTGGTACCAACCGGGGATTTCATAATCTCCAATTCGTTCAACTACTCGCAATATTTTGTGATATAGTGGGCGGAATATTACAATTTGAGCTAATTCTAAGCAGTCGGTTTACCAAAATTTGGCAGATAGACAGGGGGTGGGTGACTGACCATCAGGTACTTCATAGCAAGATGCTAGGAAGCGAACCGGAAGTGTAAATAATCAAACTCTCCCATCGGGTGGCACAATACTTATTGCGATCTGTCAAGTAGATGATAAGATGCATTCTTAACAAGAAGAGCTACCCCAGCAAATATTGGGCGCGGTGATCGATAATCCTGGTCAGTCGCACAGATGGATCGTCAAGAGGCTTGAAATCCACCATTCCACCGTGTCCCGCGTTGTGAAGATGTTCCAGGAGACGAAGACCATCGAGTGGCGTGCTGGAAGCGGCCGAAAACCGAAAACGGAATACCCAGAGAAGGCGCGGAAGATAAGGCAGTACTTTAAGAATAACCCGAACCTTTCCACCCGAGACATGGCCAAAAAGGTCAATTTGCCGAAGTGGTTCGTCCAGCAGACCATGAAGCGGTCTGGGCTACGTGTTTTTAAGGTCAGGAAGGCGCCAAACCGGACTGACAAGCAAAACACGGTGGCCAAATTGCGTGCGCGGAAGCTGTACCGTGAGTGACTGGTCAAACTAAGGCTGTCTCGTCATGGACGACGAGACATATACCAAGGCGGACACCAAACAAATCCTCGGCCTCGAGTTTGTTGACGGTACGTCCCGCATGGAGGTTCCGGAAAAGCTCCGGAAGAGAAAGATGGACAAATTCGCGAAGAAGTAGCTGTTGTGGCAGGCGATCTGCGAGTGCGGACGGTACAGCAAGCCGTTCGTTACAACGGGCACCATAAACGGGCAGATTTATCGAGAGGAATGCTTGCAGAACCGCTTGCTGCCCTTCCTCCGCTCTAACCGTGGTCCCACGCTGTTCTGGCCGGATCTCGCCCCGTGCCATTACGCCAAGCCTGTAATGGATTGGTACGAAGCGAAGGGCGGTAATGTGGTCCCGAAGGAGGTGAACCCCCCAAATACACCAGAACTTCGTCCGATTGAAAAGTTTTGGGCGATAATGAAGAAGAAGTTGAAGAAAAGCGGAAAAACAAAACCGATGAAGCTTTGAAGAAAAACTGGGAGAAATTGTGTAAGGAAGATGGACAAAGCCTCGCCCAAGATCTCATAAGCAGTGTTTAGAGAAATGTACGAGCATTCAGCTTGGAGGAGGAAATTCAATAAGTAAATTATGCCAAAACATAGCTTATGTATAGTTATTCAATCTCTGAAAATTTGAGAAGTATCCAATTTAAAATGCATTTTTGATGATCATTTTTGTGTGTCTCATTTTTTCCGAGTCCAGTCTTTAGCACCAACAAACATAATTCAGCTAATTTAACTCTTCCTCTGGGTGTGGGGGCGAAGCACAAAAAAAACGGAGAAATACTACCGATCATCACACATTTTGGAAGGGAATCGATTACAGTCACTAAGTCTTACACAAATCACGCGGATATTTCATGATTTCACTGTTTGTTTAAGTTGAATAACGAACCATTCTAAAAAAGCAAAAACAAAACACGTCTGTCTCAAAGCACGGCTTGCTGCGATCCATATTCTAAAATCTTAGAGTACAATATAGAAAGAAAAAGACTTAAAAAAATATTAAAAACACATTATTGGTCAATCCGAAGCATTTGTCTACGATCAGAAAGTATTGAACTTAGAACTCTCATACAGAGAACAGAAACTCTTGAATTTTCTGCGTTATCTAATGCACATAAAGGGAATGCTAGATTTGAAAAAGAATGCGACATTTCATGTAAATTTAAGCTAGATAACGCCCGAATCTAGCCTGTTGTATGAAAGATTGCAAACATTGTTGTATGGCGCTTGAAAGACAATTTCGTTGTTTACACCTCCTTTGGCTTGGAATTAAAGAGAGGAAATTTTATGCGCCTGTTCAGACTCATTATTTTTTCTGTGCGGCACCGGTGGTTTAGTGGTAACCCAAACAGGAACGAATATCTTGATAACGGCAAAGGGTAAATGCACCCTTCTTTTTGGGGAAATGCTCCTTAAACTTTGAAAAAATGCTCCTTAGATGCGTTGCAGTATAATGCAATCGGAGGTATTGACCTTCTGGTTAGCGCTTGTCGGGTGTTTTGAAGGGTCTTCAGTTTCTTCAAGATTGTATAGTGTTTACGGGTTTTAAGTATCTGAATTTAAGAGTCGTCAAAACGAAATTAAGACCCGTCAAAATGAAATTAAGACTCGTCAAAATGAAATTTAAACCCGTCAAAACTACCCAGAAGAATGCGGAGCGAAGCTCCGCTATACCACCTTTAAGATACTTAAAACCCGTCAAAACAACCGGCAAGCGCTAACCAGAAGGTAAATACCTCCGATTGCATTATACCGGGAAAACGCATATAAGGAGCATTTTTCCAAAGTTTAAGGAGCATTTCCCCAAAAAGAAGGGTGCATTTACCCTGCTGCCTCTTTATAACTGTCTTTGGTATATATGAGCGCTGCATAAGTGGTAAAATACCTGAGGACAGTACCATGGTAAAATACCTGAGGATAGTACCATAAAAATGTTCCCAAAATATTATGCAAATACCAAAATGAGGTGAGACAATACCAAAATAGTACCTCTCAGGTATTCCCAGGTATCCCAAATAACAAGTTTAGTTATTCAAGATTTTTGCTTGCAATTCTTAGGCATTTAACTTAGGTATTTTACCGCTTAGGGAACGTCCATTAATTATGTCACGCAAAAAGTGACTTTTTATAACCCCCCTCCCCCTTGTCACGTTTTTGTATGGACCTTGTATGGTTTTTGTATGGATTGTCACGTTATCACAACCTGGGTTCGATTCCTGATCTAGTCAAGGAATTTCCCGTAGAAGGAAAATTTTCGACTCCCTGGGCATGGGTATCATTGTAATTGCCACACAAGCATACTAATGCAAAAATGGTACCTAGCATCGAACACTAAGTTGAGAGCGAGCAATAAGTTAAGAATTGTTAAAGTAATAAGATAGCAAGAAAGAAGATGTTTCAGCCTTTCGTTGTACCAGAAATGTCAAAGCAAAAGCTGTGCATACATTTCTTTTAGTATGGAAAATTAATCGATACCGATGTATAATTACGACTTGCTTATAAAAATGACGTTATTGCAAAACTAAACCAACTTCACCGAAATTTGTTTCAAAATCTCACAACAATGGTTGTACTTAGCTTATTTATGTATGTGACATTTTTATAATTTGCAATAAATTTTTAGCACTAATTTGCAATAAATTCAAACACTATGTTTTGGAAAATTTCTCTTTTAAAAAAATATTTTGATCTCTTCGATCATTCAAGAGATACTCTACTTCTACTAGATTTTTAAAAGTTAAAAAAAAAAATGGTTCAAGCCTTGGTTTACTTTGCATGATCGTAAACTTTAATTCATATCATAGTAGCCTGCGAGTAAAAGAAGCCGATTAACTTAGTTTGACAGTTGAACATGACGAAGTGGCAGCGTATTCGTCATTTGTTCTACGCGAAAATATCGCAAAAAGACATTTCAATCACCGTGGGAGTGTCCCGGTGGACCGTGAAAAGAGTCTTAGACCGAGATAAGAACCGCTATATTTGTTCTCTACCGGTAATAAACGTGGCCGAGGAGCATAAAAACGTGTACCTGATCAAACATTCTGCTAGCGTTTGGATTGGTAAAAAAACCCTTTCGATGGCAAAAATGAGGTCTACATGAGGTCTACATCGGGATTTTAGGTATGTATGTTCTTCCGTGGCTACAGGTCGACCGAGTGGTCTTATAGCACTCTTAAGTGCCAACCATGGTCTACAGAATCTTCATAAAACCCAAATTGTTACTTGGATATTGGAATTTGATGACCAACCTCACCAACAAGCACCTACTTCGACGCGCATTTTCCGCCCCTTAATCGGCTCAACACAAACAGTGCATACACCAATACCGATGAAAAGCATTCGCTAGTGATCCGATTAGACAGTTGGAGCAAAAGTTCCAAAACCGTATTTTCTCTCCATGGAGCCCAACCACACTCATCATCATCGGCCCAGTTCGCAATGTTCACAATATTAAGCTGATCGATGGCCGGTAAATACCGTGTGTGGATAGGGTCCTGGGAGTAAGCCTTGCCATGTTGGTTTAAAATAAATGCAACCGAGCAGACAGCCGGCCGTTGAGAGCAGATTAAAGGTTTACCTATTTGTGTTGTGCAGCCTCACACCGCCCCGTTTTGATGAATAGTTAATTAAATTGACATTTCAATCGACAGATTTCATATGTGGTGCTGGTGAACCCCAGCTTCCGTGTTGGGAATGCTTTAATTTAGTAGCCATTTCCATTGCACCGGCTATTCTATGTATGCGTTGGGGACTTCAAACCAAGATGTGGTGCATAGTATAGGTGAAATGTAAATGGTTCGATAAAAATACAGCCACGCACGGATGGGTTTTTGTGAGCTATCGGAGTTATTTTTTCGTTTATTTTGTGGCTTCAAAGTTGTTTTTGTGACACATCTAATCAATGCAAGTACAAGACACAAGACATGGTGTCATTAGTTAATTGAGACGTGAATCTGTATTTCGATTACCTGAAATCATTGGTTTTTTTAGGCAGGAGAAAGGCTGACATGTTCTTGGACCAATTATCGGAATTTGTCACTGTTTTCAATGCTAATTTAATGTCAAACAACGGAAAACTTCTGTAAGCGAGTGAATTCTGGAATTTCTATCACTTTTCCAATATTTTCACTTGTGTTTAATGGTGTTGAAAATAAGCTTTGAAAGTGGAACGAGATGTACGAGATGTACCTTTGAAATTTCAGTTCCAGTATGATTTTTGGAAGCCTGTGCAAAATTTCAGCTCGATCGGTGAAACAATATTTCAGCGCCCGCGGTTCTAATTTAACATAAGGTGTGGTCCATTTAGTATTGGAACAAACAATTTTGATTCTTACAGCGACCCAAGTGGTCAGATTTGTAAAATGAAAGGGAAAAGTTGTTTGGGTGGTTGGTTTTTAAAGTGGATTTGGGGCTGCAAAATGGTGAGTAGACACCTGGGATGGAGCGTGCGTCCACGCAACATAGCTATGGTCCTCACAAGTTCCTACCTCATGCTTCCACGGGTCAAGAGATGACAAAGACCGCCAGCTAAGGGTTGCGTACTTAGCTGGTAGTGCAGCCTGGGCACTGTTGTCCTTCTGACTTCAGCTAGATTGAGGAGGTGCGTTCCGAGCGTCTGTCCACCAAGGAGGTGCAGCTCATACAGCGTCTGTCCTGGCATCCAACGGCTGAGTAAGAAACGCTGTATCGCGTTATCTATACATTAGGTGGCCGCCGCACCAAGGCGATGTAGGCAGCGTGACCCGGTAAAGTAGCATGCTGAAATCTTACCCTACCACGGAAAATGGAAGTATTCTTTATACGGTATATAATTTCAGATCATCCATGGAAGTTCCAAATGTTGTATAATAATTTTGAATTGTTTTCTTCCCCCGTGGCTATGATAATGCAAGTCCTTCTACAATTGCAGCAGGATCAGTAGACATGCAGACATTACAAATATAATTGTTATTATCATTTTATATTATAACATCCCTTCACAATATTATTCAATGCTATTTTCAGCTTCGCATTTGCATCGTTGTAAGTTTTGGCCCACCTAACTCACGTTGTGTATTTGAAAAGATAGGATGGTTTTTAAATTTTTTTTTAGAAAGAGGATTGTATACGACAAATTCTACAAAAAAAAAATATTCGTCGTCCAAATTAATTAATTCAAAAACTAACATTGTTTATGAGCCTACCTTTTCTATTTTACAGACATAAAGAATCATTTATGGGACCAGTAGGAAAAAAGAGTTATCGGAGAATTTCCTGTCATTCATTTTTATTTTTTTTTTTGTTTTGGATTTATTGAGTTTCCGTTTTTGGGCAGTAATCATACTCATATGAAATTTATTTGCCTACATTTTCTTTGCTATTTTGCTAGGATGCCAGGTGATCAACTTTATTTCATTATATCACGTTGGAATTTTCGCTATTTTAGAGTTTCAATCATCTAACATCGCAGCGGAAGAGGCAAATAGCGGCATTTAATTATTATATGTACATTATGTAGTAGTTCTTTACAACATCGTATTATTTCCATCATATCATGACCTTCACATTTTCATGCAACAAACCTGATTTAGGCGGTATCTGGCTTAAATACGAAACATACATTCAATTTATGACATCTAGCATTCCTTATATGTCCAGTATATAACGCAGAAAATTACAGCTGTGGTAGGCTTTTGAAAATTACGGAATCTGTGGTAGGTTTTTGCTCTTATTGCTGAATGTATTTTTCATTTCCGGTTTGCAAATGAATTTTTACCAATTCTGAGCTGATCTGATTCATGCAGCGCTGTGTGCCATTAGGCTAGTGTTTGATTTTACATTTCAAGCTTTGTCATTATTTGATCATAACTCACAATATCATTATATTTGGTAATATTGTTTTATTGATTTTACTTCAAAGATGATTAAAACATTACTTATTGTTTTTTGCCCATTTATCTTTAACTCCCTTCCACTTAAATCTTTCCACTCCTAACTCGGTAGCAATAACTAATAGGTCAGCAAAAATAAAAGCAGATTGCTATTATAAAATCAGCATCAAGTAGCAAATAGTGACCATGGCAACAGTAAATTAAAATGTATAAATGTTAGTTTTGTAAAATTTCAATAGGTTTAATAAACTTTTTCAGGATACTTCAAATCAAAATTTTGGTGAAATGCTACTATCGCTGAAAACGAACGAAAACGTGCTTAAGCGCGAACCACAGATCTCTACACTTTAACATTTTACAACATTTCTTGCATTTCAGGATCAACCGAATGAAGATCATATATCATAGATACGAATGCTTGTAGTATTTTTCATTCACATAAATATATACACCATTATATAAATATTTCATGGGAATGGGAGGGACCATCAGGGCACCCGATTGAAGCACTCTGGATGGGGAGAGTGGGAATGCCAACTCCCCATTGCTAACAGTTTGTGAATAGAGGGCGGGCTCTTCTCCCCGCCCATTGGGGCATCCTCATGCTAGATAGCTTGCTCTTTTGACCAATTGTTCAATCTTGTTGTTGGAAGGAGATTCTTTATATCCCTGTGGATACGTATAAGTGATGTTGCATATCGATCCACCCAACCCCTTTTTGGCCCTTCATACAACGGCATGATTAGGATAATCAGTGGTTATTAAAGCTTGATCAAGTCTAACAGAGAGGAGAGCCCATTGCTGTCGGACTTAGTTTCCGTGCTACAATGGGTGGTAGTACATATCATACATCATACATGGCGAATTGAAACGATATGATTCCCGATAGTTTTTCGCTGTAGTTGATGCTGCCTTGCTGACTTCCAAACGACATCACCATAGGAGTCCCGGCTAACCTAATGGGGGCTCAGTTCGAATTGAATGGGTAATTGTGTTTATCTCGCGCGAGGGTGTTTGTTTGCCAGGCAGACGATGTACCGCTCGACAATCTGCTCAGAGATTAGTAGCCGCGTGTTTCATGGCTTTTGCTCATTAAAAATTCAAATGCATCTGTACAATTACACTCGTGCTTGGTTGACTGAGAATCAACAACAATCGCTGTGGGAGCTTTCAGCTTAATTTAACTCACAAATTTCACCCGTTCCTGACAGATTGGTTTTGAACTTACCTGGAAATAAATAGAAGGAAAAAGCATTGGTTGGATTTTGCATGATTGTTTAGTTGTCTTAAAGCTAGATTGTGGAGTAAATTTCTTCCGAAAAAGCAGATCGTTGTTGATGAAAAGGCAAAATATTTCATTTAAAGGAGGGATGATGTTTCTAGAATGGAAGCAATGCCAGTTTCGTTTTGTTGCACATGTCGCCTGTGGCAGTTTACAATTAATTAGTTTAGCATTATTTTGAAAACAATGCACAATGATGTTTCTGGTTGGGTTTGTTTGGTTGGGATTTACAGGAGATTTACCGGGAAAGCAAAAACCTGTCAGTCATTCTGTAAGAAAGACGAGAGGGGTGGCATTCAGCAGACCTGGATTGATGAAAGTCAGTTGGAAATAGACCGACTTATGCAACGGGAGTATTGGATTTCACTGTTCGGTTCGGTTTCACTACTGGTTGGCTTGGATGAGGTAATTCTGCTACTTGCGAGAAACTGATACCCTGGTTGTAGGTAAGCATCCCGATATTTGATTAGAAAGCTAAATCAGCGATGAACTGAGAAAGGAGTGTCAATTTGCAAACTAATTCCAAAATAGCGGTGGATTGTTGGTCAGGTCAAATCCTGCTTTTGAAGGAATGAATGTTTATGGCATCACGATGATGCAGAGCAATTGATTGGTAAATACTAGATAGTGCTCTAGATAGAATGAGGGTAAATCCGATTTCACCGACGTCCCCTCTTTAAAACAAAGTGACAAGAAAAAAAAAGCTTCAGAGGTTTTCCTAAGGAGTTTCCTAATGCACAATATTCTTCTCCCTTATTCAACAATCACCGATCACTTTATGTAATGTTTATCACAAAGTCAAATTTTAACTATGATTAACAAATCTGGTAATATACACTCGGATTTGAAGTACAGAGGAATCTCCATGGAATCAAAGAATGAAGTAGAAACCCTATTACCTAGTTGTTTCGTTGCTGGATTTGGATACTGTGAGATTTTCATTGTTAAGAAATGTTCCGCCGTCATAAATCTCATGTCGCCCTTAAGAACACTGAGCACGTGAGCGAACCACACGAGTCCCATATCTTTAGTTTTTGGGGACTTATTTGGTTCATTTGCTCAGTAAGGTCTGTTACAAGAGTGAATGATATAATTTGTAAAAAAAATTGGGGGAAGCGGTACCTATCTTGAGCTCAATAAGCAGACCTCCAGTGGAAATCGGTGAATATGCACTGAATACCGAACACTAAGTACACAAATTATTCACAATTTATTCGTCCACTTACCGTTAATCGTTTAGCAACGCACAACACATTCGATTCTGATAATTTTCTTCCAATTTAATACGGAAAAGTTGCCACTGCTATGTACCTATTTTAATAATATCACGAAAAACATTAATCCCATCTGTGTACATATGTTAATCGTACTGATTTTAATCATGAAAAAATATAAACAAGTTACGCTCTCCACTACTACACCCAAAATTAAATTTCTCGCATGAAGTAGATCATTTGACTGCACTTTAATTGTGTTGGATAGCCTGCATATAACCAAGACAAAATGCACGGGTTTGTTTGTTATTCTTCCATGAGAATATTGACAACAAGACTCACCATAACGTTGGGCATAGAATGCTCTATGAATTGAACTAGTGTGCGTGTTGATGTGTATGCTATACAGTATGTGAGCAGTGCCGCCAAATTCAACAGAGATGGAAAAATATTATTAAATGTGGTATTTTATTTCTCGGTATATATTGAAAAAATCTACAATTAGAAGCAGATTATTATTTATGTAATCTATGGAAAAATAAAATAGTTTAACTTTGGGCGATTTGTAGCACTCCCACAAAACAGGTGATATTGATGTACTGCCAAACCCATTTCATTCGAATAAGAGTCATAATAAAATAATTTGGCAACATCAAGCGATTACGTCGATTGTAAACACGGTTCAGAATAGGTACAAGCGTATTTAAATTATTGTGAAAATTAATCCCATAGTTTTCTCGTATTTTATCACGTATTCGTAGATTCTCGTGTGGCTAGTGTAATAAGAGAAGTGTGATTTTTATGGTTTGTGCAATTACGCAACGAAAATGTATGAGGATAAAGTGCAATTAAAGAGAAAACTTGGAGTCTGGCTCGAGTATATTCCCTAGTACGGTTAGATCAGTACGACGAATTTGTAGTGCAAAGGTAAGAAATTGTGTTGAAAATCTGACTTCTCATTATTTTTACGAAATTTAAGTCTCGGAAACGTTTTTGTAGCTTTTAATTATATTCAAGACCTAATTTTATTTGCCTGGAATATATATTTTTGGTTACTGCGTCCGTTTATTGAAGAAATTAAACATCTTTTTACGTTTGAAGTTGGTTGACTGTAGAATGTGATGAATATATGTACTATGGTGAACATAGGTTCCGCTTCCCTAGATACTTTTTTGTGAAGACATTCAGTTTAATTGTTTTGGGGGGGATCTTTTGTTTGGGGGGAGGTTTTGTTGGTGTTTTGTCTAAAAAGTGTTTGTTGGTTTTTGGGGCGGGGGAGGGGGTTTTTGAGGGGTTTCCTGGAGGAAACTGGTTGCTGGGGGATAGGGTTTTATTTGGGGGGGGTGTTTTTTTGGTGGGCTTTATTTGTGTTTTTTTGGGATGTGGCGGATTTTTGTTGGGTGTTTGTGGGAACTTTTTTGGGGGGGATAATATTTTTGTTTTCTTTTTTTTTTTTTTTTTTTTCCATAATTATCTTTTAATTTTTTTTTTTTTTTTTTTCTTTTTTTGAATATTTAAAAAAAAAAAAAAAAAAATTATTATAGAGGAGTGGGGGGGTTTTGAAGATTAAAATTTTTTAAAAATTTGAAAAAAACCAGTCCAAAAAAAAAATTTTTCATCAATTTAACTCTCATATTGTGTCGGGAAGTAGATTTATTACATCAATTCTGGTTCTCCTGTATTGAATGTTTAAGCTTGTGATCACGATTCAGTAATACGTCTCATAGAAGTCAGATATCCAGGGTCATACCTTCATTTGGAGTATTTTCTTATTACGTCAAAAGTTGTGCAAGGCTTATGAAGCTGGTGAGAGACAAACCTGACTCCTGGGTAAGAATCGCAATCCATGAGTTATCACACTTCTTGTTCAGACTAAAGTATCACATGTTATGTTATGTTAAGTTATGTTATGTTGTATTGCTTACTGTTTATTTCCTGTAATAAAAGCGTTTCG
Organism: Aedes koreicus; assembly: GCA_024533555.2. Classification (NCBI taxonomy): domain Eukaryota; kingdom Metazoa; phylum Arthropoda; class Insecta; order Diptera; family Culicidae; genus Aedes; species Aedes koreicus. Next base: position 292,203 of record JAHHFK020001406.1, read on the forward strand.
TGGAAAGGAGACTCTCTATCCTTTCCGTGGGTTTCGTGTAAGTGCTTCTGCTTACGGGTCCACATTCTCGTTTTTGGCTCTTCATACAACGGAATAGTGAGGATTATAGGTATGTCCAGTTTGATCTTGCCATTAAGAGGAACGGTACTCCATGGCAAGCCCTGCACTGGTGGTGGCTTTCTATCACATCACATCACATCATCACTTGAACTAATGGGTAGTACCCCTATGCTTCTGGAGAGTATTTTCTGTTCTTTGGAGAGGTTTCTTCCTGAACTTCTGGAAATTCTTGAGCTTTGAGACAGCCTCGTTCTGCAATTCTGGAATGTATGCTTCGGAATTTCGAGAAAGCTCTCTACTGGGAAGTTCCAACAAAACTTTTGCGAAGCCCCCTGCTGAACTTCAGAGAAGTTCTCTACGGAACTTATATTTGGTATTATCATGAGCTTTCTCGAAATTTGTTCCTGAATTTTTAAGAAATTATAGGTAGTGCCCTCTCTAGTAAGTTTCTTTCAGAACTTCAGGGAAGTTTTTTTCTGAACTTCTGGGAAGTTCTTCAAAACCTCTGGAAAATTCCGTTTAAATTTCTTCTACCTCTTCCCTAAACTTTTTCCTGAAGTTCTGAAAAGTCCTCTCCTGGACTTTGGGGAAGTTCTCTCCCGTACGCTTGATTAGTATGATCTCGACCTTTGGGAAGTTTGTTCCTGAATTTCTGGGATATTCCCGCATTACCTACTAAGAAATGCTCTCTTTCTCTTGCTTCTGAGAAGTTTCTTTTTGACCTTCGGAGAAGTTTTTATTTCAAGGAAGTCTTTTATGAACTTCGAGAGAGTGTCTTTTGAATCTCTGAGAAGACTTCTTCTGAATTTTTAGGAAGTGTCCCTTATATTTTTGGTGATTTCTTCCAATACTTCTAGGAATCTAGGACCAATTTCATAAGCCACTTTACTCGTACGTACTTTTGAGGAAAAATAAGAGTTCTGGGATTAATTTAAAAAGCTCATCACTCTTACGGTTTTTTGAGTCATCCGTGAGGCCACCGACTGGGCTTGATTTAATGTTTGTCAAGGAGGCAACCTCGGCGTAGTGGTAAACTTCCATTCTTCTCACGTCAAAGTCACGAGTTCGAATCTTTAGTTTTATTATTCGGTTTAGCTTATAAAATTCGTATTTCGTGAAATTTCCTAGTCAAGAGATCAAAATTAATCAAATTGCCAACATAGACATGAAATTGGTTTTGGTGGCATTTTCTATGCTGTGATCAGTCAGTCATATTTTTATTCAAACATCCTTCTTGCTTCTCTCGAATTGTTTGGCGAATATATTATTTGAATCGTTATAAAACAGAAGTTAGTCACTCTACCACGTTGTGCTTGTGTTGATCGTGTTTCGGGGTGCTGAAAGGTGTTTTTTTTGGGTGTTTCTGAGTTTCAGCATGTTTGTCAAAACTACAATCGAAAAATCATGCTTATTGGCAACCAGCTGAAAATGATGTAAACATGCGTGTGAGTGATGCCAGAAATGACGAAAATTTGTCTTGTGGTGGTGAGGTATTTGAAGTGTGTCGGAGTGTGTTTCTGAGGGTGGCCGAGGGACCTACCTCTTATTTTAAAATATTATAAAATGATATAAAATGTCTTGTAAATAGCTACTTCAGCATACTTTCTAATATTAACAAATTTGCTACAGACTTCCAATGAATATAGATGTAGGCTTTATTTATTTATTTATTATTTATTTTGTGTACAGTTTCTTAACTGGCGTCACACGTCAGTACATCAAAAGATAAACAATATACTATGGAACTTTTTTTTTTGTTTATTTGTTGTTGTAAATTTCATCTGACATATGTTTGTCTTACTGAATAAATCAGTTAACGCTGGCATTAAAATAGTCTTCTTATAAAGGTAGTCAATGGCATATTAAACTCGAAAAAGGAATAAACACTATTATTCGTGGTCGTATCGCTAGTTCAGGGGCATGGAAGCTCAATTGATTGAGAAATTCCTGAGAGTCAATTTCACCGGTGATCACCTTAGCCGCAAAAACAGCTTGCATTCTAAAGGTTGGTAAAGAAAGTAAAGAAAGTTAAAAGAAGAGTCATTCCGACGCATTTGTTGTAGTTAATCTACATAAAAAGTACTTTTCATAAAATATATCAAGAAACTCAGAATATAGCGTCTGTGTTGTTTCAATGCATTTTGAAAGTGTATCCGAATTTATTGATCACGGTGTATATAGTGTTTGAGCCTTGGAGCTAAAAGCCGTTCACGAACCTCTGAGGTGACTGTCTTTGAAAAGTCAAGCGATTCCGATAGGTGGCCTCCTGCATGCAGGATTGACACTAAAGGCCCTTATTTTAAAAACCTTGCGAGAATTCTTCGAACGGTTATATATTTTTATTTGTGTACCACAGGGGTGCTCCGATTTGCGATGCACAGGGGGTGTCGCGTACAACACGATAGAACGGCATTCCACTCAGTAGTCGAATGCCAACACCATTGTAATAAACACTACATATATAATAGTTCTAAAGTCAAGCGACGCAGTGAAGTGTTTTCAATTTCTCCCTCCGATCGAAGCCACAGAACCAGCCTTTTTCAAGGCTAGAGTTGAAGAATTTTCTCTACCGTAAACCGGACCAGTGACCTACCCCAAATCATTCCACACCGCCGTTGCCAGGCGTGAGAGCTACCGAAGAGGATTCCCTGGCGTGGACAGGGGGATTCACCACCAGGTCACATGAAAAATCGCTAAAATCTTTTTTTTAAATGCATTCATGAATGGTTGTGCGAATTAGAAAACCCCAGCTATAAATAAGAGACCCTGATAAGGTTTGTATCCACAATAATCCGGACACCTTCAAATAACCGTAACTTTTGAAATATTGCCCGTCAGAGTGGAAAATTACGCTGAGGTATAGCTGGTAGTCTTTGATGAAAAAGACAATGGTTGGTATTTACATTCCATGTTTTGAGTTCAAGATGGCGACGAATGGAAAGCACGTGCGCGAGCGGATTTTGTACGAACGTAAGGAAAATCCTTATGGGAATTTGCAAAAAAAAATGGACTTACGATAATCTACTGTTCACGATGTGCTGAAATCATCTTTGGAACGTTTTACGGCCGAGAAGAAATCGAGAAGTGGATGACGTGCTGATCAATGAACAATGGACGTGCTGATCCCGTCATGGACCGAACGGTGAAGAGGATATAGAAGGAAAATCCGAATCTCTTTGTTCAAAAAAATAGGAATGTCACCTGGTTTAGTCCAAAACTCAAACAGTGTCGTTTAAAGTAAAAATAGTTCCAAATCGCAGCGACAAACAAAACTTGACAGCCAAATCACGGGCTCCACCTTTGTACCGCGAATATTTGACGTAGCTTCCATGCGTTGTTATGGACGAATTAGAAAATTATTGTCCTGGAGGATTTCAAGCAGCTTCCAGGTCTTGTTTTCTAAATATTTCGCTTTGGCCCGAAAAACTAAAGCTGAGTATTTTAGGGCGGAGGAGGCGTCAAAATGCCCCAAAAAATACCTTGTTTGGCAAGCAATTTGCACGTGTGGCAGAAAGAGTAAGTCCTCCGTTACTACAAGCACAATCTATAAAGAGATTTATTGGAAAGAGTCGCTGCAGAAGCAATTGCTACCTTTCATCAAAAACTACAAAGAAAACCCTTTGTTATGGTCCGTTCGTCATCATTCCATTATATAAAACTGTGATGGATTGGCAAGAAACAAATCAAGTGAATATTGTACCAAACACCGCAAATCCGAAAAATTGTCAAGAGGTACGTCCAATTGGGAGATATTGAGCTCTGATAAAGCGGAAGCTTTTGGGAAAGAAACAAGGAATCAAATACTTCCGACAAATTCTGACAAAGATGGCCACCACGGTTTTTGAAGATTGTTTACAAACCGTAATGGAAGGAGTTAAGCGCAAATATAATGTGAAACTTGTGTTTTAATTATGTTTTGAGGTGTCCCGATTATTATGGATACAGACCTTACACTATAGTTTAAATACACAAATCTAGTCTTTTATGGGGTAATCATAATCTGAAGCACACGCGATAAGATCATAAAATCGAAGAAATAAACGGATCAAAAGGATGCCTAGCTTTTGCGGCTCAGACTTTCAGCAAATCCAAAGAAATAGGTGTTGAGATTTTACTTCGTCCATAGTTCCAATGATTTATGATTTATGTAGACTTTATGATGATTTAATTCATACTGATACTGAGAAACAAGTATCTTTATTCGCTGATCCTTTTGACATCACACAAACATACCAATAGTGGAGTAGCTAGTTCACGTTCACGCTAGTACAGCCTGATTCACGTAAAGATGCACCACTAGATATATTTGGAACAAACTCATGGACCGGTGACTCTGCATCGTCAGATCAGTCAATGCCGTTGCTAGTAGTTTTATAGACGATAAGAATGGGAATTGCATGATCAGAGCAAACCATGACAATACATTCATCCCACTTAGGAGCTCTTCCGGCTCAAAGACAACCGATACCAATCATTGCGTTGGAGAAGGCGAGCCAGTATCGCATTGAACAATTTCATTGCTTATCAACTGAAGTATCCAGGAAGGGAAGTGGAATCAAATAAACAGAAATTGGATCTACCGTAGATGATTTGATTAACTCTGGAGCATAAGGAAACGAATAAACTTGCGTTCGTAGGAGAGAAAAAAGCACTATTTCGCAATATCCCAGCCACTGACTGGAAATATTTAATTGCTTTTTATTTCTCCCCTATCCTGGGGGTTGCTTTTAGCCCTATTTACGTTCAGATGTATCTTACGGGTGAAGTAGGTTCAGTTTTTCTTCGCCATACCGACATGCATCATATCGACAGAAATCCTATTATCGTGTCCCATCGCCCATAAATTCACGCTACATGGAAAACGCATCCGAATGAGCATCGTTCGGATTTGGTTCGTCCGTCTTTTTTGTCCCTCAGCTGCAGCGGACGGGAAATAATATTGCCTCCATCCTGTTTCTGGTGATGATGCTGGCTGATGATGTAGCACTAGGTAGCTGTTTTGTGGTGATCGCACAACCATTGCCCATCATCATCCTCTTCAGAGTGCCTCCGGCCGGCACCAGAAGCTGCAGCGGACGGTGACGGTCAGTGGCCGCGGTCGAGCGCCATTTTGACAATTTCGGACAGTTAGCTGGCGGATGAATGGACGGATTCCAACGATGATGGTCTGTGACTGTTGTGATGCTGTTGCCTACTGCACTGTGGGTGCAAAGTTGTTCCCACCCACACTTGTTAAGCGAGTGCATTTATTCACGAAAGCTTCTGCGGCGGTGGTTGCTGTCCGGGTGATGGATTCGTCGCAGATGGCATTTATGGTTTCACCTGGTTCACAATCCCGAGCGGGAGATGGTGGTTCGGTGGATTTTCCAGCACGTTTGACGGCCGGGATCGCTTTGGCCCCACCAGTTATGATTTTTCGGTCCATCGGGATTTGGGAATTGATTTAATGGTGTATGGGTGTGTATGTGCGGGAAGTGTCCGGGGTAGGCTGGGAATAGTTCAATCCAATTACCGTCATTGAATTTCGATAGGTTGTTGGATATGGTTTGTTATATGTAGTGGTTGCTATTGCCAAGGATGACCATTCAAATTTGGTGGTGTCTCTTCTGGCGTTTCGCCACCATTTCTGGTATCCTGGCTATGAAAAACCGACGATGGGCTTGATAATGATTTACACACAAGGACTGTTGTGAAAGTTGATCGTTTCGAAGCATCAGTGGGTTGTAACTGTTTTGCCATTACAGGGTGTCCCACAAAAGAAGTCACTAGTTTTCACTCTTGATTTATTTTAATTGTGTAATTTTAACAGCGATATTGATAATACCCATTTTGACTGTACCCTTTAGACCGCTTATCGATCAAGATACATAAGCGATTCCATTTGTTTGCATCAGCCACATTAAAGCTATGTCCATTTAGAATCCGGAAAAATAAAATCATCTGGTAACGAATTGACGTACAAATAAGTTAAATACATCAAAACAAAGGAAATTCACGATACTTTAAGGAAAAAATATCAAATTAAATCATTTCCCTTTATTTTTAATGAAAATTCGCACTTTCTTCTTTATTCCTGCCATCAAACGCTGCACACCTCCGGAGTCAACTTCCTTGGCACATTTGTTCCACATTTTGGTCATCTGAGTCGCGTCCCGAGCCGCTTTTCCACTTTTCTTAAGCTTCCGCTTCATTATTGCCCAAAATCTCTCGATGGACTGGAACTGCGAGATTTATGTTTTTATCGATGAAATCTACGTTATTATCGTGGTACCACTGGATGACTTCTCGGCTGTAGTGGCAACTCGCCAAATCTGGCCAAAACTTCACGGGACCTTTATGGGCTTTAATGAAAGGTAGTACGTGGTTTTTGAGGCATTCCTTGCACAGCTTCGAGTCCATAGTTTTATTCGCCACGATCACTTTGGTTTTTGCTCCGCAGGTGCATATCCCTTGCCAAATCATCAGTTTTGACTACGTCTGTGTTTTCAATACTGGGGTGCACGTTCGAATTGCGAAAATTTGAAGCGTCACGAAAAATATATAGGTTTTGAACGTTAATAACTAAGTCATTCCACAATTGATTTCCAAAATGTTTGCACCAATCGATCGAGACGTTTTCTACGCTTCGATTTCAATATTTAAAACTATTGATTTTTAACATGCAACTAATAAAATTAACGCAAATATGAAGTGATGTCTTATAATGTCGATTTTTCATAGTAAATTTACCAAATACACAGTACTTTCCGCGCACAGACTTCATGTTTAAGTAAAAAACGTCTCCTAGGCAGCCATGAATGTTATATAAAAGGTACACCTTCGAATTTTGATTTAGTTTTCCGGCGGTCGTGGAGCTGTGCAGGGTAGGATCTGCAGTTAGATCGTAGTTGGCGGCTGTACTGTGCCCAGAGAGGCGTTGGTGCAGTTGGCAATTGTTGCCAATGCTCCCGTCAATCTCGCTGCGAGAAACATGGCTGCTGAAGCCTACGAGTTGGCGGGAAAAAGCCGCCCATGACAACGAGACAAGAATCAATCATCCCACGAGATGAACCAAGAAAGAAAGCCCAAGTTCAATCGCGAACTGTTTCTCCCCCGTCAACTAAATCCGTCCTTTTCAGGACGACCAAATTAGTTTGTCAACTAAAGAGTTTATTTGGTTGAAATTTTCTCTTGTGCTGTTTTAAATTTCCATTATCGGCTGAACATGGCATTGCTTTGAACGCCGTGTCCCGGAGTAAATGGCAAAGCGCGTTGAACAACTAATGAACCAACAGATCCATAACTATCTTCTACGCGTTAGAGATAGTCTCAACCGTCGTAGAAAATACAACCGGGCCGTATCATAGCTAAGAGCCACCAAATGCTTTCTAAAGAGTGTACAATAGAGTTTTCTGGGCCCTTTTCAGGACTAACTTAAATCAATTAGCGGATGGCCCTGACGTGTATGGGAATTCAATTGCTGCGTAGTCCTACATCACCTTTGCGCACAACCCCATTGGGCTGTACCTTGTAGTTTTTTTTTTTTGGCAAATTTGTCCATAAAAGCAAACCTAAACTTCACAGGAACATCTCCTCGTGCCGTCGCCATATAGAATTTTTGGCCAGGAAGCTGTCCGAAATCCATTTTGACGAAGGTTTCATCGTCGATGAGCAGGCTTCCTTGGTACTTCGTCAAAACCTGCTGGTACAATTTCCGAGCTCGAGTTTTGGTGACGAAACTTTGCTTCAACGTTCTGTTTGGTTGCTTGCTGGCTCGATAAGAACGATATCCTGCTCGCAAACGAATTCTTCAAACGGTACTGCGAGCAAAAGCGTATTTTTGTGCGATTTCATTATCTGATAGTCCAGGGTCTGCTCTGACGGTTTTCAACACCTTCTGGTTCAGCTTGCGGTCTTATGTTCCACTACGACGCTTATCTTGAGGCACTTGATCCACGCTCTTTCGCTCCCTGAAACGTTTGAGCACATCATACACGGTTCATTTGCGGACCAAGTTGGATTATCAACGTGGGTGTGCAGAATTTTTTCTCTCCTCCCGGCTTCCATCTGGAATAACTTTTGACTCACTGCACGAAACACCGTGAAATTGATACCACAGAAAGTGGGCGCCTAGGATAACAAACCGCTGTAAAAGATTTTTTGCAGCGGTCACTTTCCGCTGCAACACAATAAGTGATTCCGGATGCTTACTGGACAGAACTTTAGACCGTGTCAGGTATTCAATAGCCTTAAACAATTCGGAGTTAGTAAGCGTTTTGTCCTTTATTCCTTCAAATGGTTCAAGGAAACTGGATATGTCCATGTTAAACAGAATGAAGGTGCCAGAGGAACTGCCAGAACGAAAAAAATGATCAAATGTTTGAGGGAGCAAATAATACGGAATTCGGCCGAGACTGGTCGTAAAGTGATCAATCAAAAGCGGAGCATAGCATGCATCTTCACCATCTCCTGCAGATAGGGCCATACAAAGGGATTTACTCTAGACCGGCTCAAGAAACATTTGGTTAACCTTTGGGACCAAATTCCTCAGCGTGTCAGGTGCGAAGCATTTTCAGAGTAATTGTGCAAAATTATCAAGAAAATTACGAGAGATTTCATTTGACTTTAAACGGCTTGTTTTCTATAACATGTATCTCTCAAATTAAAAATAAATGATATGATTTGGTTGATTTGTTTCGCTGTAATCCCATTTTGTTTTAGTGACACCTATTGTGAGACACCCTGTTAATGTAAAAGATCGGGATGGTAATGGTGCACTTTTCATAACGTTTCGCTGAGTCAGTTGGCGAAAATGGAAGGTGTAAGCATCGGAGCAGTTCGTAACGCGATTCGAAGGTATGATGAAGAGTCTTCCTTTCAGCACAAGAAAAAAAATCTGGACGTGAACCGAGCCCTGTGTGTAAAAAGGGATTTTCGTTCGAGATGTGGCAAAAAAGCTGGGAACTTCCAAAAAAAACGTCGACCGAGTAAATACACGAAATAAACTAAGGACTTTCAAGAGGCAGAAGAATCCAACACGAAGTGAAAAACAAGCAGCATCTGTCAAGCCAAGGGCCCGTAAACTATACGATAAACTTCTGTGTGGAAAATCGGCATGCGTAATCATGGATGATGAATCCTACGTGAAATTTGATTATAAGACGCTTACGGGCGACCATTTATATAAGGTTTGTGCTGGTCAAACTGTTGAAGATGCCGATATGTTAATTTTTACCGATAAATTCTGTAAAAAGCAATGGTTTGGCAAGAAATTTGTGAGTGTGAAATGCTTTCAAATCTGCTTGTAACAAGCGATACGATTACTGCTGATGTGTGCGTTCGGGAATTCTTGGAGCGGTGCCTGCTTCCCATGATCCGGAAACATAATAATCCAGTACTTTTTTTGGCTGGATTTGGTATCAGTGCACTACGCGAAGGATACGGTAACCTGGTACAAAGTCAACGGAGTTGAATTCGTACCCAACGAGATAAATCCTCCAAACTGTGCGCAGGCAAGGCCAATTGAAACTTTTTGGGTTCGACAAAGGCGTATTTGCGCAAACATGTGAAGGCAGCGGATTTCATCAAATCTTCTGAAAGAGGATTGGAAAAAAGTATCAAAAATCATTGGCAAACAGTCTGTGCTGAAGTTGATGAGCAGTGTTAGATCAAAAGTCCGCTCTTTGGTGTACGATTAAATGGATCTTGGAAATGTCACGTTGAACTGAAGAAAAATATTTTAGAGAATATAAAAATGCAATAAAAACTCAATTTATTTAAAAATCGAGCTCGTATTTTTATTTACAAATCATACTTAGACTTACTGGGACACCCTATAAGTTCAGATGATTTCAAATCATTCCTTGAGCATTCTCCATTCGACAGGCTGCCTGTACCTGTGGATTGAAAAATGCCATTTCCATAGCAATCGGGACCATCAACCAGGAAATTTACGTGAACGAGTGTCTGGAAAAACGTCTGCTGTCTTTCTTGAAGTAACACAATTGTTCGGTGCTGTTTTGGCTGGATTTGGCATCCTGCCTCAACGAAAGTTAGGCCATGGAGTGTGTAAAGGAATTAAATTGATTGTACATAAGTTTGAGTCGATTGAGATAAACTCGGCTTATTTCTCTGTAGCTTGAATACTTCTTGAGAAACGGTGCAATAACAGAAAACTTGTTGTGAAAACATACATCGAATCTTTGCTTTCCATCGATCCAATGCGCAAGGAATTCTATGAATCATTGGTGCGTTTGATTGATGAATTTGAGCGCAATTCATATATGATCCAGAAGATGGATGTTGAGACCAAGGGTGGAGTGTACTTCTCGCGCACATGCTTTGAACACGCTTCGATGATTCCACGGATAAAAAATGGGTGCAGCATCACAAATCCTAGGTACAGCATCACAGCCCCCCCCCCCCCTCCTTTGCTCAGTCGGTAAAGGCGCGGCTACAATGCAACACCATGCTGGAGGTGGCTGGGTTTGATTCCCTGTCTGGTCTAAGAATTTTTCGTTACGGAAATTTTTTCGACTCCCTGGGCATGTACTTGCCACACAATCATAATAATGCAAAAATGGTACCTGGCATCGAAAGCTCTCAATTAATTACTGTGGAAGTGCATTTAGAGCACTAAGTTGAGAGCAAGCAATAAGCTAATTGTGAAAGCAATAAGCTTGAAACGCTAAGAAAGAAAGGAAGCATCACACTTTGCATACTAAAGTTTCAATGTATGAGAATGTGATAGAGTTTCTGCTTGTTCTTGTTTCCGTCAGTCGTTGATGCTACAAAGTTTCCATCTTTAATACCAAATTTCCGGACCATATCCTCCCTTGCGCTGAACTGGCCGGCTTGACGTGCCGCAAGGGCTCAGTAGGGATCAAGACCCGAAGCTAAGAGTCAGTTCCATTGTGGTTATATCACATTTATTAGCAGAGCAGCACATCGAAATTTTAGGTTCATTATTCTTTATATGCTTTACAATTTCAGATCATCCATGGATATCCCAAGTTTTGTAAAATAATTTCAAATCAATTTTTTATTTTCTGGTGGCCATGATACATTATCTAAGCTTTCAGGTTCATGATGGATGTGCGGGTCCGTATACAATTGCAGCAGAACCACAATCTGCAGACACGTAAATACAAATGAAATTATTATCGTTTTATATTATAACATCCATTCACTACATTTTGTATGCTTTTTTATAAGTCATTTTCAGCTTCGCATTTATGCATCCTTGTCAGTTATAGCTCATCTAACCTACGTTATGTATTTGAAAAGATAGGAAGGTTTTTATTGTTTTTTTTTTTAGAAAGGATCATATTCGAAAAATTCTACTTACAAAAGCACTTTCCTTCTTCATCAGAAATATATATTAATTCAAAACCAAACAGTTTACAATCATTCATTTCCTATTTCACAGACATGAGGAATCATTTATGGGTGTACAAGAGCTATAGAAAAATTCAATTTCCTAATTTTTTATTTTTTTAGTTTTATTAAGATTCAGTTTTTAGATTCATACTCATCTGAAATTTATTTCGCCTTATTATTAGCTGTCTTCAGTTTTTCTAATATTATTATGACATTAATACACATCTAATTTTTATTTTCAGTAACATACCAGTAGATGTCATATATATCTTGTACCTACGCTTATTATGTTCTCTGACTATTATTGTGAAAACAAATTCTAATATTAGTAAATCTTATTTCAATAGAAACTGCAACAGTCTTTCGATGAGTGGATGGTCAGATTAGTTACGGATATATGTATTCTACTATAGTTTACTGGCTTGCTGGTATTATTATTTTATATTTTAACGTCAGTTTATTATTTTATGTTGTGATATTAAATGATGTTACATAATTGCATTTAAATTCATTTCATTAAAATCGCTAATTCAGATGAGACTCACTACATAAATTATTGCAAGGTTTACTATTCTATTGCTATATAATTTCAGATTATCCATGGATATTCCAAGTTTGATGAGATAATTTTAAATCAATTTTTTTTCTCGCAGCTACATTGTCTAAACTTTCAGGTCCACAAATGGAATTGTTATTATCATTCTTATATTCATTCATTATATTATTTGTCATTATAATATTCATTCGCTATATTTATTATAATTATAATATCAATTCACTATATTTTATACATTACTATATGACAATTAATATATATTGGGAAGGGAGGGAGCATCAGGGTATCACTCAAGCTGGAATTGGACAATGGAGTGGTATGACAACCAGCGTCTGGGAGGGAACAAACAGTATCATTTTCTTTATCCTACCGATTCGATTGTGGTACTGTGAATTCTACTCCAACAATTTCAGTGAGAGTGACGCGCCCTTCTTAACAAGCCATCCCGTAGAAAGCTTAATGAGTATTGCGAATTGGGTTATTCGATTTGTTGGATCGTATCGTTGGAAGGAGATTCTTATGTTCCCGCGGGTTTCGCGTAAGTGTCTCTGCTTACGGGTCCACCCCACCGTTTTTGGCCCTTCATACAGCATTACTGTGAATGCAAACCGGTAACTCAATTTGATCTTGCTATTAAGTGGAGCTGCATACATGACAAGGTCTTAGAAGGGATGGTGGCTACTTTATCCATACATACAATTTCCGGACCATATCCTTGACCATTTCCAAAACCTTTTCAGCAGGTAGTGATCCACGAATTTTGCCGAGACCCAGGTTGTAGAATGATCCGTCAGCGAAATGGGCATTCACGTTTAAGTAGCGCTTGTTGCTTAGACTTGTCCACTCGTCCAGAGTGAGACTAACCAGTTCACCGCTATCGATACGCTTCACTATTTCATCCCGCGTTTGCTGCTGAGCGTATCCATAGTATTCGGCGACCAGCTTCATGACGGATGTATTCGACGTTGGTAGGGAGTATCCACGATCTGCGATCGATTGTCTGATGAACTTGCTGTTGGTGATTGCATTGATCGAAAATCCGTCCTCTGCTGCCAGCCGAGCTAGAAATTCCCCCCAGTGACTGACGTTTAACGAACTTGAGCATCGATACTTGTTTCACTGGGACATTCGGTGTGGATGATTTCACTTTCGCAGCAGACTCACTAGGATTTTTGGGGGGTTTGGAATCCATGTCGTGTTTGTTCTTCATGTGCCGAAGCAAGCCACAGATCGAAGAGCCCTTGCTCGCACTTCCGACATCGTGCTTTTTATTTGTCATCCGCAATTCTATCGAAGTGTTTCCAAATTTCAGCCATGCCTTTAAAATAATTGGATGTAAGGCTACATTAGCACTAATTTTGTATTACTACTTACTTTGAAGTAAAGGCAATCCGAAATTATTCAATGAACACAGAAGTAGTAATCAGTGAATGAAAACAATGTTTTGAATGGAAATGACAGCTTGCGTCGTTTTGCGCGCGCGCGCGTGTGTGTTAAATGTGTAGACAAAAATGCGAATGCCTACTGAACCAACACAAAAGGAATGATGCATTTTCATGAATGATGTATAAAATCGATGTAGGTACAGTAAATATGTATGTTGGCGTTGTATGGGTTATATTTAATTCGCGTAAACGGTACACTGAAATTTAATGTGTATCCCGGGAATCCCGGGATTTTCGGGACGTTGAGAAATCTTATCCCGGGACTCGGGAAATCCCGATTTTTTCAAGATCCCGGGATTTTTGTCCCGGGATATCCCGGGTTGGAACCTCTAGATAAGACCTGATCCAGTAAAGAAAGTGGACACCTGTTTATCAATGGTTTAGGGTTAAAGCTTAGCGAAAAATAGTGAATTTTCGCGAAGTATGTAAAAACATTGTTTACTTTGGCAACACACCTGAAAAATCGAAAAAAATGGAGAAATTACGAACGATGGGTCGGATCAACTTATCAACTCGCAGATTAATTCTGCACAAATGGTTTTCCGAAAAGTTGTCGTTTCGAGAATTGGTAAAAAGCGTGAAGTGCACTAAAGCTCCAGTGTTCAAGATTGTTAAGAAGTGTAGAGAAACGGGCTCTCTTGAAGATTAACCAAAAACTGGGCGCAAAAAGGGGGCATGGTCCCAGAAAAAGGAGCTGGCAGCGGTACGTCTTTTTAAAACGCATAAACCGTGTTCTGTTCGTGAAATTGCCAAAAAAAGTGGACATTAGCGTCGGAACTGTGCAGAATATCACAAAGCGTAACAGTATCAGACCCTAAAGGAAGCACATAGCAGAAAGCACCCAAAAGGGCGAATTCAAAGAAAGCTTCTTTGATAATACGGTCCCAGAACTTTTATGATGTTCTCCTCCAAAAGCCGAACCGGTACATTTTGATGGACGACGAGACGTACGATCATACCAGTACACTTTCGAGGCCCGCAATTTTCAACGCAGAGGACAGATGTGCCTGATGATATGTGATACATTTAGTGTAAATTTTATAAATTTAATAAAAATATCGCAATATTTAGTTAAATACTGCAGTAGCGTTCCAAAACCAGATTTTGCAACATCCAGAAGATTACCAGGGAGGCCAAAAACGGTCCCAATTATGCTAGGTTATGTTGATTTATTGTTTTTTTTTTTAAAAAATAACATGATTTATCACTGAGAAAGCAATATGATCCACAATTTCCGATAAAAACCCTACCTTATCGAAATCTGGAATAACTCTGGGTCCAGAAAAATGAAGAAAAAGTCATGATTTTTTTTATTAAACAAAACGCGAATGATTTTTTCCATCCTTGCTACCCGTAGACCCTGCACCGTCACTCACGTCAATCATAGGCGCCTCCGGACCTTGTAAGTATGTTTTGGTGGTTAATTTTCAAAAAACTTACGGATTTTATCTCCCACTAAGGCTGGCTGAAAAGGTCAGCGAATGTAAACTAACTGAAGATTCACGAGGACGGAGACTAAATCTTGTGAAATAGTCGGCTAGATTGATCGAATGCGATCACCATAGCATAGCATAGCAAAACATAGCATTTTCATCATAAAGGGTGAAAGGGTCAAAAATTGGTGAAACATGATTACGTGCACACTGATTAGTTTATTACATAAATGATCAATCTTTATGTCTTTTTGAAGTTCATGCGACGTAGTGAGTTTTTCTCAGTCGGATAGTGGCCGTTTGAATCCTTTTATAAATCCACAATGAAGTGAATTGTTGCCATTTCCAAATTTAAACCGAGTATTTTTTTTATACGGTCAACTTTCTACCGACCAATCTATAAATTTCCGACTAAATAGTCATAGCAATCCATCAAGTCCATTTCCCTTTGATAAAGTAGTTATTTCCAACACTGCTCTCCCAAATCTGCCTACGAATGTCAAAGAACCGTGTGAAATTTGGCAGAACGCAGCGTGTACCAATTTCCTGCAACTATTTGGTCCATTTGCTTCACTTCCATGTAGCGCGTACGATTCCCCGCTGGTCAGATCAGAATTTCCGGACTAGTACGCGGATTTTTAATTAAAACGTCATTCCAACTCGCTGACGTAAGGCACCGTTGACGACGACGATGCCATCGCACCGGGGAGGGGAAAAATAGCCGATCAATGTTTGGTGTACCTGCAATAAGCGCCCGAGCTGCATTCATATTATAAATGAGTTTCTATTAATATTCCCCGTACCTATCGCTGGGTTGGAAATGTGTTGACATTTTAAAGAATTGCACCGTGGGAATTCATTTATGACTGGTTGTTTGAATGATGTTTATATCTTAGCCTCAGCCACTAACGAAGACGTTGTTTTTAAATTTCACTGGACGATTGACAACACCATATTCCTTAAAAAATTCACTTAAAGTACACATCGTGAGTAATTTCTCACCGTGCACAACGTTCTAACTCTTTTTCACTTTCAATTTGGATGCTGAAATTAAATAACCCTTGGAATGTGCCAATTATAGTTTCATGCACCAGTATCCATCTGTTCAGGTACATTTGAAGCCAGCCACGACCAGAAGTCGGCTCGCAGACTGGCGGCAGTTGTAGAATAAGGTGACACCGATTTGCAATCCGAGCGCGTGGGTGGCAAATGGCATTTCCTCCTGTCCTATCACAGGATTGAAAAAAAAAATACACAGAATACGGGAAAAGCCGGAACCGCACCAGCTGGGCCATAATTAGAATTCAATTAAATTGTGATTCATTTCCATCCGTGTGCCATCCAGCTACTGGCTATTACCACAGTCTATTGCCTCCCAGCTGAGGGGCGCCACCTAGCAGGGCTTGGATGACATAAATAAAACTGATGACAATTAGGTTGTGTTCGTTAACATTATTATCATTTACATTAACATGGCCATGGCTCCACAAACCGCTGACTGCTGGAAGTACCGCACTGGGCTGGAATGATTTTGCAGAATTGCAGGAACCAAATCCTCTTGCTGGTGTTGACATAATCAGTGTGGTTTTTAATTTGGTGCCGATCGTTGCAAAAGGAAGGAAGGAAAAGTAGCAGAGAAAATGTGGAACTTTGTCGCTTTCCATAATTTATGACTGCAGTTGTTCATATTACTATGCACGTTTAACTCCTACACGTTGATGCGATGAGCTTATAATTGAATTACGCGTAATTGAAGTTGATCGGGCGCACATTTTCAGACACACAAATACTTGCACCGGCGAAAACTGTGCAAATGGAATGATTTTGTGCAAATATGTGCAAATATGAGCACTTAATTGAAATTGAAATCACAAGCATCTACACGTGTAGAATTACGAGGCTGATTATATGAAACAATTGGAAATGAATTTCGGGTGACCGGAGCTGCCACATGGTGGTAATTCAGGCTGACGATTTTCTAAATTTCTATTCCTCGCTTATTGGTGAGTGACTTTCTGTCAGAGGTAGATAATTTCATGGTTTCAGAAATTCAGTTGTTTAAACCATAGTTCTACCCCTAGCAGGGAGTTCAGACGGACGACCGATTAATCTTGAATAAAGGAAATATATCTTATCTAATTGATAGAGAGGAGTGACGCTCAAACCAAGCTATGTAGCTAGAAATTCCAAAACAACACCCAAGCGTCTGATCTTCATGTCAGGAGTGACTCAAAACAGCGACTGTTCCCCATGTCAGGGGTGGCTGAATCACCATCCATATTCCAGCGAGGGACTCTAAATTTAACTGTGCCCTCTGAAAAACTGAGGGGTTGGCGTTAAGCCTTTCAAGCCAGCACAAGAGCGTCATCAGCAGAATACGGACCGGAACAATCGTTAAAGACCACAGCAAAGAAACAGGACTAGTGATTGGAGACTCATAAGCACCCGCGTAGGGTCAAAATTGAACACACGCAAAAGTGAACCATTCATGGGAGAAAATGTCACGACATTCTTGTACTGTTTTCTAAAGGCGACAAAATATGTCTACTGAACCAGCCGATAGTTTAATAAAAAGTTGTGACATTGATTTTTGTCGCTTAGAATTTCGATGATTGCTGTTACTCATAACCAAAGCTTACGAAAAAAGTGTGTCTTTAATCAACACTCTTAAAAATAATTAATATTACGAGTGATGTGATCCCTGTTGCACGTAAATACATTCAGACTCAAAGATAAAAATGACTCAATTGTATGTTCTATTGGATGCATTGTTAAACCCTAATTTGAAACTCAAAATAATAAATACTGACACACTCAAAGTTACGTTCTGGATGCCAAATTTACAAAAGCTACTAGAATATATTTGGTAACCTCAAATCCAAGTCCGTAAAGCATTAAGAAACTAGCCACTTGATTGAATACTGGAATATGAAAACCTTAAATTTGCATGATCCCTGACTTTGGTGCTATAACAATATCAGAATTATTTTTAACGCAGTCAGCTCGATGCGTCACGACCAGTTACAAGTAACAAGTTCAAATTTGTTGTCTCCCGTAATACAGGGTGTCTCAAAATAGGTGTCACTAAAACGAAATGGGATTACAGCAAAACAAATCAACCAAATCATAATATTTATTTTTCATTTGAAGGATACCGTTTGAATGTTATAGAAATAAACCATATTAATTCAATTCGAATCTCTCGCCCTGTTCCTTGACACACTTTGTGCAAACGCTTTGTACACCAATCGCAGCTGGCACGCGCGATTTCCTGAAGACTTTTCGTAGGGCCTGAATGTTGAAGCATATAACTCCAAACAAAGTAGTCAAGTGGGTTGAGATCCGGTGAAGATGCAGGCCATTCTTCGCTTGTGATGAAATCGGGCAAATATTCCGCGCGCACCATGCTTGTGTCTTCTTTGCCTTGTGAGCTGGAGCTGAGTCCTGTTGGAAACAATATGGTGTATTGTTTGTTGATTTTTACGTTAGGTTCTATGAAAAGGAGAGGTAGTTTTCCTTTTCGTGAAACGGCGCCCTATACCATGATTTTCGATACATTCTGATGGCGTTCTACAGCTAGTTTATCTTTTGGAATATTGGCAAGACTTTTGCCATACACACGATCATTTTGTTGATTATGACTGTCCTGAAGGAGGAAGAGCTTTTCATCCGAAAATAAAATCTCGCAGTCACCGTGCCGAACCAACAGATTTCTGCTTCTTTGGACACTGGCTTGCTTTTGATGCTCCGTCAACCCCTGAACTCGTTGTTTCTTGTACAGCTGGCATTCCAGATCATGTCTGCCCAAGTAACAATTTCAGTTCTATTCCAGCCGTATAGCACTCCTCCCGGCTTTGTTGATGACACTACATTCAAAACTGTTTTATCTACCAACACCTCCTCTATGCATCTTTAAAGCCGAAATGTGTACAAAGTGGCCCACTCTATAGACGGTTGTGAAAACAAATTAATAAAACCTTTCTAAGACCATAAAGATTTTGAAAATGTTCTAGTGAAAGATGTTATGACCACTTGAGAACCATCATAAAACCTATTGGCCGCCATCAAAACCAGCATAGGGCTAAATGGCCACAGCTGTCAAACTTCACGGCGATATCGTGGTTGGTTTTTGTTGTTTTGCTTTGTTGCTCTTCTGATTCATTCAACAGTAAATAATGGCTAAGAAAAAAGTTCTACTGTTGCGGGAAATTATGATTGATAGCAAAATATATAAAACAAATTGAGTTTGTTTTATAGCGTATCATGCTCCAAATCATATGCGCATTCAATTTTATGGTGAATATTGGCACGATAAGAGCTGAAAATTAATGCGCTTTGGAAATTATGCGAGTTTACAACAACAAAAACAAAATTGAAAGAAATATATTCCGTAAATTAATCATGAAACTCCTGAAAATTGATGGAATTCAATAAGGTTATCTGAACGAATACCGAAATTTGCCTTAGATCTACAGTTCAATTGTATTACATTTAAAATTTGGTGTATTTATTTTTCCACATTTCAATTATTTCATATATTTCAATATGGCGATTGCAAGAAATCACAGTTTTGCCAAAAAGCCAATTTATCTTAGCAATGGCTACTATAAAACTATCTGGTCGCTTGGTAGCTTTCCTCAATGCCAGTTAGCCGTTTAATGCATTTACTGGAGTGCAAAATGGTTTTAAAATGCTTTTTCAACTGACCATAATAAGATAATATGAATGAGTCCTAAAACGGCATTTCAAAACAGCATTTTATGAGTTAATAAAGTCAAAATAAAACCTTTGATAGGAGTAAAAGGAATTTTAGAAGTCAAGGTTTTAAGATCGTTGTAAAGAAGCTGTGTAGGTTCTTATAAACCTGACTAAAATTTGAAACCTATTGGCATCTCTTGCTGCCATAATAAAGCCGAATTGATTTCTAGTGGCTTTCATAAAACTTTAATAAAACTCAATAAAGCTGGATGGTTTTGGCAATGTTACTTGGGCACACGTGAAGTAAGAAGATCACGTGCCGTATGAAACCTACCTATGTTTGGTCATACAAAGCACTTATGTGTAGGCGTAGAACAGATATATGTCCGCAAAGAAATAGGAAAACATAATTGGATTTTCAATCATTTATGAATTCTTTTTTCGTGACTGACATCCTTGTCCCATGAATACGGTAAGCTTGTCTTTTCATCTCAATTCCTACTCGTGCAAAACGTCCAGACGGTACGTCATCAACGATCAGATTTAATTCTCCCAAAGCTTCATGATTATAGATGAGTTCAATTTTTTCGGAAGACGGACACAATTAAATATCATGAACAAGCAGCTTGGAAGGAAATGCACTTTGATTTAAGATTGTAGACGGGCTCTGAGAGATTTGGAACTATGTGGGATGTACATTCACCTGTTGAACATCAATTAAAAATGGTATAGGAAAATGACGCCAGGAAAACGACTCCACTACCTGGACCCTATACATCGCACACATCAACACATGAGCCGGGACCATCGGCTTTACTTCTTTTCCGAAGGAAACCGTGACTAGAGTTTTTTTCGCCTCAGAACAATCCGACCGATCTCGACTTCCTCCGGCTTTTTCCTTTTTCTCAATCTATAGCTAAAACCAATACAGTTCACGAAAATCCATTGTATTTGTGACGTCAACAATACCCTTTGTTGGTATTTGACCTTGCTTTTAAAAATTGAGTTGAAGGAACAACAAGTTCGTGGAAAATTAATGCACAAAAGTGTGAAGAATTTGTCTAACGTATGCGCACATCGTAATCCAGCCATGGTTTATTAGCCACCTTTTTTTTATTTGTCAATATAAATATGTCACCAATACCGCTAACGTAATGTTATTATGTGTGCGAACGTTTAGACAAATGGTCTGCTGTCTCAAAAGCATTGTATGGAGTCGAAAGAACAGCAAGTGCGTGAAAAAACGTTGCACAAAAGTGTGGAAAATCCGTCTATGTCGCATCATGCCACAGCAAAATCACTCGGATTCCCTCGTTCAACAGGAAGCAGCATTTTCTGAGATCAGTTGACTCTCGATCGGAAACCTGGATCTGGCGGCAAGCGGAACGACAACTTCAAATCCCAGCGGGATGCAGTGCTTCGGCTGATTAACCAAAACCCGAACCATTCCATCCGAGTTGTGGCTAAAAAGGTCAAAACAACGTATTCTTTCGTCAAAAAGTGATGAAAACCCTAACAGGTACAAGAAGCAGGAAAACAGTTCGAAAAGAAGAGCGCTGATTTGACGTCTTGCCATTATGGTAAAGCGGCTCAGGAGTGGTATGCAGGAAACAACGTCAACATTGTACCAAAGGACTGTAATCCTCCAAACACCCCAGAACTTCGTCCAATTGAAAGATACTGGGCCATTGTGAAGCTAAACCACGGCAAATCGAAAGGAGAGGCAAATAATTAGAAAGATTTTGCTAAAAAGTGGGAAAATGCTTCCAGAAAGGTGACTGAGGACACTGTGCAGAACTCAATGGATGGTAGCAAACGTAAAGTTAGAGCATAGGGATGTAACAAGTCCGAATAATAATATTTTGAATTTAATGATTAACAAATTAACCTTTTTATACGTTTTTTTTTTCAGATTTAGAAATAAAGGTTGTCCCACATCAAATTGCATCACGGAAAAAACGCTGTAGAAAATTACAATCTTAATCTTTTTCAAACATTCAGACAATAAAACATAACTCATTAGTAAGCTTTTGACATATTTATTTCAATCAACTTCAAAACCATAACCGTACGCTCGTAACTTACGTTTACTCCACACATTAGGTTCTGTACAACAGCTGGCTGCAGCTTTTTCTGAACGGAAACCCACTTTTTCCTCATGTCTTCCTCAGATTTGACCTCCTTGGGATGCTTCCGTAGTGCTTGTTTCATAATTGCCCAGTATTTTTCGATGGGCCTTAGTTCCGGTGCGTTGGGGGAGTTCATGTCCTTGGGTACGAAAGTGACCCCGTTGACTTCGTACCACTCCAGGACAACATTTGAATAGTGGCACGAAGCTAGATCTGGCCAGAAGATCGTAGGGCCCTTGTGCTGCAGGAAGAGGAAGCTGACGCTTCTGTAGACGCTCCTGGGGGAAACCGCCCTCTTTACCGTCGCGGGTGGCAAACGGGGGGGGCGGCGTTTGCCACATGAGCACATCTCGTTTCATTTTTTTTTTTTTCTGGTATTTTTTTTTTAATGTAGTTGTAGAGGAAAGTAGAGGAAAAGTTTAGTGTGGGTTGGGTTTCGCTTGCCGGCGGATCACTATTTATTTTTTTTTTATTTTTTTTTTTTTTTTTGATGATGATGTAATACTACCATCTATTGAAGCAAGGAAACTTTCCATAGCAGTGGAATAATCTGAAAAACGATTTGATCAGGATTCTATAGTTGTCTGTGCTCATCAAGCTCCTGTATGAAGGGTCAAAAACGCTTGTGCGGACCCGTAAGCAGAGACACTTACGCGAAACACGCGAATATAGGGAAGAGAATCTCCTTCCAAAAGCAAGTTCACACAGACAGCATTAGAATCGAGCCCTCGAATGACAGAATAAACCCAATAGATGGGGTCGAAGAGCCCGCCCTTGTTCCGCGAAATGTTAACAATAGGGAGGAGGCAGTCCCATGCTCCCTATCCAAATCGTTTCACTTGGGTGCCCTGATGGTCCCTCCTTTCCCCCGTAATATGTTATTTATTTAAAGTATAGTACATTTTGTCGTGGTTATTTGATTGCTTACCTTGTGTTAGAGAATTTGGCTGAAAGTAAGGGTTTTTATTATTCTTTATCTTTGTAACTGTCTGTCAGGACCAATGATAACATTATAATAGCAAGGTTTGTATCTCTGAGTGCATTTAATTTCTAGAATTCAGCTTATTTGAATTGTGAAAATTACAGTAATAATCAATTTTTTATAATTCATTGTCGTTTTGCGTACCCTTTGACTAAATTGTTTTCGATTGTTAGAATCTCTTTTTTGTATGACATGTTTTCTGAATGCTGTTATTTTTCGCTTGGTTCGTTCCTCAACTTTAAACATGGGTTTAAGGCGTGATGTGAAGTAAGTCGAACTGCTTTATAGTAAAGTTAAGAAAAATGTATACTTTTAATTTTGCTTAGGTCTATTTCGTTTATTCCATTCAACCCAACACGAGAAAATTAAAATTCGTCTTGAACTCATTCACGTGAGGTTATTTTATTCTTACTCATTGATGAACCCATTAATATCAAACCTTAGTGTTGTTGTTTTAATTATTTATTTATTTATTTTATTAATTTTTTTATATTTTTTTTATTTGGGTGCTTGCTAGCATTCTAGTATTTAAAATTTTCTTTTGTGTTTAGGTCTGATTTTTTTTTTAATCATTGTTTTTTTTTCTAACCGAACCTACCTAAATTAATTTATACCTTTTTATTCCTGTGTCAATTAATCGGCTTTAACTCTATTTTTCAGTTCCTAGTGTTTCTTTTCCAATATTTGTACTTTTTTGATTTTTCATTTTCTTCTTCCGATGTTTCTCCGTCAGAAATTTCGCTATCTGATTCCTTGTATATTTCTTCTGCCTTTTTTGTTAATTCCTCCTTATTCTGCGCTAATTGTTTCCATTCTTCACTGCTTATTTCCCTATATCTACTCAAGTCTTGTTCTAGTGAGTCGTTCCACGTTAGGCTTGGTCGTCCTTCTTTTTTATTGTTGAATTTTAGTTTGTAAGCTAGTTTAAGTGGATGTGATTCAACTCTTCTCAGAATGTGACCATAATAACTGATTCTTCCTACTCTTGCTCTCCTATTTATTGTTTTTCCTTCCAACAGTGTCTTGGCATTAAATTTAATATTTGCTGGTTTCTTACAATGATTAAAAATACTTCTTAATATAAGTTTTTCATAATTTGCCATATTTACTCTATTTTTTTTTGTCAGAACTGCCACTTTCGTTCCATATATTATAGATGGGGCTATCACTGTTTTATATATCAACTTCCCTAATTCCCAGGAGGGATTAATTTTTTTACAAAAATCTAGAACTGTTCTACTTGTTTTATATGCATTTTCGCATCGTTGTCTATTTGTTGATCGCCTATCTAAGGATGCTGTAAGACATACTCCTAAATATTTTATCCTGTTGCATACCTTAAAAGTTTTTTCAATTAGTACTATTTCTTCTGGTATCTGATCGTTATTGTTTGGAAATCTCAGTAGTAACTGGCATTTGTCGTAGTTTAATTCTACTCCTATTTCTCCTAATTGATTGACAAGTTCTTTCAGTATGTGTTCTAGTTTATCTATACTGGTTGCTAATATGAGCAAATCATTTGCAAACGCTAATAGTAACGGCAATTTAAGAACCTTTAGATCCATTAACTTTAGTTCGGTTATTTTCTCAGCAATTTTACGAATTGTATCTTGGATAATGTAATTAAATAGTATTGGCGATAACGGGCAACCTTGCTTGATTCCTTTCCCTCTTCTCACCTCTCCAGATAGCTGGTTGTTCCATAATACTCTTGTAACTTCGTCTTTCATGCATGCTATAACTCTATCAACAAATCTTGTCGGTACTTTTAGACTTATCAGGATGTCTCTAATTTTATTCACTTTCACAGTGTCAAATGCTTTTTTGATGTCCACTGCCAATACATACAAATCCTTTCCTGCATTCCAATATTCTTCCATGATTCTCCTAGTGACGAATATATGGTCTTCTGTAGATCTATTGAAGACTTTTTATCTCCTTCTTGTGCCAAAAAGATAAGGAAAGCCCTAACTACCTGAAATGCTATAACACCAAGCGATGTGCAATTTGATCGCGATGGTGGGATGTTAAAATTACAGTGATTTGTCACAGCTGTGGTGTTGCTGTATGTGAACTACATGGAAACCGAACAGAAGAGGATGTTGTTTTGAATGAATAAAATACAGAAAAACTCAAACTCAAACTTTAATTTTCCATTACAAGGTTTTGATGAGGTTCAAATTAAAAAGTATTTGAAATACAGACCAACAAACGTTTTAAGGATTTTTATGTCACACAAGAAGATTTGGTTCAGGTCTCATGGGTCAAAACAAATCCGGAACAATATCTCAAAAATGGCAGTAATACTTGAAATGACTTCCAATAAATTGGTGTTGAAAAATCATTAAGATGGATAAGTCAGATGTTATGATTTGATACAGGTCGAAAAGTGGCCACATCCCCCGGGCATTCATTCCGAAACATGGTCAGGTGCTCCCAGAGTGTTCAATGTGGTCACAGGATATTGGTTGGTCATATAACATCTTGTCCGTGAAAAAATGTTGACGAAATACTGCCTTAATAAGAAAATTACTTACAGAAATGTGATAACTTCGCCTCAAAACAATCAATTACCCCAACGGATTCTGGTATGTCTCCGGAACCATATTAAGGATTCAATGCATATTATGGCCAAAGTAATAATATCAAATTTCCGATCCAATGAAACTTAGAACACCAAAATGGGTTGAAATTTGACCAAGTTAGAGCCAATTAAAGAAATGAGTGATGCAACAAAAACTTTGTTAACGGGTGTTCAATAAAAAATGAGAATGATTTCAATTTTTTTCTCTACAAGAGATTTGCTCTCTGGACTCCCTAGAAATAGGTGGCATGTTTCTTTTCGCTCGGGTGCTGTTAGTTCAATCGAAGATGGCGTCAAACAGCAAGCAATCCGCGAAAAAAGTTTACGGTAGACCACTTTCGAGATGAAAACGTGCCCGTGAGTACAATTTACCGGTTCCTGGATGCCAGGATAAGCGTGGAGCGGAAGGCCGGTAGCGGCCGTCCGGCGAAGATAATGACGAAGAAGCAGATGGAAGCGTTGAAAAAGCTGTTCGACAACAAGGACGGAACGAGTTTGCGTGACGCCGGCCGAACATATCACTGCTCCCATACCTTGATTCACCGAACCCTCAAGATGGAGGACATCATCTGTCGGAAGAAGACTCGGTCGCAGTGCCGGTGGATGACGTAGAACTACCGTGGGACGTCATTCGTGCCGGACGACGAAAGTTACTTTCCGCTCTCAAAGACCCACATTCCAGGAAATGACAGTTACTATTCCAGCGACAAGTCGGCCACTACCCCCGAAGTAAAATATAAGTTTAAGCATAAATTTGAAAAAAAAAAGTTATGCTGTACATCGCCATATCGGACAGAGGGATTTCAAAGCCGTGGTTCAAGCCGAGCGTTCTGGCCATCAATCAACAAGTGTACCAGGAGGTGTCTTAAGAAAATTCTTCTGCCGTTCTTAAAGGAGCATCATGCGGATGGGAAGTACGTCTTCTGGCCGGACAAGGCGTCTTCCCATTACGCTAAGAAGACGCTGGAATATCTTGAGCAGAAAAACATACCTTACGTGGCGAAAGAAAGGAACCCGACCAACTTGCCCCAGTGCCGTCCCATTGAGGATTTTTTCGGCTCCCTCAGGGCCCTAGTGTAAAAAATAATTAGCAGGCCTAGGATACGAAGCAGTTGACCACGAGGATCCGGAATTGTATCCGGAAGATGGACGTCGTGCGGCTGACCAGGGCCCCTTCTTCAATATTCATTGACGTTTTTTTGAAGAATAAACATTATGTTTTTGATTAAAAAAAATACTGAATACGCTGAAAAAAAATTCGTTTACTATATGACTGAAAAAATTATCAATTTTTTATTGAACACCCGTAGGTAAAAAAAACTTTTTTAAAAGAAAGTTGTATGTAATTTATATTTTTTCAAACTAATTCCACTCGAAAATCCTTATTCTTTGACAAATTATTTTATCTGCGACTTACAGGCAAAATAGGCCTATCTGTTGAAGGATCAGCTTTTTCTAGTAGAGTTTAAAGAAATTTGCTAGCGTTTCCTAGTGATAGTTTGAAAAAGTGTTTCAGATTTTTTTTTTTTTAAAGTGATAAAGTGAATTGTTAATTGAATTTTCCTAGTCTAGTCTAGTCTAGTCCTAGTCATTATCTGCGTAATTGGACGACGTTCACCGAAAAATAACCCTTGCAGGCAACTCCATCCTTTCGCTCAGTCAGTAAAGGCGCAGCTACAAAGCAACACCATGCTGGAGGTGGCTGGGTTTGATTCCCGGTCTAATGCAAATATGGTACTTTGCATCGAACGCTCTCAATTAATAACTGTGGAAGTGCATTTAGAACACTTAGTTGAGAGCAAGCAATATGCTTAGTGTAAAAGCAATAAGCTTGAAATGCTAAAGAAGAAGAAGAAGAAGGTAACTCCATCACGGACATATACATTCCACATGATCATTCTCCACTCCAAACTACTCCTTTTCCTACTCCTTCCATCGACTCCTGTCGTCAAACATACCATTGGGATCCAAGAGAAGACAGCCGGTTCTGATAGACAAGTGGTGCTCCTTGGAAACTCTCACTTCAACTCTTCTCTAGAATTGTCAACCAGGAGTTCCACTGAGTGATCAGGATCTAGTGGTCTGGAGCCAGGGGTTGGAATCGATCAAACGTTTGATTTGATTATACGTTCCAAAAGGCTCTCAGGGCGGGCACAAATCCTATTGCAGTCTCAAAACTATTCAAAGAAAACATCATTCGAACTGACTGACAGCTCAGTCGGGCAAGACAGAGTAGGAATCGGCATTTCTGGGCCAGGGCTCTACCACAATTACCGCCGCTCGTCTCCGTGCTCTATATTATCCACTGAAGCATCTGCTGTACATATGAATTGCCTACTCTCTTTCTTCAAACCAACCGGTGGTAATCTTCACTGATACTGCTGAAGTGGTTGCGGCTTTCAGATCCGAAATTTCATCCTATCCATGGATTTAGGCGACTCTTAGATTCGCCACCCCCAGAACGACCATGTCATGGATCTCCGACCACTGTGGGATCCGGGAATCATTTAGGAAGGTAGACAACGTAGGCTCTACACCCGGTCAGTACTCGGATCTGGTTGGAAAAAAATGGATCACTTACACCATGTGGGAGGTCTGGGACCAGAAATTGATGACATCTAGGGAACTATTCATCCGCAAGATCTCCCTGGCCATACATTGCAGAAGGTCCCATATCACGTCTTCGATCAGGACACACAAACGCACAAACAAAGCGGAGATGACACTTGTCATAAAAAATGTCTCTTGTGCCATATGCATCACACGGTAGAACATTATTAATGGCCAGCAATAACAGTTTCTTCAACGATTACACTTTAAACGGTCAATTCAAATGTTTCTCAGTTGGAAGTATCGTCACAGATGGCGCACATAGTGGATTCCCTTATGTTTGACGTTAGCACACTACTCGCATCTGTTCAACTTTATCACCCATCACAGTGTGTTCAACAGATGGCGCAGATGTGTTAGTGACGATGATTTGTAGTGCAAAGTTTTCAATGTGTTGTGTCTGTTTGTCTGTGTTAGAAATGTTAATAAATAAATAGAGATGGGTTAACATGAAGGTATAAACATTTTCATAAAAATCTCAAGATGTTAGATGATAATTGTTGATGCTGCAGATCGAAAGGTATTCAGAAAGTTATTTTAAAATGAGGTTTACTCCACAAGGGGACAAAAGGGGACACACGATTTTGCATAGATCTTGTAGATGGAAGGGTTTACTTTTAGTTCACGTATTCCGTGTTTGCAAATATTTGCAAATAAGTAAGTAGGTTATCTTGAAAAAATCTCTATAACTTTTTTTATACAATAACTAGCAATCATCTTGCAGCTTCAGTCCTGTGTGCGTCCTTTTATGTCCTAATAGTCATCTAAACAAAGTTTTCAAATTCAAATTGAAATAAAAAAAATTAGAGCAAAAAACTGTTTTTTAAGTCCCACCCTAAGGAAAGTTAGAAAAACTGTTATAAAACGAGACGTAGATGAGATAGAAGTTAGGTTTCGTTAAATTAAATTATCTAAAATTCTGGAAGAGCAAAATTTCCAAAAAATTTGTTCCTGCAAAAAGTTTTATTATAAACACAAGAGGACCACCCTAGTCATTACCCAAACCAAAAGATAGATCTTTTTTTTAAGATTAAATCTTCCAAAAACATCATAAGTTTAAAGTTAATGGTTTTCGAGTTATCGATTTTTGTCGCGAAGTTTGACTATTCGTACCATAGTGCACACGGTAGAAATTTTTTCCTGCCAATGTCCGCAAAATCTACGATACTGGTGGTCAGAATTGAAAAAAAATCAAATTCACTTTACTGACGCAACACGAACTAAATCAACAGTATATTCACTGTCCATCTTTCGACAACTTCAGCCTACTGAACAACTATTTCGGTAATGATTTTAGCTTCTTCTGCACTTGCCATTCCACGCAATCGTTCCACACTCATTAGTTTTTCGAATTATTAAAAATGACAATGAACGAGAAAATAATTCAAATACATTTAAACTAATCATGTTGTTTGTTGTTGCACAGAGCACGTAATTAATTATAATGTTTGTCCGTAAGGGTAAGGGTTGTGGTAGCTAGGTAAGAGTTTATCTACTCGATCAGATACTGCCTTTCAAACATGCCCTACGCTCAATTTCAACTACTTCTATTCAATTTCACAACCTGCCTGCCTTTCTCTTCACATCTTTGGTTCTAGCAGAAAATTGCTGTCCACTTTTAAAGTTGCATATTGATAAGAATGATATTTCTAATTTTCAAAATAATTCAAGTTCATCTTGCCAAATCACAGGGAATGAAAAGTTTATTCATTTCACTGAATATTTAGGCAATGAATTTTTAAAACGCTTCCAGAGCCGCACTCGTATGGTTCTTGGCTCCTTTGCCGTTGGATCAAAGTCTTTCCACAGGCCATTTGCGTTCGCCAGCTCCTCGCGATGTGTCGATGTCCGAAATGGCGGTTGAAATTTCGCACGTCGAACCTGACTTAAACGTAATTGCAGCTACCCGTTGCCTTCGGGATCGATGTTGCAGAAAGATGTTGCTCCATCCCTGGAGCAGAGCAGAGCAAGTATGAGTAATATAGGATTAATAATTAATCTAACACGGATTCAAAGAAATACTATAGGGCAGCACTTTCGAAACTGGTGAAAAAAAATCTATAACATAGAACAATTGCACATAGCGTGGGGAGAGTCACCGACATAAGGCTATCCACTTCCACTTAACATTTTGCCAAAAATGTTAAGTGTCGTAGACCCGCTTCTCTCTGCGCCGAAACTGGTGAAAAAAAATCAATGTGCCTAAATGACTCTGAGTTTTTTTTTAAATTCGAATTCACTGGTTGCACGATGAACTGATTATTCTGTTGGGGTAAAAGAGAGAGCTAAAACTGACAATTTTGGATGAACAGCAAGAACCCACGCATACTGAATGAAAATAATAACAACAAAACAAATAAAAAATAAGAATTTCGAGGATACGTCAACTCTCAGTGACGTATATCAGAAAACAAGGAAATGAATACCAGTGAACATTTTTGCACTGAAGTGTATTTTGAAGTGATTTTCAAAATCGAAATTTAACAATTTTCAACTCTGCTGCTCAGAGATGCATTGCGTGATGAACCTTCCTCCATGAGAACCGTAATTTGATTTTTAAAAGACGCCAAACTTTACGGCAGGATATGAGAACCTACAACCGGAAACTCGATCCTCTCTGGCATTGGATAAACATCAAAACGAGCAGGAGCAGAGGGTCTGCCGGTGCTGGGCCCCTTCTAGA
Organism: Aedes koreicus; assembly: GCA_024533555.2. Taxonomy (NCBI): domain Eukaryota; kingdom Metazoa; phylum Arthropoda; class Insecta; order Diptera; family Culicidae; genus Aedes; species Aedes koreicus. The sequence continues at coordinate 322,741 of JAHHFK020001406.1, forward strand.
AGCCTGCTATTGGTTGGTGCCTCCTCTACCTCTCACAATCTAATCCAAAATCACGGTCACAAACAACCTAGCAATGAAATCACCAATGACTTCTCAACCGGACTTAGTCTAGTAACTAGTGACACCCTGAGCTGTATTTGTCAAACACGAACAATCCGACCCAGTCAACACAAAACGGTATATGATAGCGCATTTATGTACAACGTGGAGGCAATTACGTACATTCGTTCATTTGACTCCATGTTAACTGTACGCATATCGCTTCCACTTTATACTCATATCCGCTATCATATGCGATCTTGTGTTCACTGGGAAACCAGATCAACTCAGCGATATGTCAAAGACAATTTTTACTGGGTCTTTTCTGGACCATCCCATTGTAATTGTTTATTTTAAAAAGCTGATCAAGCTGAGACTGAAAGTGTAATTATAAAGATATTTATCTTACTATCCGTTAGTGTAAATCGGTTCAAAGCAACTATTAGTATTATTGCTACAAACCGGTTCAAATTGGAAATCAGTCATATGCATAAATAATATACTAGACGTCACGCGAATTCAGCGTATCGTTGTTCAGAACGAACCCTGCTTCGAAACCAACTCTTTTATCCAACATCCCTGTGATTTCTCGTCGAAGTGCAGAGGTGTTTTCGGCTTCAAATAAAGCGAATACCACGTCAATACATTCCTACCCTTTGCTTATTTGACCTCTATTCTTACAAGACCAGTGCTATTATTGCCTTGGTCTGGGATCTGTGTTGTTACAGCTGATCTGGCAATAACGGAGAAGCAACCATTTTCTACATAAAAGGAACAATAAATGCTTAAATACTGAAACGATTGCTTGCAGAAGAGGTAGCTTTCGCTATATCGGAAGCATGAATACCTCCCTTCTTCTGTTCGGATTTGGCTTCTGGCTACAGTGGTTTTCTGATAACAACGCTGATTTCGTTGAAATAGATATCAATCCACCAAACTGTCCCCAGCGTTACTATCGAGCGCTACTGGGCAATCGTCAAGCGGAAACCTCAAAAAGGCAGGCACAGTGGCTCACAACATGTCAGAATTCAAGAAAAACTGGTCAGCAGCGTCCAGGACGGGCAGAAAAACAACCGTGCAGAACTTGATGGACGGTATAAAGGCAAAAGTATGATGATATTACCGGAATCAGGATTCTAAATAATTTGTTAGTTTAAATGATATTCTAGCATGTTAAGTTTATAACTACTTTTCGATACACTCTTTAGTTTTCCGCTCACGGTAACAGTTGACAACACTGTACATGGTGGGTGTCCAAAATTAATTCTCCTAGCAGCACACTTGTTGAAAATCAGTTGAAATAACTTTAATATGACTCACTTTATCACAATTAAGTTTTTCTGTGACCAATTTTGACAGTTTTGTGCTGGTTGATTTCTTCTATCGGCTTCTAGCTACCATCTATCACAACTTTTTTTTTAAATCTTAATGAATCGTAGCAAAACTTTCAACATTGATAGAAAAAGTTTTCCAAGCAATCTGATATCAAAACATTTAAGAAACGACCACAAGGAGCGCTGTTAAAAAAATAGTGCGTCCAGATTTCATGTGCATTGAGCTGCAATTTCCTTAAATTCTTAAAATGTTCAAAGGCTGTTTTCAATTCTTATTGTCATTGTTTCCACGACACTTGAAACTTGAACGCAACTTACAGACGGCCAAAGAATCGTTTATTTCACCGATGTCACTTTGTGGTTGGATGGAAACCGCAGTTAGATCCGAGTCACGTTCAGAGACTTAAACGCTTTCGGTCGGGAAGGGATAAAGCAGATGTTCGGTGATTCTAGTCACGTAACCCAATGCAGCACACACCGTTGCTCCCATGAGTGCAGGTCGTCATCAACGACGAAGGTGATTGCGGTTGCGGCAACGAACGGGTCAACTTTTCCTGCTCTCTTAATTCAACTTGGCATGCTAAATAGTGACCCTCTCATGGTCTGATGCGCGGCATGACAAATCCCATGGGGAATCTGGTGAACTTTTAAGCGATGGATCTTCCGTGATGCATTTTATACCTCGCACGTTATTCCCTTCCCATATATCAGTTTGATAAAAAATGGTTACAAAAACTTTCTCTCGCTAAACTAAACCAGTTGAGGTGACTAACGAGCACCGCATCTACAATGTGCAGCACACATCCGACCTGCTGCACTGCGAATGGAAGCAAATAAAAAAAGAACAAAATCGGAGCGCATAATGCGGCAAATCTGCGCTTATGCAGAATACCACTGCCGTCGTTCAAGTTTTGGTGCTGCAGGAAGCGAGCCGGAAGAAGCAAAGAATAATGCGGAACTGCGTGTGACAAGGTATTCGAATTCATGGCACGCACCCGCACCCTGTACGTGACCTAGTCGCAACGCACATCACTCAGAGCGACGGGGCTGACTAAGTAAACTGGGAAGACGTGGAAAAGCTCTGTTCGCTTGCGGCTGTCGACGGTGGTGGTGTTGTTGTTGTTGTTGATGTTGTGTTTGAGGAAATGTTCTGCCAGCAGCCAGCGGGCAGAGAACGAACGCGTGGGATGGATGCAAGAAGAAAACAAGGCTGCTAATAAATTGAATCAAGCTGAGTGAAGTGCAACAATTGTTTTCATTAGTGATAATTATTCTGCTACTCGCAGTTTCGCCGTAGTTCGCGGTCGAGGGATGGGAAACTGTTAACAAGGTCGGATTTAGTACAAGTCCGTTATCGGTACAAGTGGATCTGGGAAAAGTTGCTTTCAATATGGCAAATGCAATAGGATAAATAATTGTAGTGTTTATTTTATAATAAATGAGCGGTAAGATTATTGCGTTTATAGCGCTTTTATGTCATGTCCACGTGCAAATGTAATGATGGAATCTTTTTTGAATAAATCTGATTCATAAATTCATAGGCAAACAATAACTTTTCCTGACAGGGCCAATCGTAATATCACAAGCAGTGAACGAATAAATTTCGACAAGTTTAATTTCTCTTTATCTGATGATTAATTGTTTCACATTATGATATATAGTGTTTGTGATACTACGCTATTTTCCTATTCACTGCACAAATGAGGTTCGAAAGATTCTTTCTCATACAACTGGTCTCATAGGCACACAGTGCGTTGCCTTATTTCCAAAATACAAGTTTCATGTATCTCTATTCGTAGTATACTAAGTACTCGGCAGTATTTATAGATGCCATGTGCTATGAAAACAAGTTTTGGTGAACTTGGAAAAGCATCTCAACTACTATAAAAAGTGCAGACACTGACAGATGCCCTAAAAGCTAATAAATCAAAATTTCGTTCTTCATCTAATGTGGAAAAGTTAAATAAATAGTGTTATCGATCTATACCAAATGGATCACACTAGCTCAGGTTAGTAGAGTATATTTTGCTCGTCAATTGTTTCAATTTTGGTTTTTGGTTTGGGGAAACCGGCTGGTTGCATCGGTAAAAAAAAAAACCCCAAAAAAAACAAAATTTTTACTTCCCCCCAAAAGCCGGAAAAATCCCAATTGTGTTCCATCCCAAACCCGGCACAATTTTGTTCTTTATTTTGGTTATTGGATGTTTTTTGTTTTAGTTTTTTTTTTTTTTTTAATATTTTTGTTTTTTTTTGGTTAATATAATTATTCTATTCTATTCTATTCTAACGCTCACACAGCCAGTAATTAAAAGCATCCTGGAAAATACTATAACCAGTATTTTTCTTAGCAACATTAATATTTGTGGTATATCTGTAATATGGCATAAATATTAAAACGGCCAGGCCCACTGTGTAGCGTTGGGGGTAAAAGATGAATCAAAAATAAACGGCAATTAAATTATCCACTTGATGAATGAGTTAATCAACGAATATTTTCAAACCGTAAGAAAGAGGAAACGGGGACAACCGTCCTTCCGTCTCGATTTTGTAAGTTTAGGTAAATTGTTAGGAGTGACGTTGCTAAGAAGGATAATGTCACTCTATTTGTCCTGACTTCTTTGAGAAAGACAAAGGTATTCCCACCGTGTGTCCTGGCTCATGAGCCTAGGTTTAAGCGCCATTGTTCGCTCTCTGAAATTAGTAAAGGGGAAAAACTGGGATGGGTGTTCCTTCCTTGTGTCCTGGATATATCCTAGAATTAAGCTTCTGAAACGAGAAAAGTTATGAATTGACCCCACACTGTATATTAAATCAATTTTCGGAGTGATTAAATTTATTTTATAAAATTCTAGGTGTCTAAGTTTTGGTCCGATAGTTCATTATAGCTACTTTCGTCAAAAGTTCAACATCGAATGAAATGGGCATATTCAGCCGTTATTTTACATTTATTGTTAGGAAGTTTGTCCCATGGGAGGATGAAGTACAACTTGGTACAAACTTGGTACAATTAGTAGATATGTGTTTGAAGTGCTCGGTTGCAGATGAAGAACATGATGCACTACGAGATTTAATAAGTTATCATCACAATTTGTATCAAACACATTTCAAAAAAAGATCTTAAGCCGAAGCATAATATTTTGGTTCATTATCCAAATATCAATCGAACATCTGGACCTGTGGAATAAATGATGTGTTTTAAAAACGAAGAAAAAAAATTCTATGCAATGCTTATTCAACCACTAAATATTGGTTCAGGGTTTCAAACGATGTGTTCAACTGCAATTGTGTTAAAAGGAACCAACTTAAGACAGGGTACTTTATTCCTATATTCAGCTATAAAAGCAAATACGCATATCAAATAATGGATGTATCAAAACATGCATTTAAAGACTTCCCTATACTCGTAGTTAAATAAAGAAGTGTGGTCACTTGAGGAAACAAGCAGCCTTCAATCGAGTTTCTTGGGGAAATATTACTATGAAGGTGGGGTCCTGATGGGAAGTAGGCCAGCCTAAATGAATAAGTACTGATTAGTCGCCAATCAATCTTTTGAAAAACACAATTTAATTTACCGTTTCAAGACCTTTAGGATGTTTGTGATATACGAAACTCATTTATATTCTTGTGATCAACATTAACCTTATATGGTAAAATAAATAACCGAAAAAGTTCGAATCAAAAGATGTATCGCAATAAGTTGATGTTCTAGAAATTGTTATTCTATGACTTCTTGCGACCAAGGCTGTCAATATTGTCAGCTGCATATTTCGACAAGTAATTTACATGCCTCTTAGGAAAAATGGCAAATAAATCAGTAAGATGGAAAGCGCTCACCCGGGTAATCCGCAACAATCAGCAACAGTGTACCAATCGGCTCGTTCTCGAAATCCATTTACACCGGTTCAACACACAAATGATATTTAGGTATGACTCTGTGGTCATAACCACAGCATTCACTAACACTCGCGACGGTTATTATTGAGATTCTTATGCAGATTAATTTCATCACACTAAAAATACGGAAAAAACGTGACAGCTCACCAAACCCCAACCGTTCGTGGGCAGAGCATGCTGCGATCCGAATCTTGTAGGTCAATATCAATGTTAATGTTAAACCAGCTGATATTTGAAACGTGGGTTGCTTGTGAAAAAAAAAAAAAAAAAGTGTGTTTTTTTGCCTGGGGGGGCTCCCACAAAAAAAACCAGGCAAGGGGGGTTTAAAAAAATTTGTAAAATTTTTGGGGCCTTTTTTTTCTCTAAAATTGTGTGAGGGGGAAATTTTTTTGAAAAAATATGTTGTAGGTACAGTCGCCAGGGGGGCTAATGATAATATTGTAGAAAATCCTGGGGGGGGTTGAGAAAAAATTTGAAATTGTTCTAATAAAACAAAAAAAGGCGAGGTGCAAATTCAAGAAACGCCAGAAAAACTAGCATTTGCGGCGAACGTTTCTGCGAATTCTTCCAGTTCAATTGAGGGTGGAAACAAACGATTGAGTACTGCTTAAGCTCTAGCTCTGTTTATAGATTTGGATCTGCCAGATCGGAAGTATATTATTCTTCGAGATTTGAATATGATGATGCTTATAACACTTTGCATAAATATGATTTTACGCAATCAAACACTTATTTCAATCATAGCAACCATTCATTGTATGCTTAGGGGAGCGGAACCTATCTTGAGCTCAATAAGCAGACCTCCAGTGGAAATCGTTGAATATGCACTAAATACCGAACACTGAGTAAAGGGTGTCCACGATGAAATTGCCACACACAAAATTGATTCGCAAAATTCGAGTTTTCATCCGATTGCCATCAAATTTTCAGGGATTGAGAAATAACTATTAAACTTCATTTTACCATTTTACTCGTATTTTATTTACAGTCCATACGCAAATGCCCGCACCTTGGCCTTAACCCCGGCCATAAGATTCTGCACAACCTGTGAATCAACCGTTTTTTGCATGTAAACCCATACTTTCTTCAGTTCCTCGACTGTCTTCACTACCTTAGGTCGTTTAAGAAGGTGCTGCTTCATAATCGCCCAGTACTTCTCGATGGGGCGGAGCTCCGAAGTGTTGGGAGGGTTGAACATTTTCGGCACGAAATTGACCTTATTGTCCGCATACCACTTCAGCACGTCCTTGGAGTAGTGGCATGAGGCCAAATCCGGCCAGAAGATTGTTGGGACGTTGTGGGCCTTCAGGAGAGGAAGCAGCCGCTTCTGGAGGCACTCTTTTATGTACACCTGTCCGTTCATCGTGTCCTGGGTCACGAAAGGTGCACTCCGCTTCCCGCACGTGCAGATGGCTTGCCAAACCAGGAATTTCTTCGCAAATTTGGACATCTTCTGAGTGCGGACATGCTCCGGAACGCTGAACTTATCCTTGGCCGTGAAAAACAGGTTGCCGGGGATCTGTTTGAAGTCGGCCTTCACATATGTTTCGTCGTCCATGATGCAGCATTCAACTTTCGTCAGCATGTTGAGGTACAACTTCCTGGCACGGGTTTTGGCGGACTTGTTCTGCTTCTCGTCGCGATTAGGGGCCTTTTGTACCTTGAACGTTCGAAGCCCAGCCTTAGTTTTGGCCTTCTGGACAAAACTTCGGCTTAGGTGCAGCTTCTTAGCCACATCCCGAACGGAGGCGTTCGGATTTCGGTTGAAGGCCCCAACTACGCGGTTGTGACGGTTGTCTAAGTGATAACTGTACGTTGAGACAACTTGCAGATGACGGCGTAGTGTCTGTCATGGGACCCAATGAGGTCGATCTGCAAGGACCCTTACAGGATACCTTAGACAATTTGTCTACTTGGGCTTTAGAGCTAGGTATCGAATTCTCTACGGAGAAAACTGAGTTGGTAGTTTTTTCTAGGAAGCATACATAACCCAGCACAACCGTAGCTTCAAATTTGGGGTAAGCCGATAACTCATTCTATGTCATTTAAATATCTTGGGGTCTGGTTCGATTCTAAGGGCACCTGGAGATCCCAGCTGGAGTAATTCGAAGCGAAAGTGCCAGCAGAGGGTCAATTTTCTCTGCATAATTACCGGGACTCGCGGGGAGCTCATCCACGTGCTGGCTCCTCTTAACGCTTGTACCGGACAACGATTTTGTCGGTTATGGAATACGGTAGTTTTGCTTTCAGTCGGCGGCTCGGTCGCATATCATTAAACTGGAACGTATTCAGTATCGGTGTCTTCGTATCGCGTTAGTTGTATGCACTCGACTCACACCATATACTCAAACCCGCTTCATGACCTTGTACCATTTGTACATAACACAGGATGTCAGCCCTTCGCCGAACATTTCCAATCGTGTTTGCTTCTCCGATTTCGACAATTCGGTTCATTTTGATTTATCCATGAAGCAGGAGCTTCATGGAATCCCAGAGCATCATCGTCCTATGATTGCTCCGGTAATATTTGCTGCAAAGTTTGGCCAAGTTGATTCCACTAAATCGTTCTTCACTGACGGATCTTTGATAGAGGAGTCAGCAGGCTTTGGTATATTTAATGAAATTTATAGCGCCAATCGTAAACTTCAAGCTCCTTGTTCCGTATATGTCGCTGAATTAGCGGCAATACACTTTACGCTAGAAATGGTTGCCTCATTAACACCGGATCAGTACTTCATTTTCACGGATAGTCTCAGTTCTATAGAGGCTATTCGCTCATTGAGGCCGGTAAAGCACTCCTCGTATTTTCTCATGAAAATACAGGAGCTTCTAAGTGCTTTATCTTCGCGTTATTTTATCATCACCTTTGTATGGGTCCCATCTCGTTGTTCAATTCCAGGTAATGAGAAAGCGGACTCGCTTGCAAAGGTGGGCGCTATGGAAGGCGATATTTGTGATCGACAAATCGCCTTCAACGATTTTTTTCCTATTTTTTCGTCAACAGTCACTCGTCAGCTGGCAGTATAAATGGAGTAAAGGAGATTTGGGGCGATGGCAACATTCTATCATCCCAAAGGTGTCGAAGAAATCCTGGTTTAAGGGGATGGATGTGGGACGAGACTTCATTCGCGTCATGTCTCAGCTCATGTCCAATCATTATTCTTTGAACGCTCATTTATACCGGGTTGGGATGAGCGACAGCAATCTCTGTGAGTGTGGACAAGGCTATCAGGACGCAGATCACGTTATTTGGTCTTGTGCTGAACATCGTGAGGTCAGAATCTGAGCTTCGACTGGATTCCCCTCGGGCTCGAGAAGTGTAGACAACCCAATGTGCCAATTCGAGATATTTTGGCTGTACGTGATTTTGGAGTACATGAAACTCATTTATGTGTTTTTGACTAACATTAGCCTTAGATTGTAGTTAGTTTAACCTGTATGTTTACTTTAAGTTTTTTTTTTATCTGTGTATGTGTGTTTTTTTTTCTTTTTCAAAAAATGTTCAAGTCGTAAGTAAACCATAAATTGTATAGTTATAAGTTTTTAGGATAATTTAGAAATTTAAATTTTATATGTGTTATGTAAACCATACCTTAAATTCCCACCCTCTTTCCCATCCGTAATTTGTAATTCCTATTAACCTCGAGACGGCCGCGAGTAATCGGCTCTATCCTCCTAACTTTAGTTTTAAGATAAATGATGTATATAAATATGAAAATTTGGCTCTGTAAAGTTGATTCGATTGAGCCTGTACAAATAAACGATTAATAAAAAAAAAGTGTAGCGATCATCGTGAAAGAAGGGATTAAGTACCACATTCTGCCGCGTATGCGTAAGATTCTTTATCGGGGTCCTTGGTGTGGAGGTGCAAACGTCGACTGGAAAGTATCCGGTTGTACCCCGGATTGTGCTACTTATTGCCCTCGACGGTGCGCGACCAGCAATGAAGTGTCAATAAAGTTCAAGAACGACCTAACCGCCTAACCGTACTAGCCTCGTTTCGTCATCGGTGGGGACCTGAACGTGCGCCACGAGGCATGGAAAAATTGCCAGCGAAACCAGAACGGTCGGCTGTTATTCAACCACTCCCAGCATGGTACACGGTGCAGTTTCCGGATGAACCAACATTCATTTGTCCGGCGGGAAATTCGTCCACGCTGGACTTTTTCCTGTCGAACATCACATTATCAAAGCCGGTGGCGCACAACGACCTCAGCTCCGACCACTAACGGAAAAATTACCACCATGTGAACTGGGTACAGTTCAGCCTAATCGTGGACTGGAACATCGACGAAAATCTACCGACTCCATCGATGACATCAACCGTGCGCTGGAGGGACTGCAACAAGCCATAACCGTGGTTGACGAGGCGTGCGTTTGTCATGTTCCTATGAGGGGTACGTTTGTAGCCATTGATTCCCATACCCAACTTTTGATCCGCTTACGAAATGTTCGTAGACGCCTGTTTCAGAGGACAGGTGATCTTGATAGGAAAAAAGAAAGTGACCGATCTGAACCGGCAGCCAAAATCATTCCGATCCACAAACCCGGGAAAGATCCACCGGAGAATAAGCCTCCTCTCAGCGCTGAGCAAATTGTTCGAGAAGCTAATTCTTAATCATTTGCTCAGTGTGTTGAGGAAAAATAACATTCTCCTGCCGGAACAGTTTGGGTTCAGGAAGGGGCATTCCACCACTAATCAGCTAGTTCGGGTGATGTGGAGAACTAATTAGATGTCGAAAAGGCGTTTGACAATGTCTGGCACGACGGGCTTGTATACAAGCTTTGTAACTTAACCTTCCCACCACACCTTGTGCAAATCACTCGCAACTACCTCCAGCAAAGGTCGTTTAGAGTATCGTTGAACGGTTGTCTTTCAGACAGGTTTTCGATTCTACCTTGCGGCACTCCTGCTGGGCACGCTGCTGTATAACATCTACACTTCCGACATTCCTCCCCTTGGTGATGGTTGCGTGTTTTTCCTATTCGCAGATGATACCGCAATAGCCGTCAAGGGAAGGATGCCTCGCGAAATAACGAACAAATTTCAACGATGCTTTAACACCTTTGCCGATTAGGAAGTGGAAAATTAAAATAAATGTCTCTAAAACACAAGCTATTATGTTCCTCCACCGGCAATTACCCAAACTAAAACCTCCTCCGGCGTGTACAATAATCATGGATGGCACAAGAGTTGAGTGGTTCGCCGAAGTAACGTATCTAGGGTTACTGTTTGCCGAAAAACTTCTCTTCCGATCGCATGTTGAGAGAACGTTAGTCAAGTGCTCCACCATAGTTAGGTCGTTATATCCGCTGATTTGTCAAAGATCCCGCCTCTCAGGGAACTGGCAAACTGAACAAACTGGCAGTCTAGAAATAAATCATTGCGTCTGCGATCTTTTACGCAGTTCCGGTGTGGAAACAATGAGCACAAGCTGACAGGAACAAGTTGCAAGTCGCGCAGAACCAAACGCTGAGGATGATACTAAACCGTCCCTTCGACACAAGAATAACCGACTTTCATCGGGAGGCAAACATCCTTAAAATAGATTTTAAAATCAGTGAAATCAAGAACAAATTTATAAAAAAAATGTAACATATCGGAACACGAGCTGATAAGCAATCTGTATGTAGTAGGTTAGTGCCTCATACGTCATTCCTACGTGGACAAACGAGTAAGGTTTCTTTCCCGGATCGAAGGAAAAACAGCAGAAACTCCTGTGTGTACCGGCAAATCTCCGGCTGAGATGATGTTTGACAGACCACGGGAATATGTTACCACATCCAAAGACAAGACTATGCAAAACGACGTTTTCAACCGGAAGCACGGTGCTGGTCAAGAGAGGTTTCCAGCACGGAGATTCCGAGTACGCGAAGGTTCACCGAGTTCTCTTGGCAGCAGAAACCAGCAACCGTCTCCACGAAGATAGGATCAGTCCACTACAATGTGTTCATTGAGAATGAACATCGTCTGATACGGCCGCAAGTCAACCAGCTCAAGACTCATAGAAAAAAAGTCCAGCCGGTCAGCCTACCCCCTATCCATTTTCTTTTATGGATTTGGACTTCCACATCCAGTGGAGGCTCCGTTAACTGGCATTCACGGTGAAGATCCAACGCCAACATCGCAGCAGTTTGAAGAACCACTGACGGTCAACCAGGACAGATCATACCAAAAACAATGACTGGTCCGTGGATGACCCAGCAGAAGACGAGCCGGTCCAATCGACCACTTTCTTTCATAGCGTTTAAAGCATATTGCCTTCGTAATTAGCATATTGCTTGCGCTCAACTTAGTGTTCTAAATGCACTTCCACAATTGTTAATCGAGAACTTCCGATGCCAGGTACCATTTTTGCATTAGTATAATTGCGTGGCAAGTACCATCATACCATATGCCCAAGGAGTCGAGAAATTGACCTTAACGAAAAATTCGTAGACCAGACCGAGAAACGCACCAAGCCACCTCCAGCATGGTGTTGTTTGTAGGCACGCCTTTACTGACTGAGCTAAGTGAGGACCAACCGACCACAGCCATCCTGAAGAAAGCACGGCGCATGATTCAACCTCCAGCACGGTTCAAAGCCTATTGGTTAAGGGAGAAAATGTTGTATTGACCTTCACGTTTAGTTTTGAGTTCTTTTTCTCAATGCTCGATGGAAAGGCATGCAGCACGTTGTCACACGCACAAGCAGCAGCCAAATGTTCTATATGTGGTGCCACCCCATCGGTTCAAAAGTTGATCAAAAGCCTGGAAATACAGCCACGGCTTTTAGATACTGGTTATCGGTATGGCACTGTTGAATTAAGACTATTCAATGCCTTCTGCATATTGCTTATGGGTTTTTAATTTTTGTATTTTCCTTGTAAATCAAATGTGCTAATTTTCTTGTTTAGAGGTTATCGCTAGTAGGTTCGTGGAGAAGCAAACAAGAAATCTTTTGAAGAATACGAGAAATGAATTCAGAAACAGTTCAAAGTTCAAATGAGAATAATCGTCGATAAGCCCAAACCAGGATACGGCACATCTAATTATGGTAATTCAGCACGAAATTTTTTCTCTGAACCTTAAATTAGTGCTGCTTGAACGAAATTCTTATAATAAAATGTTCAACAATCTTACGGGTTGTGGCCAGCGGAAAAGAGATTGAGAGTCTAAAATACCGAACATAGCTGCAAGATGCAAGGAATACAATCTCCTTAAAGCTGGTACCACATGCCCTTGAGTGTGTTTCATTGCGCCAACATTATTTCAATGTTCATGGAACTCACAATATCATGCGTTGCAAGCAAATCATGAAATCATAAAGAAAACTCAATCACACAGAGAAATCTGCAAGAATTAATACAAACGAAGACTTAATGAGATAGTTGCTCTTGAATTCATACCCTTATGTATCTTTCAATCGAAAGACGTTTGCATCTAAAAATTGTAGAAAAAGTTCTGAAGCTTCATCCTGACCAGTGGATTACACCAGAATATCAATAGATTTTGTTACTAAGTTAGCAAAATTTGTTTTAACAAAATTCGTTAAAATCATGGGCCCGTTAGTAGTTAAAAAAAACAAACATTATAACAAACCTCCTCAACGTTACAGAAGGGTGTAGCAAAATATGTTATAATGTAAACATATATATATAATGAATAGATAACATATATATAACTCAATGTGTTTTATGAAATACCGCAACGTACATATAAATGAGTAAATATGATAAACAAAGAAAGCCATGTCAATTGGATTCGTTTCGCTGATGTTGGAAGCTCACAAACTCGATAACCGACCTGGCCTACTCAAAAAAATCATGGAGTTTGAGTCGTCGACAGGCATGCTTCGGCGAAAATCAGTATTTTTCCCCTCATAAAGGGGTATCCGGATTGTCTAGGAATGGTCAATATGGTAATTGGTCCATTTTAAGGCTAGAAGTTGATAACTCATGAAAAGTTATGATGTTTGAGCCGTCGAAATGCATGTCCCGGTGAAAATTTGTATTTGTCGCCGCCTTACGGATCGTGGCAAAACATTCTCTCTTCCGGCACAGATTCCTTGTGGTCAATCGGGTCAAAAAGGGCAGTACTCACTGAAAACAGAAAATTTAGACTCCAACAAACATTTTGACTGCAAAGACAGAGAAAGTTTTTAAAACATCAGCAAAATTGAGAATCAATCCGCGCGCTATACACAAAAACACACAACACGTGCATCATTTATCCCCCCCGCCCGAGAGATCTCACAACACAGGGGGCTGCACACAGACACATTTTTTTTAGGAGTTGGGGAGAAACCAAAAAACTCGAAACCCATAGGCGCATGTTATAGCATGTTGTAATATTCTTAACAAACCTTCCACCCAAGTAACATTGCTAACACCATCCTGATTTATTAAGGTTTATTAAAGTGTTATGAAAGCCACTTGAAATCAATTTGGTTTTATTATGGTACCAAGAGATGCCAATAGGTTTCATATTTTAGTCAGATTGAGTATTAACATAGTTCGTTTACAACGATCCTAAAACCTTGTTTTCTCAAATTCCTTTTACTCCTATCAAAGGTTTTATTTCGACCATATGAACTCGTAAAATGCTGTATTGAAATGCCGTCTTAGCCCTCATTGATATTTTCTTATTATGGTCAGTTGAAAAAGCATTTTAAAACCATTTTGCCTCCAGTAAATGCATGAAACGGCAAATTGAACGGCATTGAAGGAAGTCCCAATAATACCAAATAGTTTTATAAAAGTCATTGCGAAGAAAAATTGGCTTTATGGCAAAATTGTGATTTTTTTCCAATCGCCATATTGAAATATAAGAAATAATTGAAATTTGGAAAAATAAATGCATGAAATTTTCAGTGGTATGCAAATAAACTGTAGATCGGAAACTTATTTCGGCATTCTTTGAAATAATCTCATCCAATTCCAAACACTTTTCAGGAAATTCATGATTAATTTATCGAGTGTATTAATTTTAATTTGATTAATGTTGTTGTACATTCGCATAATTTCCGAGGCACAATAATTTTCGGCTCTTATCGTGCCAATATTCACCATAAAAATAAATGCGCATATAATTTGGAGCATAATACGCTGTAGAAAACACAATTTGTTTTTAGATATTTTGCTATTAAACAAAATTTCTGCAACACTAGACCATTTTTTTTCTGCTAAATGAATCAAACAAAGCAGAACAACAAACAAAAAACCAACCTCGATTTCACAGTGAAGTTTGACAGCTGTGGCCATTTGGCCGCATCTTGGTTTTCATGGCAGCCAATAGGTTTTATGAAGGTTCTCAAGGGGTCATAACATCTTTCACTAGAACATTTTCAAAAATCATTATGTTCTTATAAAGGTTTTATTAACTTGTTTTCACAACCGTCTATAGAGTGGGCCATTTTGTACATATTTTGTCTTTTAAGAAGCATAGAGGAGATGTTGGTAGACATAACAGTTTTGAATGTAGTTTTATCACCAAAGCCGGGAGAAGTGTTATACGGCTGGAATAAAACTAAAATTGTTACTTGGGTATTGACCCTGACACCTTAAGAATGTTAAATGAAAATTTCAATAATATTTCATTCAAAATTTCAACCAATTTGAATTTACTATAATTGTTATGTTTTTGTATTCTCCATACGTGAAGTAACGATTATGATGATGAAGAAGGAAATATTCTCTCAACCAGAAAGGCCAGGGGCAGTAATTTAAGACGAAAGATGGAAAAGTGGCGGGGGGGGGTAAAATTGGAGAGGAAGTAAATAGAAGTTTTGGGGGAGGACCGATTGTTTGTGTGTGTGGTGCTGTTTTTTGTTTGCAGGGGGGACCATTTTTTTGGACACGACTTACTTCTTTCTTTTTAATGGGGGGGGAGGTTCATTTCTTGTCTTTTTTTTTGTTGTGTTTTTGGGTGTTTCGATCAAAATTTGGTCGACCTAAACTTGACGCATTTCTTTCATCGTGCATTAAAAATTTTGCACACCCCTCATTTTGAAAATGTGTTCGTGCAGCATCAGACCTCTATTTTGGTTTTGAGATTAGCACTTCAGTTATCAAAATGTCGTTGAAGGAAGAGAAGCAACGCATCAAAATTTTGCACGTGCATGCCGAAAATTCAAACTACTCTCACGCCAAGTTGGCGAAATTGTCGAATGTGGCGAAATCAACTGTTACCAGCGTATTAAAAGTGTTCGGTGAACGTTTGTCGACAGCCAGGAAAACTGGATCGGGGGAAATCGAAAGCCGGAGGCCACAGCGACGACAAAAACGACAAGTTGCCCGCTGTTTCAAGCGGAACCCCAACCTCTCCGTCCGAGATGTCGCAAAGAAGCTGGGAGTAGCGCCTTCAACCGTGGATAGAGCTTAAAAACGAGCTGGACTGTCGACTTACAAGAAAGTGGTGACTCCAAATCGCGACGATAAACAAAACACGTCGGCCAAAGCACGATCGCGAAAGTTGTACACGACGATGCTGACGAAGTTTGATTGCGTGGTACAGGACGATGAAACTTACGGCAAGGCAGACTTTAAACAGCTTCCTGGACAGGAATTTTATACGGCAACCGAACGGGGAAAGGTGGCTGATATTTTCAAGCACATTAAACTGTCAAAGTTCGCGAAGAAATATCTGGTACGGCAGGCCATCTGTACCTGTGGCTTGAAGAGCAACGTTTACATTGCGACCGGAACCGTCATCCAGGAAATTTATCTGAGCGAGTGCCTACAAAAACGTTTACTGCCTTTCCTGAAGCGACACAATTGTTCCGTTCTATTTTTGCCGGATTTGGCATCTTGCCATTACGGAAAAAAGGCCATGGAGTGGTATGCATCCAACAACGTTCAAGTGGTGCCCAAGGTAAAGAACTCTCCCAACACGCCAGAGCTCTGCCCAATCGAACAATATTGGGCCATCGTCAAGCGGAACCTTAAGAAGACTCAAAAAGCTGTTGTGAGCGAGAAACAGTTCAAGTCAAACTGGCGTTCTGCGGCGAATAAAGTGGACAAGGAGACTGTACAAAATCTTTTGGCAGATGTTAAACGAAAGACCCGGCAATTAGCATTCGGTAAAAAAGGAAGCTTAGCTGAATATTTTTCCTGTATTCGGTATGAACTGAATTTGAAAAAAACTTTGATCGACTCACACACATCACTGTTTGCCCAAATTTGATCGGAACACCATTTAGTGTGAAAACATGAGTTTGAAGTGCAATAGCTGACATTTAATTCAAATTTTGTAATGGCGGTGTAGAAAAATTAAAAACACGTTCGTGATGTTTCAATGGCTATAAATTACTTTTACAATAACGAATAAAATGTGTCATATTTGCATAAAACGCTTCATTATAAGCAAAATTATAAAGTTTTCACGTCATGATGTCTCAGCAACTTATCTGAAGAAATATGCGCTTTGTTTTATGGAATAAAAAAACTGGCGCTTGAGACAGTTATGCGATTATGCGTATATCTTATGAAATGTATTAAAATTTCATCTCTCATAATTACGAACAACTTTTTCTGTTACACCAATGTGATAAAATGACTTCTTCTCCAGTTGTTTTTTTTTTTTTTCCCTTAGCCCCATACATTCAACGCACTGTGGGGCACCGTGATCCAGTTGTGAATCTCCAACGCTTATAATCTTCGAGCAATCTACAAATCAAAGCTCCCTAGTCACATGGGATAAAATAGCTTCATAAATCGTAAGAATCATGGGAACGATGCAATCAGTTGCAACTCGCATAGGTACTTTCAAATATATGTCAAGGTTTTTGCGTGGTACACCGCACCGGCAACACCGATGCTTTGCTGCCATGATTCCGTGGATGCTGCATCGCTCTGGCACTGAACTCAGCGTGTTGAAGCAAACCGAAAGGAAAGTGAATTACAACTCCCCAGCCCTCCAAGTCTGGGAATTATGAGGAACGGTGCTTTTTCGGAAGCAACTCACCCCGGAAGCCTAGGGGAATTGGTGGGTGTTTGGGTGGTTGCGAGGCAGTACTTACATATCAGTCGTTTGTAACTGGAGCTGTCCGTGGTTTCCATTGTGGCAACGTCTGGGATCTGTAAGAAGCGAAAAAAATAAAAATAAAAATGAATCAGTGCAATTGTTGAATGGATCAAACGACGCGAATCGCACATCTACAAGTAGGTATGTTCGCGATGTATCGCGGTTGTTCACTAATGCTACTACTATAGTGGGAGTGGGTCATCGCGGGAGTACGAGGGACGGGTGAACAAAGTGTGACGAAGTAGACGCGTCGGTAACAACTTATTGCACGGTGAGTACAAACAGACGAGTAGTCAGCCGAATTATGCGACGATGTTTAAAGTGGACGGAATTTATTTATATAGGTATTTTTAGTTTTTATAGTTTTATTTTGCGCAGCTGTGGAACAGGTTGGAATGGCATTATATGCCACGAGTGCTGGCGAACGAACCTTGGTCAATTTTGAAGTTTGTGCATATGTCGTTTGCACGGGCGGAAGGTGAGAGAAATTTGCGATTCAGAATAAAGGCAGGGGATTGTTTGCGAGATGATGGAGAGAATTGTAGAATCTAATCCAAAACACAAACTCAGTTGCCGCAACTAACACGTGTTTGCAATAAAATTTACTCTCAGAAACAATTTGCGCATTTTTTGCAGCAGGATTGCAAATTAACATCAATCTTTTGTGCGTGCTACAATACAGAAGTGAACTGATCAGTAGCAACGAGCCCCTTTTCCGCTCAGCTTATAGATTCTGCAAACGTTTTTGCCACTTATGCATCACTCAGTCAACGTAAACAACAGCGACAACGACGCTGCGCAAAACAACGGCTAAACGAATGACGCCGACGACGTGCGCGTTTAAGTTCTGGTTTGATGATGAACAATCAGCATCGGACTGAACTGGGAAATGGACACTCAATGGAAGTAGACGTACGGACGCGAGTGATAAAAATTCCCCTCTTCCTGATCGGGATCAATTATCACACTCATTAGATATTCCGTTTGATGGATTCTGAAGAACATATTGAACGATTCGCCTTGTTCGGGATTGTTCAACCCTCCTCTATTAGTGATGGAGATACTTTGTGGAATTTCTAATGAGTTCAAACAACTCAGACGGACGTGATATTGCTGATGCAGATGGTGATTGTTCTGTTCATTCGACTTTTGTTATAGTCAATTAAAAGCGATCTCTAACGTGTATAATAAAGGGTGTCCCACATCAAATTGCATCACGAAAAAAAAACGCTGTAGATAATAACGTAGTTTACCGATCGGTTTCAAACTTTCAGACATTAAGAAATAACCCATTAGTAAGATTTTGGCATATTTATTTCATTCAACTTCAATACCATAACCATACGCTCACACCTTACGCTTAATTCCACAAATTAGGTTCTGTACAACATCTGGCTGCAGCTTCTTCTGTGCGGAAACCCATTTTTTCTTCATGTCTTCCTCAGAGTTGACCTCCTTGGGATGCTTTCGTTACGGCCTGCTTCATAATAGCCCAGTATTTTTTGATGGGCCTATGTTCCAGTGCGTTGGGGGAGGGGGGGTTCTCGTCCTTGGGTACGAAAGTGACCCTATTGGCTTCGTACCACTCCAGGACAACATTTGAATAGTGGCACGAAGCTAGATGCGGCCAGAAGATCGAAGGGCCCTCGTGTTGCATCAACAGAGGAAGCAGACGCTTCTGTAGACACTCCATGAGGTAGACAGTCCCGGTAGTTACGAACGGAGCATTCCATATGCCACATGAGCAGATCGCTTGCCGAATCATGTATTTTTAGGCAAACTTTGAATGTTTCTGCCTCCTTACTTTCTCCGGAACATCAAACTTGTGCTGGGCGGTGAAGAACAGTAGCCCCGGAAGCTGCCGGAAACCCATCTTGACGTAAGTCTCGTCATCCATGATAAGACAAGGAGGCTTCATCAGCATCTAGGTGTACAGTTTCCGGGCCCGTGACTTTTCCACCGTATTTTGCCGTTCGTCACCATTTTTTAGCCTTCTGCACTTTGTACGTATGCAGTCCTTCCCGGTCCTTGGCTCTCTGAATGAAAGACTTGGACAGATTCATCTTTTTGGCCACATTCCTGACCGAAGCATTGGGATTCCGCCTAAACGTGATCCTGATCACTAATACCACATCCACTCTGACCGCATTTCTCTTTCTGTTCGATGCTCAGAGTTTCGTAGTAACGTTTAATCACACGACGATGTAAGAGAGTTGAGGATTTTCCAGGTGCTTGCGCAAAATCAATCAACGGTACGCCATTTTTCCAATTTCCAGAAAAAACAACAGCGAAAAAAACAACAAAAAACAACACCAAACACTCACCCAAATTTAAGAGAAAAACCCAGGGAAAACACAGCATTTTCCGGAGCAATTTGAGGGAACACCCTCAATGAAGAACGACAATTTTCCGAGGCACCCTTCAACACGGAAGGAAAGAATTAATTGTGACCTTGACAGGGACATGAGCATGAGCATAATAGCTGATTTACCGCGCCCGGTTGCTACTCCGTTGTTGCCAGTTCGGGTGTTATTACACTGAGACCCAACAGATGATGCTTGGGACTAACATACATCCTCAATGTGTAAACACTGATGTTCCCAACCTAATGCAATACCGGCGCCGGCCTCGACCGAATGCAGGTCAAACAGTGAATGGGTAGGAAAATGTTGGCGTGATACTCGCTTTGTAGGACACCGCGGAATCCACTGCACTTCCACGAGAAATCGCTGGGATTTTGGATAACAGGATTGGTGGCAGCAGGGTTCGTTTTGGTTAACAAATACGGCTGTCAAGTGTAGTTAGTACCGATTTCCGATTTAAACCGATTTAAACCAGCAGTAAGGATGCTATTGGGGCCACTCACAAAGTGTGATTGTGCGGTTTTTATTAATTTGGGAAAACACCCTACCACCCCGACCGATTTTACCCGGCGAACCGCGACTTCTGATGATCAACTCGATCACTCGCGCAACGTACAATAGCCAACCGACACAATAGACACAAAACACTACGCTCGATAACAGAATATTGCGGAACAAAGTATCGACACAACCGATTCATCCGAT